>JAJJWW010012515.1:0-82462 GCA_023531295.1 Papaver armeniacum
GGCATTGCTCATCATTTGCGGCATCCATTGCATTTGTGCATCTATGTTTGCAATCATGTATGATCTGTGGCTTTGAGTGAATTGTTAAATAACTAAATTTGCATGAGCAGCTCACTTGTTGTATGTCGAACACAAACCCAGCACATGCTTCACCTTGAGTGAGCACAACCCATTCCCCGTGCACCTTACACATTCTCTGCCTTTCCTTGTGCACCTGCTAACCTGTGCATGAGTTGTGCTGTGCTTTCTCTATGATGTACTTGAATGAGTATTATATATGCTTGGTGTGTGCTTGTCTATGGGTGTTTCTGTTTGAGTTCAATTTGATTGCCTGACATGATAGGATTTTGGGATGACACTAGGGATGAAAAATCATTACATAGGTCAATTAGAGAGCTTGCTTATGGGCAGGATTCATGTTACGAACCCCCCACAGACCATGGTGTCACTAGGAATTGTTATGGACATTTTCACAGTCTTGAGCATCAATACATAGACCCTAATGACCATGTGCACATGTATCATTCACCACAGTGGGAGGTTGAACAATGCTGTCCTTTAGTGAACCCATGTATGCAGTCGATAATGGAGAATATCAAACTCATTGAGCAAAACAATGATATACTTGAATGGAAAGCCTTTTGCATGATCATCCATATAGCAACATGTACGAATTTCCTTTGCTAGTGAACCTTGTGCACAACCATGTCTCGAATATCCATGTGAAGCATGCATACCCACTAGTGAAGACTCCCCTTGATTGAACTGACAACATGTTCTTAAGGATGAATCTCGAGTCATTTACAAAATATAGAAAGGGAATATGCCCATAGTCAATCCACTAATGTTGAATATGAACCTCACCTAGAGGAAAATGAGTTATTTGAAAACACCAATGCATTAATAGGGATGAGTATGCATATTACTCGGATGATGAGTATGATATGTTAGAAGAGCATGTGTATGTGAAAATATGAGTGGAACACCTGTGGACTCGAGACATTAGGCTTTACTCAGAGCTTCCATGAATGAGGCTTCCTCTAAATCTGCAGATGCATGCGATGTTAACTGAGTTTGGGCCTATGCAATTGTTACGTGAAAGTAAGCATGTTGTACAACTTTGTTTGTGACTTGGGGAATCTTGAGATTTTTGTTGACACCAATGATACTATGCATAAAAACAATTTTGATGTGTACGATTCCATGCCTAGGTTACTGACATGATGTTTCTCCTGGTTATCTTATGCATGAGATTGAAATTTTGGATCTTTGAGTTGGGGCATGAACAATTGTCCAATGAATGTGAGCATGATAGAGCATTATCGTGTTTGAATTGGGAAAAGCTGAATTTGCATAGTGATATTTTTGAGCCTAAAAATGAATGTAAATTAAATGCATACGATCTCCACCTAGAACACAATATGTTGCTTCCTCCCGATTTGCATATGCATGACACAAAGCTTTTGGATAATGATGATTATGACATGGGGATTGATGAATTGTTACTATGCAAGTGAACATGATTTACCTTTTGAATTTAGGAAAGTGTGTAATGGTGCAAATGATCTTATACATGAAAACAACTTAGATATACCCACTCTCTTCCCTAAGTCACGGATTGAAACTCCTCCACCAAACCTAGATGTGGTTTTTATAACAAAATTGTAAAACCAACTTTTACGAGAATTCTAATCTAGGCCTAGAGCTGTGTGCTTCTCAAGTCCTCTTGGACTATTTTACAGCCAAGTACAACACCTTTGAAGAGCTACAGTTGGAATGTATATCTTTACCCGTTCCTAAAAGTGTCCATTTTGAACTAGACCTAGTACATGATCTGCCTTTAAAATTGCAAGATTTTGTGTTCAAAAAAACATCTGTTGACAAGTTTAGGTTTGGGGGAAAATCATTCACATATGCAATCTTACCTGCACGCTCATGTTATATTTGTGTAAGGTGTTGATGTCTGCATATTTTCTTTTGGGTTGATCCTCAACTCTTTAGATTGTTGGTGTATGGTAAATTTTTCTTGTATATAATCCAGTAGGTCTTGTTAAATCTTTACCTTGAATCGGTTGAGTCTTCTTGTGCATATATTGTGCTAATCCAATATGATCTCGGTGAGAATGTTGATTCTAGCCTTGATTAATGAAGCTCTAACCTTGCTCTGCCAACATACCGGTAATCTCTTCCCTTTTCTCTACTCAACATAGTTCTCTTGGTATGTGACTATTTAAATTCTTATCATCTGTTGACACATTGAGGACAATGTTTGATTTAGGTTTGGGGGTGCATTTGCATATAGAGTTTTTAGTCTTTTATTTTTTAGTCTTCTAATTAAAAAAAAAAAAAAAATCAAAAAAGCAAAAAATTCAAAACTCTTTGTAAATATGTACATAAAAACCTCCAACTTTTAGAGATCTTAGAGTCACCGACATGCTTCTAGCTATGTTTACATAGAGTCGACCAGAAATAATTTAATTTGGAAGTGTTTGGAGAACACAATCGGGTTTCTTAGTTGATTAAAGCGTTAAAGTTGGATTTAACCATACCGGAGGGCGAATTAGGTGTTGTATAGATATTCGAGTAGTAGAATTGTGATCACCCATAGTGGAGACTACCCATTTTACATCAAGCGAGGCTGCGAGCCTTCATTTTTGTGACTTTCAAAAATCTTTGTTAGAGTGTGTGTCACCGTACGTCAATTAGGGTAGGAATGGTGAGCTACCCAACTTCGCACCACTTTCATCACTACTTTTGATCTCTTGAGTGCTAATTTCGTCAATCATGAGGGTGACGTTTAAAGATGAAAACTCCTTCTTGTAGTTCGATTTGCAGTTAGCATCACTCTCTCCCTCTCAACATCAGCAGTTCATAGAAACACATCGTCGTCAGCAAGCGGAGCATCATCAGAATATTTGAAGAAAAGTTGAAATAGTCCAAGGTTTACATGCAACAAAGAAAAGAAAAGAAAATAAGATGAGAATTAGTGAAGTTTATGAAATCAAGACAATACAAGTTATGTAAAATTGAGTTTTATTGTTATTTTCATGTTTTATGTCAGCTTAAAAAAAAAAAAAAATGTTTGTCAAGTTTTTGTGAAGTTCAGAAGTTCGTCATCAACAATTGAAGACCGAAGACCGAAGATTGAAGACGTTTCTATGAATGCTAAGAGAGAGTGATATTAATTGCCGATCGGGTGAGAAGGTAAGTAAGTACTCCCACCCCTGCTAATGGTTGATTTCCTTTCTTAGAGATCATCAGGAAAAGATTCTTTTTGTCCACAACTCTATGGAGTCTCCGAAATTATTTGGAAGGTTATCCTTCTCATCTTCAACGTGTGCGGGATTTCTCTCTTTATTCCCTGCCTGCACACATGAGAGACTAAAAAAGCGGTCTTTTTGAGTGCAATTATCATAAAACCCTATTGGTGAGGCGAAGTCGAGGCTTGTGATCACTCTCGAACCCGAATTCTTTCATATGGTATGGTTATTTCTCGCTCAACTCTTAAGGATGAGAATGCGTTCTTTGGTAGTTCTAACCGTGTTACTAGCATGCGAAACTCTATGTCCTCGTAGCTCCTTGGATGCTTGAGACTCTTTTACACTACGAAGTTGGAGAAGGTTTTGTGGGTACACCTCACGGTAAACCCTCACGAGACTACAACTCGTCCACTAGGGACACCTAGGGGTTTAAAGGCTTAGTGCATACGCTAAATGCATTCGAGAGACCAGCGACAGAGTGGTATAGTTAGGATTTCTTAATTTTGTTTCACTTGAGGACAAGTAAAATTCAGGTTTGGGGTATTTGATGAGTGCCAAATATTGCATATTTCTACACCTTTTTATTGGCATTTAACTCATCTTGTGCTCAGAAATCAGATATTATCCCAAATTCTGTATTTTCCCTGTTTTCAAGAATAATATTTGTACTAATTAATTTTGTGTTTTTAGGTAGTAAATAAAGCTCGGAGAAATGGAGGAGCCAAAAGAGCAGAAATTTGGAGATGAGCGTCTATGGAGCAGAAAGCGAAAGCCCGCGCGCGCATCAGTTGCAACCCAACAAGTAGCAACCCATTTACAAGACATGGGCTTGAGCAATCCAAGACTCGGCCCACAACCCGAATCCAAGCCCGTCTTATCTGAGCCGTCAGATTTGATCCATTTACATCCTACGGTCGCATCAGCCCACGCATCGGTGTCCTCCGTATCCAACGCTCGCTCCATCCCGTGCATCAATCCTCGCTGCATCCGCCCAACACCACAGACACCTATATCTTCACCCATCGGCCAAACTCACCCTCACTTCTCTCTTCTCCCCCGACAATTTGGGAGACCTTCACCATCTCCTTCTCTCCCGACCAAACTACGCACAGCCACCTTCTTCTTCCCCAGACACCACGGTTGCTTTGACAAAGCAGTGTGACAACTTTCGCCACCTCCTAATTGCTCTCTATCTCTTTCATAGCTCCTTACCCTAGAAGCTAAGGTTGAGATAGAAAGAGTTAGGGTTAGGGTTTCGTCAACAAGATGGAAACATCATTGCGGGCGAATTAGCGAGAGGAGACAACAAATTCGAGGCTTTGGGTGAGTGGGTCTCCATTTATTTTCCAAGTTGAAGTGAATTAGGGTTTTGGTATGTATAAATAGGAAGAGCTGGAGTGTGATGTAAAAGCATGCTGGACTAGCCGATTGTGCAAGCTTAGTTTAATTTGTGTTTAATTGCTTCTTTTGATGTTCTAATTTAATTAGCTAGGGTGTTGTTGAAACCCCTAATTTCATGTCAAGTAATTAGTCTTTGGTTCTTTTTCTTTGAGCTATAATGTGTTAGGATTAGTAATTAACTAAAGAGCTTTTGAGCATGTGATGAGTTGTCTTGTAAGAAGAAGACAACTCATACTAGGAGCGAGTTAGTAACTTGATTAGTGAATAACCATCCATTAGAGACCTTCAAGGGAAGGCACAAGAACATAACCTAAACTACATTGCCTTAGCATGAGATTAGAGGGTGGATTCTTTGCCCTAGTGTTCCCCATCCCCATTCACAATCTCATTTGTTTCCTTAGTTTACGGTCACAATGACTCATTTTGTCGTTTCGACACCAAAACAACCCCATTATTGTGTCACTCTTTGTTAGAAATCAGTTTAGTAAAGCCTGAGATCAACCTTACACTCCATCTCCCGAGGATCGACCTGTACTTTCACACCGCCTCCTATAGGCCTTTGTGCACTTGCGGTATAAGTTGTAGGCAAAACACCTTTCCCGACCTACCCAGTGTAGATTACTCTTTGCATTTTGTTTTATTGTTTTGAGTCACTACCATCATCTGGCCGTTTCGGCAAACAAAACCCCCTTTTTGGTTACTCTTATTTCGAATCAGTATTAGTAAGAACGTAGCTTCAACTTACACCCACCTTGTCTCTATGGATCGACCGGTGTTTTCCCTTTGTTGCATATCGACATTGTGCACTTGCGAGATTATCATTGGATGTAATCTTTATATGCCTAACAAGTTTTTGGCGCTCCAGGGGATTCGACAGCGGTGTAGCTGGAGTTTTATCTTTACTTTACTGATTTTTAGCATATTTCGTGTATATATGTGTTTAGATTTTTCTGTTTATTGTTGTTAGTATAGTCTATTTGCCTTCTGTTGTATTCTTTTGTGTCATTATAGTATAACTTAGTATTTAATCCATTTGTTTTTATAACATGCATCTTAGTATAGTGTTAGTTGCATCTTTATTAGTCGTGATGACAATCAAGTATCAGATGAAATTTCAAAATCAGTTAGAACTTCAGAACAAGGTCTTGAGATGTACGAACATTTCAGTGCTGATATATGTAGTCTTCTAGCAAAAGACCATAACACTATCGCACATTAGGAAATAAAATTTTTTTCTTTGTTAAACATAAAATATAACAATGTGCCTTGTTTAGGCCTTCTTCCTTCTTCCTTGTGCTCTTTCGGGCAAGAAACCCACAGGCGGCGATACCTTGATCGCCACCGAGTCTTCATCCGATTGTTCGACATACGACACTATCTTAGAAACTGAGTTGACTTTGAAGTCTCGTCTCGCTTGGGGTTTTGTGGATGCGGGGTTCTCGACCGCGCAGTTGGTTTTAGATTCGTCTTCTTTATTCTTTTCTCGTCTATGCTTGGGATCGACATCGGACGATAATTCGGACGAACTTTCCTCCTGCTTTAGAACTCGCTCATCGTCTTGTATATTCTCGAAAGGATTTTCCTCCTCGGATCTCCTCTATGGTAGTGAGTGGCAACTTTTTCTTTGATTTGTGTCTTAGCTTACGGTTTTCCGTTCTAGCCTCTTGTTACGTTTTTTATCATTATTTCCTTCTGCACCTTTTGCGCTTTTAAGATAGTTGTGATAGTTGCAGTGGTGTCACCGAGGTTTGAAGGATTATCCTTCTTTGCCCCGTTGTTTACCGTTTGCCTTGTCAAAGGATTCAACCCTCCTGGTTAAGTTAGATGGATGTCTCCCTGTCATTCGAAGGGGTTTCCCATTTCGTCATAGCTAGAGTTACCTGTTAACCCTTCCCGATATTGGTCATCATATTGTCCCTCTCCTGGGAGTAGACCGTTTTGCATAGTTTCGCCTAGCTCCATTTCGTCTTGTCCTTCGGGTTGGGATCCACCAGTCACACCTTGGATCGTATGAGCAGATCTTCTCGTCAACATCGCCTTACCTGAGATATATGCAATAATACTTAATTTGTCTTTTCTTTCAGAAAGGTAGGACCCTAAATTCGCAAGTCATGTGCAATTACTAAGTCATAGTTCAGACTGGACATTTTTAGTACAGGAAGACTTATCAGTAAATTTTGGAGACAATTAAAGATGTCAAAACATTCCCTACTTGCATAAAGTTTTAGTGATGGAAAAAAGGTGTTTTATTTGTCTCTCTTTTCGATAAAACTACCTCCTTCTACACGTCATACCTTTATTGAGAAAAAACTAAGTTATGACGATTGAGCAAGTTTTCCCATTTTAGGAAACATTTCTCATCATCTTTACTCTTTTGATTTTGAACAAACTTTGAGTTTGATGAATGATTATGTACTCATTAACCATTCCCTTGACTTAGAGTTAGATTTCTAAGAAGAAGATTGTAGATCATCTTGAGTTTCTTGAAAAATGAAGAATATCATGAATAACTCGCCTTTTCCACTTTCATAGGATAATATTTTTTCTCATGAAGTTCATTGGCTTAAACTTCTTCCCAGCCCTTTCATGGAGGAGATCGTTTGAGTGTTATTTTGAAGTGTTTGAAGCTTCATTTTCACTCCGATCTTCAACTCTCCTAAGAATCTTGAGGAAGATACAAGAAATCTTAAAAGAACAAAAATCTTAAAGAAAATCAATGAAAAAGATGTAAATCTGATGATTCTGAGGATCTTCAGGACTTCACTGATCGTGTGGATCATGTTACGTCCGAGATCTACTCTCGAATTCGACAGAGTTCTACACGTACAGTGGTGTAAAAATCACTTCTCTTATAGAGATTATGAATAAACTATAGAGCTGTTACTAGGGGGTAGATTATATCTTCATACCTCCCTATTTCTAGCGCCAAAATGTAGTTGCATCTTTTCTGATGGCTACACCCAAATAGATATAAAGGCTATAAACTACGTAATATTCAATATTCAAAGATAAACAAGATGTAAAGGACATGAAAAGTAAAGATTGACACAAGTATGTAACGTGGTTCGGCCATGAAGACCTACGTCCACGGGAAAGAAGATGTTTTCTTTATTGATTAAGGTTTTGCCCTTGAAAGAGTTACAAATATCACTTAGATTTCTAAATCTCTCTTTCTCTAAATATCTCTCAAGAATTCTACGTGAAAAGACCATCTAAAATTACATGTCTATTTCCTTATACATGGACTAGTATTTATAGGAAAACTAGACTCGTGAAGGTATGGCCTCGATCTCGTAGGAGTTGGTGGAGGTATCGTACATCTTCTCATTACTTCGGACGAGCTCTATACTATACCTCGTGATGCTCTGCTGGGTTCTCCTTACGAGTTATCTCGCTTCGTACGTCATCGTGTTGCTCCTCTGAGGGATCTCGTATTGCACCATCCTCGAGTCATATTATAGATAAATGCGAGCATACGATCGATGTAGATTCGTCACGTCTCTTCGATCCTTCATTAAATGCATTCCTTCTTTTTAGACTTGGCCAATCGAGTTGATCGGACCATTCCTCACACGCGTCATTCATGTAACGTTGTAGCAGGCGTCTCGATCGAGGAGCCGAAATCACCTTTTAGAGTATGATCCGATGCTTCTATCTCATCACCTTATCATGAAACCATCCCTTGAGATGTTGACACGTGGCGATCAGGTATTTTACCCTCACAGTATATAAGCTTACCTACCTTATTCTGGAACTCAGATCACTAGGATACACATACTGGGTATGCGTATATATACCATGTGTCCACTCAACACTTTTATTTTGAATGAATTTTATCTTTTCCAAAAAGATATTGGAATTATTGTTGCAGAGCTTCAAGCATGCATTGTTACATCGTTCAACTTGTTCGTCTATTTTTTTTAAAAAAAAATTACCGTTAAGATGAGATAGTCTATTATTAAAAATAATAAATAAATAAATAATAATGTGTTCAATTGTTTTATCGGACTGCAAGGGAGTAGTAATTATCTATCACGATAGTTAGAAAATACACACCATTGAATTTGTATGCTTCGGTCTCTACGTTCAGGGGCAGCGCTAGCTTAGAGAAATGCACATCCAGCTCAACTGGTTTTCAAGACAAACTATACTTAGAACCCTAACTTGCATGCAGTAGACATTGAATTTGTATGCTTTGGTCTCTACGTTTAGGGCAGAGCTAGCATAGAGAACTGCACACCCAGCCCAACTGGTTCCCAAGCCAAACTATACTTATAATGACTGTTTTTTTATAGTACAAATGGCATTCCAAGCCTATTTTGCACCCCTAGAATAGATAGAGAAATTTTCTTTTTGATTGATGAATAGAATTTGGTCTTGACGAGTTTCGAACTCGGAGTCGGCTGCATCATCCAATAACTTTACCACTGTATTACGGTAACACATGCTAGATAGAGAAGTTTTGTGCACCCCTATTCTACAAACCTGGCTCTGCCTACGTTGTTTAGTTCTTCAAATTCCTCCGGTGACCAAACAAGTTTTTTTTTCTCCAATGACCAAAACAAGTTGGACTCTTGTATTCCCCACAAATAAGTAAGAGTGCCATTGTTTGCTTTTCTATTGATAACGTGTTCACAAACTTTCCCGTCAGAGTTTAAAAGGCAAGCTTTTTTTTTTTTTGATCGGCAAAAGTAATTGTAGTAAGGAGCACACAAGCGGGCACAGCGAATACAACTTAAAAAGAGAGCTAAGCGAGACCAAACTAAAACAAGAGCACAAAGGACGAGCGAAAGGCAAGCTTTATCCCAAACAATTCCACTGTCGCACTTTGCAGCAGAGCAGACTGTGGCGTCTCTGTGCTATTTTTATTCTTTTAATACGATCTCTTTTCCGATCAAAAAAGAAAAAAGACCCATTCACTTTTGATACTCACGTGGAAAGATATTAACGATTGCATTTCCGTCATGTCGTCCTCGTTATTTCCATGTAGAACTGGAACAGTCTTACCTTTTTTATTTTAGTTTTGGAGCCAAAACCGGAGGCATGTACCATGCCATTGTGAGGCAGAAACTCGCCGCGATGTGAGGGCATGACCACCATTTAACACGAATCTACTAAAGTAAGAAAATGGCATAAGTTTTGAGGGGTGGTAAAATTTTTTTGAAGATTTCACAATATAATTTGACTACGGGTGGGATGATTAATTGTCACCATAATTTTCCATGCTTCCAGCGTGAGAAATAATGAGGAAATCGCTGGATGGATCTCAACTACAAAAAATCAAAAATAACGAACAATACGAAGTATTGCAGACATGAATTTGCTTCAACCGGACTGTAAAATTCTACCATAATTGGTGCATACAAACTTTGTTTTGACAATTACGAAAACTACTTGCACCATTAACCAAGAAACGCTCATAAACTTTATGTTCATCCAGGATGTTACATTTTTGCTAGTTCAAAAGATGCTCCGGCACTACGGGAGCATATCTTTTTCCCATATAAACATTTTTGCCCCATCTAGTCTACTACCTTTTAACCTAACGTCTCACCCTTTTCAGTCAGTCATCTTCATCAACCGTCTATCTCTTTCAAACAAAATTCATTATTTCATAGACTTTTAAGTCTTTCTTTTTTTATCTAAATTAAGTTTTCTGCACGGATCTTGATTCTTTGTTAGGATCTGGGCATAATAGCTTTAGGATTTGTATGTATATATATCTAAATAAATAAAAAAGGATGGTATATTATTGCTATTCTGATTTCCATTACATTGTTCCAGTGGTTTCTAATAGCCTTACAGGCATATTTTGGTGGTGCTACGTTATCATCGAACTCATTATCAAGGACGATCTATTTCAACAATATATTATTGATCAGTTCTTTCGGAGATAAGATCAACAAATATTGAAGTCGATCTGAGCAATTCGGGCATATTACTTATATCCTATGGAAGCATCTAAGTTCTACGGTGAACATCAACTACAGTGGTTTGACACCATTGTTAATCAAATAAAATGGCTAAAAACCATTAAAATTACAGGTTCGAGTCCCAGATGGCGCAATATTACAGAGTTTAACATGGACGGTAGAGTTAGTTTGCCCCCCTTGCGAAGACATTAGTCACACTATCCGCCGGCTCCCAGACTTTGTTCCTCATGAGGCTCATTTCAAATTATGATGTGACTTTATTCAACTTATGTAGTAGTACGCTGCTTGGAGCTTAGCTTGTTAGGCTTCCAATTATTCGTTAATTATGTAAAAAAAAAAAAAAAAAACGTTAACTGTTCTTTAATTACTCAAAATTTATCCCGGTATCTAAGATTCTAAATATCGTCTAAGAAATTACCGAGTGGGTAATTCAGCAGTAGTACAGTCATTTTGCCTGATCCTCCACCACACATCTTTTTTAACGTCTGTGAAGATAAAGATAAAAAATCATTCTCGCATCTCTCCCCAAAATACATAACAAATCACACAAATCTCTATTTCCACTTCCCCAGACAGAACCCCAATTTTCCAATTTCCTTCCTCAAAACCCTAACAAATTTCTTGAATCAAATTGTTGTTTCTCTCCACAAAAACTTCAAGAATTTCATTGATTACTTCTGAAAATTCTTTTTCTCTGTACAAAGATTTCTTTCAACAGACCAAGATCCTTCCATCACCATTTCTTGGACCCTAATAAGTTGTTGTTTCTCAGTATGAAGATTAATAGGGATTCCGTCATGGATCCTTTCAAAAAAACTACCACTCGAGACTGCATTTGAGATTTTAACTCGTTTACCAGGTGACACGGTGCTTGATTGCAAATCTGTCTGCAGAGATTGGAGAAAGGTTGTTCGTATTGTTTCTAGGTATCCATTATTCATTCAGAAGCACCTGTATCATCTCAATCAACCATCTGCTGCCGAGGATTCTTGTAAGTTGGGATTTCTTGCTTTAACTGAGAGCGCATATTACTATTTTGAATATAATGATGATCAGAATCATGAGTTAACCGAACCAATTAACAAAATTAGAGAGATTAATTCAGCATGCATTGGTGATGGTTCTTACTCCTGTAATGGCTTAATCTGTCTTGCTCAAGATGAAATTGAAACACCTGTTTGTATCTTTAACCCTTTGACCAGAGAATATGTTATGCTTCCAGAACTCAGGGACCATATAGAGTCAATAGATAAGCCTACAAGTGAGTGGGATGATTGGTCCTTCGGATTTGGTTACGTTTCTACAACAAATGAGTACAAAGTTGTAGGGATATATGGGTCGGATTCCGGCTATCTAGAAGTATACATATACACTCTAGGCACTAACGGATGGAGAGATCTTGGAAGAAACTTCAGTCATGAATTTAGACCCAAATATGGATATGGAGATGTACATGGTAGCTTTGCTAATGGAGCTATTTACTGGATTGGCAATGAGGTGCAAAAGATTGTGATATTCGATTTAATTGAGGAAAAGTTTTGCGAACATCTTGCACCACCTTTGCCACCAAGAAGGAATTTGATTAATCAGACAATAGGGGTTTTGGATGGCGTATTGTATATTGCAGTTTATGTTGAAGATGAATGTTATGACATATGGCTATTAAAGAAGAAGAACGATAATCACGACAAGAAAGGAGACAAACATCAGTCATTTGAATGGAGTAAAGAGTTAAGGGTAGCCGATAACGAATTATTGGCCGTTACGAAGAGCGGTGGTGTTTTAACTTACTCGAATACCGCAGAAAGGGTTTGGGATTTCAAGCAAGAAGTGGTTCGTCGAGTATTCCCCACAAGAACACCTTCGTATCGCTGAAAGACTTGGGGAAGAACAGACGAAAAAAATTGAAGTCAGTTAGAGGAGGCAGAAAGCAGTGACACGCCTTTCAAGTAGCTACAGCAGGAGGCTGACCCTGAATACATACTTTTAAAACTGGTAATCTTCCTTGAGTTTTGGCAGTTATATTCATATGAATTCTGTAGACTTATGAGTTTCATTGACAAGCAACCTTTGTGTGAACCTCGATGTTGTTGACATTGTGTTAGTGAGTAATACATATATAGATTCCGTCTTTATATCATTGATCCAAATTTATGGCAGTGTTTTCTGTTTTGTCTTCAACTATATTGCTTTGTGAATTGTACCTTTTGTTATTGATTCTACCTTATTTCATGGGTATGTGTACTTTGTAGCGGCTTATTTCATTGATACATGGGGGTCGAATAAGCATATGCAGGAAAATTACTAATTTGAATAGGAAACTGCACTGAAGTTTGTTCTCATCTGTCAATAATACCACGGCCTTAAATTGCTATATTGCTTTGTGAATTGTGCCTTTTGTTAGCGACTCTACCTTATTTGGATGGGTATGGTGTACACTGTAGTGGATTAATGTATACACCAGGTGGGGGTAGGTATAGTTCTCTGTGATAATTGCGTGTCATTAACTGCAACCAACCTAATTGTTTATCGTTGACAAGGTATTTTTTACATCTCCATGTGAAGGATCAATGAGCAAATTTCCTTTCAGGATAGAACCAGGATTCAGAATAATGATTTTGTTGGCAATGAGAATTATGACATCTTGAGTTTGCACTTAAATTGTGGTTATTCACACACGTTATCCCTACTTCCACAACTGTATCAATTTTCCATTTGCTTAACTCTGATTTAGTTAGATCTCAAGTTGCATGATTTTTGTCTGATAACAATAGCAGAGATATATATCTAAGATTTATCAAGTAGCGAACACTAGCTCAGTTGTTTAGCTCTGTAAACAGTCACTACCGAGTGAAACTATTATTGATGCCTGATTCCTTATCCATCAGTACCGTTTGTATCCCCATCATTGGCATCTTGTGAGATCCGAGTGAAAAGGCTCAGTGTTTTAGCTGGCCATACTTTGCTCGTTCTCTGTCAACGGTCAGCTCTCAAGAGAAAAAGCTTTTGAAGCTTATTGGGGATACAGAATGCCAGAATTCACTATTTTAAACCATAAGGTCTTTGTTGGCCTGCATAGAATGCCCCTGGTACATCTGATAAAGTATCCTTAACTCATAGTGTCATCAGCTGGCAATGCTTTGCTTGTATTTATCAACGGTCAGCTTCCAGGTGAAAAAGCTTTTGAAGCTCTTGGGGAAGATGCCAAATAATAGCCTTACCCTGTTTTATGTCCTGCGTATATAGCGCCTGGTATTTTTTGGTCACTGTAGACCTGTATTTATCAATGCTGTCTATATGCCACCTCCATCATTGCATTTCCTTCTTGTTATTGTGCATACATCATTAGTTTCATTCCCAATACAAAATTTGGTCATCGTAATGATATTAGTAATGATAAGTGGTATATGTCAGTCTACCAAGAAAAAAACTAGGGCATAGAAGAGCACATTCAGAGATTCTAAGTTTACTAGATGATACAGGTTTTGATACTGAATTAGTTGTTGTTGGTCGGTATTGATGGTTGTCCTACTTAGACTGAAGATGACATTTTTTCAATATATGTCGATATGGATAAATTTACTTCAGCAACATCAAATGAAAATACTAGTGCTAGTAGAATTGTTGAACAGAAATGGATGAGCTCGTTGAATTATGAGAGTATAGTAATTGGTGGTGGATGTTTCTTCTTTTATTGAACCTGATTTGTTAATGGATAGTGGCCTTGAAAGTGGTGGTCTTCTTTCAAATGAAGCTAAGATTTTCTGCTGCTAAGCTAAAAATGAAAATTTAAAATGAAAAAGTGAAAATACCTCTTTTCCAAAAACAGAGGGAGTATCATTTATTTAATTTGTCAAATAAAAACAAATATTAAAAAATTACTTAATTTTAGTTTCATTTTTTGCTTGAATAATTACTTAATTTGTCAACAATAAAAATAAAAACAAATATTAAATAATTACTTAATTATTAAGTAAAATAATTTCTTAACAATCATAGTGATAGTGGTAATTAGTATGAACATTAATATTATATAGTAAAAAAAATTAATTATTTTTAAACCCAATAAAATTGAATAAAACTACCATGAGTGACATGTCTGTTTTTGTCATTTTTGTTACAACAACAATGGTTGAATCTAAATTTTACCAAACACATTTTGATTGTTTTTTAATCATCAACTTTAATTAATATTTTACCAAACGTCTAAGCTGCTTTTTCTCACGGCCACAGGCCATGACTTGTTTTTAACGCACATCGGAAAAGTGCTTTTGAAAGCTTTTTCAGTTACATGGGTTCTTCTTTACCTTATGCATGGAACTGCAGGAGTGGTCAGTAGGTTACAGTTAATTAACTTTAATCAAAGGAAGGTCAGGGGAGATGGTGGTATCAGTAAGATTATAACAAATATATAATGTTATTTGTCTAGGGTCGCAATCAATACCAAAATCTCCATCAAACACAATCATGCTTACAAAGATGAAGAGAATCAGAATTGAGTTTGATTACTCATGCTTGTGCCAGTTGATTTGATTTGATTAGCCGTTTTAATTGTAGATAAGTTATGTGTGGACTTGTGTGGTCGGAGTGTGGCATCTCAGCCGCCTGGTTTGAGGGTTTTATGAAGCCACTATATTGGCTTAAGTTGTTAGCCAGTGTAGGCAGGAAATGAATTAGAGAAGAGGCTGTTCTTACGGGGGTAAGACAGAGCTGTACTTACAGGGGTGAGGCAGTGAGTTTGTGCAGTTTTCATTGTATGACAAATACAAAAAGCTTGCAACAATACCAGAAACTAGGCCATAGACAGCCAGTATCATCGACTTCTTGAGGAAATATATCTTGAGGAAATATATCCGGCTTCATTGCCATTTCATATAATCCTAGTTCATCAACCAATAATCCAAACTGGTTCTTCACGTCTTCGGTAGTTGAGGTACTAAACCATTTCGCCAAATGACCAGATCCACAACAATTCGTAACCTTGACATCTGTGGAAGTGTTTATCTTTGGAAACAAATCTGAGATTTCCTTAATCACGGGAATGAGTAGATCAAAGTTCTGCATAACTCTGTAACCAAATAAATGAAGCCCTGCGCAGGGGGCAGGTTTACCCATACACCATGGTGTACAAGACGTATGATTAAGACAGAGATCAAGTATGTTGCGAACAGTATCTGAATCGCAATACAGTTTGACTTCGGCACCAAAACTATGATTGAGAGCAAGTTGTAAAGCACTCCTGACACCTTGAAACTCATAATAAATCAATGGAACATTGCCTTTTAGAGAAACACCAACAGATGCAACTTTTGGCCTGCCATAATGGTCGAAAAGGATAACTCCATATCCCCCTTTTCCTCCATTCTTCTCTATATACCCAGCAATACTTGCAGTGTAATGCAACCTACCATCAGCATGAGTAGGAATAGTTCCCAGCCAGTTTGGTTTTCCCTCCTCAAGCCAAGAAGCTCTCCACTCCTACCATCAGTGTAATGCAACCTACTATCAGCAGGTGCCACGTCAGCAGGCGCGATGACGTGGCAGGTGCCACATCAGCAGGCGCGATGACGTGGCAGGTGCCACGTCAGCAAGTATGATGACGTGGCATGGGCACTGCCAACAAAATAACGACACGTCAGCAAGAATGCTGACGTGGCATATCCCACGTCAGCAAGGAAGCTGCCACATCAGCACGATTGCTGACGTGGCATGTAACACGTCATCAAATATGCTGACTGGTCAGCCGCCACGTCATCGAATATGCTGACGGATCGGAGAAGATAATCATCATAAATATGATTCATTCAAATATAAATTTGATGGTTCCACTAAATGATCCAACAAAGCACTTCGGCTTCTTGTACCATTGCATTTTCCATAAAACAAAATGAGCTAGGAGCGAGCTTTCAGATTCAAAAAGGCTTAAAATCTACTTATCAACATGTAACTCTTTGGGACACATCTTTACTTTATAGAGCCTTTTAATTTAATGAATAATTCCAGAAATCGTCAATGAATGATGGTATTTTTACAAAAATAAATAAAAAGTACCTCAATATCTCCATGACCGCCTTGTTTGGATGAGTAAACTCAGCACCCAAGTCAAAGGATGGAAGAGTAAGCTGCTCGGCATTTATTTCCTGCAGAATTCATTTATGCAAAATTTGTTAGATATTTAAGGCTAGCTGAAACCTTGAGTAAGTTGGTATTGAAATATGCATTTTGTAATTATCTAGATCAGTAGAGAATTATCTAGACAAGTCTAAGAACAAGTTATCTAAATGAAGAATAGTAGACTTGGTTAGACTTAGTAAAGTGGGTAAATGAGTTATCCAGATAAGAGACTTGTAGATAAACCTAGAGTGCACCAATGACAGTAGCGGCTGCAGTATCATTTGTATTTCAAACAAGAGTAAATTAATAAATAGAGTGAGAATTTAGTGTCATGCTTCAGTTACTATACGTGAGAGAATTAGGAGCTCTGAATGAGCAACACTGGCTGCTATGCTTGTACATCTCCAGGGTGTTCTATACTGGTATGAAAGATTCAACATGGCATCAGAGCCTAATTGGATTGCATCATCGTACATGTTTCCCGCAAGAATCACAGGAAAAAAAAAAAAAAAACTGCTCATATCTTAAATCGGGTTAAAGTCATGAAAACGCCTCCATGAAAGAAAAACTAGCAAGAAAAGTTGTTGGAGGTGCACTTAAGAACGCCTTTTGAAAGATAAAGTTTGAGGGAAGACAACAACATTTATTGCCTCCTCAACTGGAGACGCATTTCCAAAAGAAAAAGTTTGAGGGAAGAGAGCAACAAGGATTGCCTCCTCGACTATCGACGGATGAAGATGGCGAAAGAGCCATGTTGTCACAGGAAGACTAATCCATCTACTCATGCTGCGAAGAAAAAGAGTTGGTTGTGCAACTCAGACTTTATACCCCTATACCAGTTCCAACCGGACCGCGGGGAAGCAGATCTATGGATTTCATTGGTGGCTTATCAACAACGAAAAAAGGTGATGATTATATTTTTGTCATAGTGGACCTTTCAGCAAAATGAGAGTTGTGATTACAATTCACATGCAAAAAGACAACTGCGACTCCAGTTAAGAAGATAAAAGAGGCTTAGTTGTATGACTAATATTATGTGAAGAATATTTCGCACTGCAAATAACTTGATTAAGCTTATGGCATATGAAACAAAAAAGATGCAGGGAAGTGAAACAAAAAGTAGTGGTTAATATAGCAGAAGAACTAACCTGATAGGTATTTAAAGCATCATCCACAGGCATAGCAATCTGGTGTGCAGCAGTTGGCAGAGTATCGCTCTAATTTTGTAATTCAGAACTCTCTTCCCAGAACTTGCACGCAGCAACAGCATCATAGTCTAGGAACTTATCATAACAAGGTGGTCCACTATTTTTGCCAGCTGCAACATACTAAAAAGAAAGGGACTCTCATGATCTAGTAACTCTAACGGAAATAGTGTAATATCAAAATGAATAAAGTTATCTGAAATTAGTACCCTTGCAAAAGCCACGGTTTCTTGAACATTGTCTTGCAACAAGCGAATCCTTCCTCTCATTATATCCTGGTGCTCCGGAAAATCCCCTTCGTCTTCATAGTCAAGACCCACTATTTCCATTATGGCTTTAAATTTGTCCACCGTAATCTTGACAGCATCAAGAGGGGGTAGAATACCTAATTCTATGTTTTTCTGAGCTGCTATTAATGCGCGCCAAACTTCAGAAATTTCTTTATCCAGATAATTATCGTCAGAGTTAAATTTTGCTGCTGCCTAAGGTGAGGCATGGCAAGAAAGCACAGACGTAAATAAGAGATATTTCAGTAAATTTGAAACACCGATTAAAAATTAAGCAGAGGCTAAAATCGATCAAGATGCAAGGAAATAAAGACAATGCAATGAGAAGAAGAACTAACTATGTCTGCCTTGTTTCCAGCAACAACTGCAGAAGAAGCATCATCCACAGGCGTAGCAATCTGGTGCTGAGCAGTTGGCAAAGTGTCACTTCCATTTTTTGATTCAGAAGTCTCTCCCTCGAACTTACCACCAGCAGCATGATACCATTTTTTGAACCCGCCCCAAATGTATGGAAGCTCTCTATTTTTGTCAGATGCAGCAAACTACATAACAGAGAGGGACTCTCAACATCTGGTAACTCTAACGGAAATACTATTCTATCAGAAAATTACTTACCTTACCAAATGCCACGGTTTCATCAACGGCTTCTTTTAAGCTTTCAATCTCTTCTGGATAATCCCCAGAATTTTCTTTGTTAAGACCCAATTTTTCTATTAAGGCATTAAATTTGTCCGCCAGAATCTTGGCAGCATCAAGGGGAGGTAGATAACCTAATTCTATGTTTCCCTGGGCGTCCATTATCGCATCATAAACTTCAGAAATTTCCCTGCCCACGTAAGCGCCGTCAAATTTACACTCAGCTGCTCCTGGATCTCCAGTGAATTTCCGGAATTGGTTTCCAAGGGTTGAAAAGATTTGTGGAGAAGGATAATTAAAAGTGTGGTGGAATTTTGTAGAAGTTGGATTATTGGAGATTAATGGAGAAGAAGATATGGGTTTTGATGACCTTCTTGTAAATTGGTTTCCTGTTAAAAGTGATCTTCTGCACGCAGAAAATCTTAAAATTTGATTCATTTTCATTTTCAGAAGAGAGGAAAACCTAATCGTAGTTATCGGCGGAGGAGGAATGTAAAAGAGGCGACAAGGGGAGGAGGCTTTATAGTCAGGAATTGACTAGGGTTCGTTTGCACCATACGGTTTGCTTCAGGAGAAGAAGGCCCAACAGCCCTTCAGCCCAGTAATTCTAACCTCAAGATTTGATATTTTGGGTGAGACAGAAACCAGTTGGAAGATAAACATTATCCTGATGATAATGACGTGTCTCATGCTAATGCTAATGAAGGGAAAAAAATTTGAACGCGAGTTCAAAAATGAATTCGTAGCCATATGAGCGTTGGATCAAAGAGATGTGACATCACCAAAACTGCCACAGTTAATTACTCGGTTCAAAATTAATCACCATATCTTTTCCAAATATTTCATATATATCTGGCGCCTAAAAATCTTTATCTTAGGAAGTCATTTATACGAGGATTAACAGGTGAATCACATAATCACCATCAACGACAAGAATGCATAGTATGTATGTTAAATTATCAGCTGCTAGTTTCCTCAGCTGGCTTCGGTATTTAACTCTTCCATGTCTACTTGTATGACCAATCAGCGGTGTCGATAACACAACTAAAATTGTTATTTCATATTCGTGATAAATACCAGCACGGTTAAGTTAGCAGAGAAAATAAAAATCAAGAAGTAAATTAATGCTAATTAAATAGATGGTATCAGACTATGGATGCTAATTAATCTTGTGAATAAGATATATGTATCTTGTGATGCTAATTAAACACCGTGAGAAGGAAAGTATTACATGTAGTACTAAGTCCGTGAGATGATTTTTATGATAAGAAGCTTTGTTTTTCTGATTTTATTTTGCAAGCACGAGTTCTTTCGGATTGATAAGATATAAATTGTTAGGTTTAATAAATATATATTAAGCTCTAAAAAACCAAGGTGATACTCTTTGAGTTACACAAACACCAGCCAAATTATTTGGGCTAAATGAAAACCATATCCAGGAAAAATGAAAAAAAAAAAAACATTTCAATTTAAAATTATTAAATTTAGTTTTCATTACTTTATGTATTTCCAAACCTGCCCTTTACCGTATATATGTGGACAATTCTTTCTTCTCCTCTCATGATTTCATTTCTTTTTCCTCCTTCCCATAAGACTACCACTACCACCTACCGTCGCACCACCACAAAACCACTACCACTTCAAGATCGGATACCAACAATTCATCCTCTTCTTCCTCCTTCATATCAACCAACACTCCCTTCTTTTATTCGCCACTACCATTTTACATCGCCACCAACAACACATCTGCTGCCACCAAACAGGTGACGATGTTCAGATCTGACATCAACACCACCTCCTCCACCTTCACCACCAACAACATCACATTCTCCTCATACTTTTATACCACCAGCACAACCACAACCATCTCCACCAACACCGCCTTCTTATCTTCTTCCTCCAGTCCACCGGCAACACCTCCTCCATTTACTCCGCCACCACAACTAATAACATGAATCAATTGATAGAAATCTGAAAGTTAGTCGAAATGATTCAGATATTTGATTATTATTACGAACTTAATTAGAGAAACCAAGGTGGTGAGGTGGTGAGGTGATCTTATAGTGGAAATGAACCATCGACGGGGATTCAATTTCATTTGGGAAAAATGATGAATTTTAATGGTAATTTGAAGTTGGTAAGGAATTAAGAATCTTATTATTTCACTTTATTAAATTAAATTTAATATTGGATCTTGTTTTATTCTGAATTTTGTTGTAATTGGGAATTGAAAATCAATATTTTTGGTTTCATCTAATTTTGTTTTCATCTAAGTACTGACACCACATTATGGTGTTGAATGATTGAGTGACCGATGTAGGTGGTCAGTATTGAATGAGCAGTGCATGGTCATTTAGTCAGTAAGTGGTGATGGTGGTGAGTGGGTTGTTTCATTCCTTATTTTCTTAGATTATTTAAGTGCATTTTCAGCATTATACTGTACTCGATAATTTAGCCAAGTTTATGTCTCAGTAGTTTGTAGTTTTTATTGTTGGCGGTTTAGAATTGCTTACTGGAGTTCGAGGAGAATTGAACAAGCAACGTTTTTTGTCTTGTTTGTGAGCTGTATTAGCTTGTCGTGTTGATATCAAAAACTTATAACACGGTATTATTTAATAGAATCGACCCTAGCAGTATTTAAATTCCATAAACTACAAGTTCATGAGACTGTATTGTTTGAGGTGTTGGACATTCTTGTTTGCTTTAAACTATTTTAATTACCATCTGGACTTG
This sequence comes from Papaver armeniacum, assembly GCA_023531295.1. NCBI lineage: Eukaryota > Viridiplantae > Streptophyta > Magnoliopsida > Ranunculales > Papaveraceae > Papaver > Papaver armeniacum. The sequence goes on from JAJJWW010012515.1 coordinate 21,570, forward strand.
TACAATACCTTTACTAATTTCTCCTACAGGTAAACAACAAGTACACATTTTTTCAGTGGAGATGCTGAAGCGGTATTTGGACGAAACCAATTTTGGTTTCATCATTATTTTGATGAAACCAATTTTGATTTCATCTAATTTTTGTTAGTTTTTGTTGTAGTATGGTCAGTGTTGAGATGGCTTTAGTATTATTGTAGTAAGTCATATCGAAAGGTTTCAATAAAATACCTTATTATTTCTAAATGTTCATTATGCTGAAATATGATTGTTAATATTATGGTCGATGGCCATATGAGTTTTATTGTTGGAGGCGATATTTATGGCTTTTAAATTTAAAATGTTTTCTGAAATCAATTTGTAAATTTTGTTAGTTTTTGTCGACGAAACCAGTTTGTAATTTCTCTTGCAGGTATACAATAATCCAACATCTGTTCAAAGGAGATATTGAAGAGGCATTTATAATTTCTCTTGCAGGTATACAATAAGTCCTATAAAGAATCGTATTCAAGACCAATTCATCCAGTTCCCACAGTTGAAAGGTGCAACTAAAGAAGAAGAAGAAGAATGAAAACTGAAAAACTAAAGAGAAGAAGAATGAAACTGAAAAAAAAAAGTCGATGAATACAAGAAGAAAACACGCGTTATTTTCTTCAATGTGTTTTCTGGCTGTGACTGACACGCGTGCTATTAAGGTTAGCTTCGTAATTTTACTCTATTCAAATATTTTTGGACCATCGATTAAATGTTATATCCCGCTGGACTAAAGATTTACCCGGACCGAGTTTAGTGGACTAAACAACAAAATTCTCAAAGTTCTCAAAAAAAAAAAAAAAAAAAACTCATAACGCACATTTGACCCCAAAACCGCCTGGCGAGATTGGGGTATACCCCAATTAATTGGGGTATACCCAATCTCAAGGGGACATGGTGTGTCATTATTAAAAAGGGTGATTTTACTTTAATACCCTTGAACTAATTAAATCTTAAAAATAAACCCATTTCTTAATTTCATTAACCCTAAAATTAAAAAACTAACCAACTCTTAATCTTCTCTTCTTCTTCATCTTCATCTTCATCTTCCATCAACCAAAGCCATATAAAAATCTTCAACTTTGATTTTCCAAAAAAATTGTTGACTCTACCAGCGAAAAGAAGACTATAAATGATGTTTAAACTCAAATCCATCATTGTGTTGTGTGATTTGATTGTTATATTAGGTTAGATATCAAAAACTATGATTTCTGTGTTTTTGGTCGACAAGGTCGTAACATGCATATCTTGAGCTTTTCATCATGACCATGGCGGCAAGAATGTAAAGTTTTCAACAGTAGGCATGGTATTTTTTGAATACCTTCTAGCCCGATAAATTTTTTTATGCCATCTCTGTATGTCAAAAAACAAAAGTCGGCAAGGTCGGCGATGAAGATCTTGCGGCCACTTTATTCTTTGATTTTGGTGGCATGATCTTCATTAGTCGACCTTGAGGACTTTTCATACTTTTAGAACTGAAAGTGTTGATTTATTCTTTGATTTTGAGTATGATTTCATATAACAGATTTGCAATCCCCTTTTTAGAAGTATTTCGGTTGTGTGCTTCATTTGCGTTGCAAGAGATATTCTCAAGAAAAAAAAAATCATCAAAAATCATCCCACAAAAGTTTTTTTTTTTTTTTTTTTTTTTTTTTTTTTTTTTTTTTTTTTGACACGATCCGCGGCGGGATTCGAACCTCTGACCTAACAACTCGAGAGTTCGACCCTAGCCAACTGAGCTAGCCCCAGTTGGTTCATCCCACAAAAGTTCAATCAAAAACAAAATTTCATAACTTAAAATTCATAAGTTTTAAACTATTCAATCAATTTTAACTTAATTAATTAATCTAATCAAAATTTTAGTGTTAATTAAACAAGGATAATTTTGCCATTTTGAAAATATTTGGTTAAGGGGTGATCTCTTTTACTTCTAAATGACCCTATTTTGTCTCATTCGGTATACCCCAATCTTGCCAGGAAAACCGACCCATATCACAAACCGGGTGTCGATAGTTCGGTTAAGAAGTTACCGAGTGGTAAAGCATCCCTCTTTCCTTGGTCCAAAATGTACCGCTAAATATTAAACCGTCACGCGTGTCAAGATGACAAACCATTTCTCTCATCTCACCCCAGAATCACACAAATCTCTTTCCACTTCCCCAGAACCCCCATCTTCCAATTGTTTCCACATCCTCAAAACCCTAATAAAATTTCTTGAATCAGGAATTTCTCTGTACAAAGATTTCAAGAATTTCATGGATCATTTCAACAATCTCCCATCCGAGACTTCTGAAAACTCTTTTGTTGAAACCTAACTTTTTCTTTCTACAGACAAAATCCCCATTTAATTCTTTCTTTCAAGCAAGTTGCTGTTTTCACGATATGAGGAAGATTAATAAGGATTTCATCATGGATCCTTTCAAAATCGCATTAAAGATATTGACTCGTGTACTAGTTGAATCGGTCCTCCATTGTAAATCAATCTGCAGAAATTGGAGAAAGATTGTTGATATTCATTTTAATGATCGTTTCAAGAAACTACCATACTGGACTCGATTAGATATTTTAATTTGTCTACCAGGTGACACGGTGCTTGATTGCAGATCAGTCTGCAGAAATTGGAGAAAGATCGTTGGTGTTGTTTCTAAAGATCCAGAATTCATTCGGATGCATCTCAATCATGCATCTGCTGCTGAGGATTCTTGTAAGTTGGGATTTTTGCTTTTACTACTGAAGCAAGATGTCACTATTTTGAATATAATGATGATCAGAATCATGAGTTAACCAGACCAATTATGAAACATAGAATGATTGATTCAGGAAACATTGGTGAGGGTTCTTACTTAGTTTCCTGTAATGGCTTAATCTGTCTTGCTCGAAATGACAGAAAAAGACATGTTTGTATCTTTAACCCTTTAACCAGAGAATATGTTGTGCTTCCAGAAATCCCTATAAACTCATTTGATAATTGTTATGACTACGAGTGGGATGATTGGTCCTTCGGATTTGGTTACTTTCTGCAAGAAATAGGTACAAAGTTGTAGGGATATATGTGTCGGATTCCTGCTATCTAGAAGTAAACTATAGGAACTAACCGATGGAGAAACCTTGGAACAAACTTCAGTTTTGAATTTAGACCCGAATATGCTTATGTACATGGTAGCTTTGCAAATGGAGCTATTTACTGGATTGGCAATGAGGTGCAAAAGATTGTGACCTTCGATTTGACTGAGGAAAAGTTCTGCGAACATCTTGCACCACCTCCTTTGCCACCAAACAAGAATTTGATTGATCATACCTTAGGGGTTTTGGAGGGCGTATTGTATATTGCAGTTTATGTTGAAGATGGATGTTATGACATATGGCTATTAAAGGAGAAGAATAATAATCACGACAAGGAAGGAGACAAACATCAGTCATTTGAATGGAGTAAAGAGTTCAGGGTTAATCAACATGAACTAATCGCCGCTACGAAGAGTGGTGGTGTTTTAAGTTACTGTAATAATGATTACTATCTCAACATTTACGATACAAAAGCTTCGACCTCGGAAATGCTTTGGGATTTCGAAGAAGAAGTGGTTCTTCAAGTATTCCCCCACAAGCACACCTTCGTATCGCTGAAAGACTCAGGGGAAGAACAGGCGAAAAAGTTGAAGTCAGTTAAAGGAGGTAGAAAGCCGTGATACACCTTTGAAGTAGCTACGACAGGAGGCCGACCCTGAATACATACTTTAAAAACTGGTAATTTTCATTGAGTTTTGACAGTTCTATTCATATGATTCTGTAGCCTTATGAGTTTGATTGACAAGCAACCTTTGTGTGAACCTATTGACATTATGTTAGTGAGTAATACATATATACATTTTCATTTATTCCGTCTTTATATCCTTGATCCAAATTTATGGGAGTGTTTTCTGTTTTGTGTTTAACTATATTGCTTTGTGAAATGTACCTTTTGTTAGCGACTCTACCTTATTTTGATGGGTATGGTGTACACTGTAGTGGCTTAATTCATTTATACATGGGGGTCGAATAAGCATTTGCAGGAAAAATAATAAATCTATAGGTAACGCACTGAAGTTTATCCTCACATCTCAATAAATTTCACTAGAACAGTTAGTTGATAGGTACAGGTGTCTGTGATAACTTTGTGTCATTAACTGCAAGCGACCTAATTGTGTATTGTCGACAAGCTATTTTTACATCTCCATGTGAAGGATCAATGAGCAAATGTCCTTCCAAGCTAGAACCAGGATTCAGAGTAAAGATTCTCTTAGCAATGAGAATTATGACATCTTGAGTTTGCACTTAAATTGTGGCTGTTCACGCACTTTATGCCTACTTCTGCAACTGTATTAGTTTTCCATTTGCTTAAGTCTGATTTAGTTAGATCTCAATTTGCATCATTTCGGCCTGATGATAACAATGGCATCTGTATATATCTAAACTTTATTAAGTAGCTAACACTAGCTCAGTTGTATCAGCTCTGCAAATAGTCACTATGACTGAAACTATTATTGATGTTTCATTCCTTCCCATGAGTACCATTTTATCCCCATCGTTGGCATCTTAAGAGATCTGAGTGAAGAAGGCTTAGTGTTAATAGCTGGCCATGCTTTGCTCGTTTTTTGTCAACGGCAAGTCTCTGGGGATACAGAATGCCAGGATTCACTATTTTAAAACTTTAAGTCTTAGTTGGCCTGCATAGAAAGCCTCTAGTGTATCTTGTAAAGTTTCCTTAACTCATAGTGTCATCATCAGCTGGCGATGCTTTCCTTGTGTTCATCGACGCTCAGCTTCCAGGTGATATGAAGCTCTTGGGGGACATGTGCAATAATAGCCCTTCTCTGTTGCATGGCCTGCATATATAGCATCTGGTACTTTCGGTCAGTGTAGTAATGCTGTCTATATGCCACGTCCATCACTGCATTGTCATACTGCATTTCCTTCTCCTTCTTGAGCATCAGAGAACCATCATCAGTTTCAGCCCCAATTCAAAATTGGGTCATTGTCATACTTATAGTAATGATAAAATGTTATGTCAGTTTACCAAGAAAAAATCTAGGGCATAGAAGAGCACATTCGGAGATTCTAAGTTTACTAGATGATACAGGTTTTGATAGTGAATTAGGTGTTATTGGTCGTCTTTGGAGGTTAGCTTGGTTAAAAATTGTGGGCCATTCAAGAAATCAATGTGGAACCACTATGACTTGAGTCTAAATTTCTGATATTCAGGACTTGTTGGATACCTAGTGATGTAATAAATAAATCTCCGTGGTTTGTATTGGAGGTTGTGTTTTTCCTCACATCAAGTAGCCTGACTATCTGGTAAGTTGGCACTGTGACTAGATTTTATCATTGTAAAACACAGACACCGTGGCTTGGCACCAATTTCATATATTTATCTTTTTTTTTTTTTTTTTTTTTTTGCTAAATCACAAATTTTTATTAAAGAGAATAACCAAAGGAATACAAAGGTTTAAGAAGGAACAAAGAAGGAAAAACCAAAAATCATCAAAAAATCAAAAACCAAAGATTACTAGCTAAACCTATAATACTTTCTTCCTGGCATTTCCAGCTGGATTAAGAAAGATGGCCTTCCTTCATGAATCTCCACTTCTCCCAGATTGAGTCTTGCACCTTTTTTAGCCAAGTCATCTGCAGAGAAATTGACTTCTCTGTAACAATGTATGTATAATATTTCATTTATAGACCTACAAGCTTTTTCCCATCTAGATTGAACAAACCAGGGTATATTTCCATTCTTGAAATCTTCCACTGCTGCTCTGGAATTAGAGTTAATGATAATTTTATTACATGTAGTCTCACTGCCCATTCAATTGCCCACACCACAGCCATGACCTCTGCAATGTAATTGGTAGCAATGCCAATACCACCTGAAATAGTCCCCAACACCTGACAATTATGATTCCTTGCAATGATACTAAACCCTGCATCCCCTGGATTGCCAAATGCTGCTCCATCACAACAAAACATTACATATCCTTCTGCGGGAGCATTCCATTGGCATTCCACAATTGATGTGAATTTAGAGAAAATGTTCCTAATGTTGAAGAAGTTCAGAACATTTGTATCATAGTTTTGGTTCCATTTGGTTCCCTTCATTCTATAACTACCTTCATAAACCAGAGTCATAATTCTACATTTGAACTGAAGTTCATTAGGCTGAGAGTTTTCAAACATTACCTTGTTCTTCTGGAACCAAAGTTCTCTAATTGTAGCATAAGCAGCAGTTGCCCATACTTCTTGTATTATAGTACTTTTGTGCCTTGCAAGTGTCAGGATATCATCAAAAGAAGTTAGGCTTTTAAAGTGGAAGGTAATACAGAGCCATCTCCAGATTCTAGTGCTGAAATTACAAGACCACAAAAGATGATCCATGGAATCTTGATGAGCTTTACATATACAACATCTTGAGGCTATGGAAAAACCTTGATTCACCTTCTTTATATCATCCACATAAACACCTTGTCTGATTTTCCATACATTACTTGCAATAGTAGGATGTAAAGAAGTTTTCCAAAGTTGTGATGGCCATTTTAAAGAAGGTTCTTTATGCCTTATAATGTTAACAGCAGAGGATGTTGAAAATTTACCTTTAAGATCACCACTCCACACAATAATATCATTTCCACCACTCACTGCAGGAAGCATGGCAGGCAGATTATCTTGAATTTCCTGAGGGATCATCCAGGTGTGAGGAAGTAATAAATCTTTAACTTTCATACTCAAGTTAGCCTTGACATAATCTGTATAGCCTACAATTTCAATTAAAGGTTGATCTCCAATCCACACATCAAACCATACAGATATTTTCTCTCCATTCCCTATATTCCATCGAATATCATCTTTCAATTGCTGCCATGCCCACTTCAGTCCAGACCATACTGAAGAATACTTCCATTTTGTGCACCATTGACCATTCTTGTCTTTATATTTGGCAGCAAAAAACCTTGACCATTCATCCTCTGAGGTATGCATTTTCCACATCATCTTCATTAATAAGGCCTTATTAACCACCTCAAGTCTTCTAATTCCCAACCCATTAATAGGAGTGCAAACTTTATTCCAAGCTAAAATGTCATATTTTCTAGTTTCACTATCCCCTGACGAGAGAAAATTTCTCATAATCCTTTCACATATTTTAATTATTGACTTTGGCCATTTATAGACTGCCATTGAATATAGAGGATAACTAGAAAGAACAGACTTGATTAAAATCAACCTGTCATGAAATGACAATAATTTCCCTTTCCATCTTGCTAATGTCATCTGCATCATTTCAACAATTGGCCACAAAATAGATGATTTAACTCTGTCAGGCATGAGAATAATGCCTAAGTATTTATCAGGAAAAGATGTAAGCTCCATATGTAATAATTCAGAAATTTGCATTCTTCTTTGCGGTGGGCAACCATCTACAAAGCACTTGCTTTTACTTCTATTTATGACCTGGCCTGAATAATCTTGATACTGCTGCAGTAAGTGAAATAAACTCTCTAGACTTTTTTTAGAACCATTTGAGAATATGAAAACATCATCAGCAAACATCAAATGAGTAGGGTGTGTTCCTTTTCTGTTTACCATAGATTGTAGTTTACCTGAATGAACCAAATCAGTTATCCCCCTGCTTAAAACCTCTTCCATTATGATAAACAGGATTGGAGATAGAGGATCTCCTTGCTTTAATCCTCTACCCATAGAGAAGAAACCTCTGGGTCCACCATTGACCAATACAGAAACTCTTGCCGATGCAAATAATATCGTAACCACCGGCACCACTACGATGAGAAACCAAATCTGAAGTACTTGAAATAAAAATTCCAATTAACCTTAGAATCATAAGCTGAGAAATGTCTAATTTTAATCCAACATTACCACCCCTCCTTTTGGATTTCATTTTCATTAACAAGTTCAGAAGCCATAAGAATTTGTTCATGAATACTCCTTCCTTTGACATATGCAACTTGCTGTGGAGATATTAGTTTTGTGATTAACTGACCCATTCTAGATGTAATGATTTTCGTGAAAACTTTAAAGCTCACATTACTTAAACCTATGGGTCTGAATTGGCTAGGCTTTTTAGCACCTTGTATCTTAGGTAGAAGTACTAAGAAGTTAGAGTTTAGACCCCTAGGAATAAACTTTCTTTGCCAAATAAATTGAATGCACCAATCAAATCATGTTGAATAATACTCCAAAGATGCTCATAGAACATACACGAGAATCCATCAGGTCCAGGAGCACTTTCAGCATCAATGTCAAAAATTGCTTGTTTAATTTCTTCAGCTGTAGGCAAGGCATCTAACATTTCTTTGATCGGCTTAGGTTATAAGCTTAGGAATAACATCTAAAAGAGAACTATCCACACTTTGGTTTCTTGATCTTTGAAATTTCGCTCAAAAAAATCGACAAGAATAGTTGCAATCTGTTCTTGATCAGTGATTATATTTTCATTTTCATCTTCTAGTTCAGTGATAAGATTATGAGAATGTCTAACCTTGAGATTGGTATGAAAAAAATTGAGTATTACCAGAACCTTGTTTAACCCACTTTATTCTTGATTTTTGCCTCATCATTGTACTATATTGAACTTCTCTTGAGTTATATTCATTTTGTGCTTGCACCAATTCATTCAAAGCAATTGTATTGTGTGGATCATTATCTGAGATAAGCATCTTGTTTTTGACATTTTCCTCAGCTTCCTTAAGTTTTTGTTGGACATCTCCAAACACACTCCAGTTCCATTCCTTTAAAATTTGCTTCATATATTTATCTTGGTCTTTTATATTTTATATTTTATCTTTGGCATCAACAAAAGCGAAAAGTGAGTAACTTTTTCGTGTATGTTGTCAGCAAATCTCTGTGTCTTGAGATGGTCGAGTACACGATCGATAATCAAGCAACTTCAACCATCTTGAATTCCCTCGTGTACATATTAGAGGTATGTTTTCCAGTCCTCAATCTTGAATGCACCTCTAGATTCCTTCTTGGATTTCATGGTTTGTTTCCTCACTTTTGTCTCCCTGCTTTTTAGATTTGCGGGAACTGATGGTAAAGGTTATTACAGAGTAAAGAGGACTGGAATCGGAAAGTAACATTTCAAGCTTACACATATTTGAGGAGGTCAGTCATCTAACCATGGAACTTTCATCTAAAGCTGGATATCGATTTGTTCTTTGAACTTCTAATTTAGTTTTTGAGCATGTAAACTTATTTACGTTATATGGTATGCCAGGTCTTCACCACACACCATTAGATGGTGCGGCCATACAAACTTAAACCTCAGGAAATGGGGATCAAAGGGAAGTCAAAGAAATCAAAAGCAGTAAAAGCCCAGCTTGAGCATATTTTGCATCTTCTTTCCTACGCAGAATCGAAGACCAAGTTCAACTAGCACAAAAGGAAACAAGAATAGAGTTAATTAGTGTTTGGGTCGTAGATTTTGGTACCCTTTAGTGTTTGGGTCCTAAGTTTGTCCGTTATAGTGTTTGGGTCGACCCAGGTTAGTCAAACGATCAAACATTAACAAGCCCGTTAACTTAGTTAGATAAATATGATTTCCGTTTGAAATTTTGAATTCGCCAATTAGGGAGGATCAGAGTGATGCGAAATAGTGAATGTGGAAAATGGAGGAAGGATCAGAGTTTTGTAGGTAGAGGAAAGATGGGTTTGATTTTGGCTCATGAGACAAAAAGAGAGTAGTCGAGTTGTGTTGAGTTTCAGACAGAGTTTGGCTTAGTGAAGTCAGGTTTCTGCCATTGAAATTCTAAATGAACTGAAGAGACTAAACGAGTATTTCAGAGTTTCACAAGAAGTATGGGATGGGTTTGTGTTGGATTGAAATTTTTACATAGTTACAACAAGAAATCAGCAGAGAAGAGGGGAGTTTTTGCTGCCATTATAAACAAGCTAGCTGCCATTAAAGTAGATTTGTTATTGATGGTTTAGGGGAATGTACGGTGGGGGATTGATCTCTCTTTAAGACTTACAAATGATTGGAAATGTCTGTTGTTGTTTTTTTATATGAATTTGCAGGGATTTTCCATTGCCATTTGCAGAAGATGATTCGGTGATGAACAACACCATTACTAAGTCCTGACCAGCAAGTGTTCGACAGAAGTCCCCATCCAGTCTGAATTAGTTTTGTACATCCATGAGTCATGTTCAGTGGGTGTTGTCAACAGGTTAGAATAGAATCAATAGGTTAAAATATACATTGTAAATTTGGTGTGTGTTTTTGCCAAGAAAACAAGAAGAACCTTACTTGCTTCAATGTATTTCAGTGTTAACGAAAGAGATTGAGCAGCCTGTAAATTGGCTAACTAAGAAAAGTTAACAGATATCAACAGTTTGACCACTTGACCGTTTTGACTAACGGGTCTACGACCCAAACACTATAACGGACAAACTTAGGACCCAAACACTAAAGGATACCAAAATCTACGACCCAAATACTAATTAACTCACAAGAATACTTGGCCTAGGAGAACCAAAATTTATAGTAACAGGGATGAGCTTGTGTCTCAGTAGAGAAATTTTTTCTGCACGTCGAGTGTTGTTAACATATACAAATTGGTAAAAAAATAATAATTGTAGCTCCTATTTTTGTATTATTCTTTTCCTTGCTTCCCCTTGTGCACAATCATATCACCAAACTGGAAATTGTAATAGATTTTTTTTCAAGTGCCACATTATTATGCCACTGACCCAGAATCAGCTGAGTTCCACTAACAATTGTTTGTGCTAACTAACAATATTTGTGTTCCAATCTGTCATTAACTACAACCATCCAAATTGTTTATCTTCAATGAGCAGGCTACCAGCAGGACTTTTGAATCTTCCTCCATATAGTTTGCACTTAACTGCGGTTATTCGCACACTTCAATTGAGCTAATAAATTAAACTGGAATCCAATCAAACAACGCTCTAAAGTAAAGACAAAAATAGGCATAGTCATCATACACACAGACAGACACAATCAATAAACTTGTATTATGAATAAGATGTTTAGTTTCTTAAAGCCTTAAAACCCTTTACAAAATCCAAATAGGGATTAACCGTTTCAATTTGTTTCAATTACATTATATCCGATCCACAAGTGTAAGGAAGAAAAGAAAATCAGAATGCCATGAAGAGATTGGGCTTGTGGACCTGTAGATATTTACTTTGAACGGTTTTTTGGGGACCAGCCTTTTTTTGGGGGGACCATTGTTTTATTTTGGGTAAGACATTAGAAGTAATTCTAGGTCACCCCTTATCTAAATATTTATATTAATACCAAAACTACCCTCTGATTATATTTGGTTAATGATTAGTTAGTGTGATTAGTGAAATTATTTTGAATAAAGATTTGAGATTTAAAAAATCAGATTTTTTAAAAAGAAGTAGAATTATTGAGAGAGAGAAGTTTGAGAAGTTGAAGAACAAAACCATGGAAAATAAAATTTTTTTGAGTTCACTAATCTAGACTACTCAAGTGATGATTCAATTGATGATAGCTCATCCGAATCTACATCTCCTTCATCTCCTAGAGTATATGTCAATCTTCACAATGATAGGATATGGATAATTTCTTAGATGGTGAATGTATTCTTCCCCAAAGCCAATTTCAAGATGGTGAAAACGATGGATTTTACCAACCACAACCAGGAGGAAGAATATTGGGGTACCCCGGGTATGCTCTAAACTTAGGTAATGTTGGTTGAATTGGTTCAAATTTTCAAAAAAATGTGAATTTTTAGAGTAGATTTGTGCTTGTTCGGTTACCTTGTGTGAAGAACATGTAAGAACTCATCTGAAAAGTGTAGTTCGGTTACTTTTTCTAAACACGGAGTTTACCAAGAACTCTCCATTAATGGAGGTTTTTGTAGTTCGGTTAACGGAGTAGTAACCGAACTCTATAAATAGGATTACGGTCTTTATGTTCGGTTAATAGATAGGTAACCGAACTTAAGGGTGTATGAGTTCGGTTAGTTCGCAACCAATAGCTAACCGAACGTACGTAAAATAATATTTCACATTAGTGTATACAGTTCGGTTGGTTCGCAAACTTCGTACCAACCCTTAATCTCTTAGAACTTACGTCGATAAAATTTTGATTTAGTGTACGTAAAAGTTCGGTTAGGTGTAAACTTAGGTATCAAACCGAACTATGAGTTCGGTTTTCCGAAAAAATAATCATATAACTTAGAACTTAGGGTCCATAAGTTCGGTTGGTTCACTAAACTTCATCTAAACCCACTACCTAACCGAACTTACGTGATAAAAAAATTGAATTAGTGTACGTAAAGTTCGGTTAGCCCTCAACTTGCTTGTTAAACCGAACTCTGAGTTCGGTTATACCGATAAAAGTATCATATAACCGAACTTTAGGGTCCATGAGTTCGGTTAGTTCGCAAACTTCATACCAACCCACTACCTAACCGAACTTTCGTTGCAATAAACTTTTGATTTAGTGTGCGTAAAGTTGGTTAGTTGTCAACTTGCTTGACCAATAGAACTACGAGTTCGATTGCCCGATAAAATAATATTGTGGCAAGAACTTATTTCGATTGCAATTGATGTTGTTCCTTTTCTTGTAGATTGAATGTCAACCTATACCAATGGATAATCAACCTTCTCCGGTTGGCATCTTTGTTTGAAGATACATCTAATCACTATGTCAATGATTTGGTTTTTGATGAAACTATTGATGCGAAGAATTGGGCTAGAGAGCATGCCAAGAAAGCCATGTGCGTATTAGTTTTGAATGGAAAAGAAAGCCAAACTCGTTTTGAAATGGTTTGTGAGAGAAGTGGAGATCCCAATGTTAGTCACAGAAGAAGGGTTATGTGTATAAAGGAAAGACGACGAGGAAGAACACAAGGCGTGCTCAAAGAAAACTAAATGTCCGTTCAAGCTAGTATTTAGTAAGTGCAAAAAAAAGAATGGATGGGTTCTATCTATGGATAAGGTGGTAGGCCATCATAACCACCCTCGTCCAGGATGATCTTGAAGGACATGCAATGGCCGCTCGGCTCACTCCTCAAGAAATGGAGAAAATAGCTAAATTTAGGAGAATGGGAATTTCACCACTTAACATGCTTCGCTTACTAAAGGATGATAACAAGGATAATGTATCATCTTTGACGACCATTTACAATGCAATTGAGACAATTAAAAGGATTGAATGGAAGGATAGAAAAGTTATGCAACAATTGTTTTTGGTAGCTAAAGAGAAAGGCTACGCGGTTCAAAAGAAGGTGGGTCTAGGAAGATCAAATAACGCATCTCTTCATTGCGCATCCGAAGAGTGTTCAATTGGCTCAATCCTTCCATCAAGTTCTTATAATGGATTGCACTTACAAGACTAACAAATACGAGATGCCATTGTTGAATATTGTTGGTCGTACCTCGATGAAGTCGTTTACCGTTGCTTTTTGTTTTCTAGAAGATGAGCAAGAACCAAGTTACACTTGGGCGCTACAACAAGTGAAGGCCATATACCGAGATGATGATATCCATGGTTATAGTGACGGACAACGATGTAGCATTAATGAACGCAATAGAGAGAGTCTTCCCATTAGCACGTAATATGCTTTGTACGTTCCATATTTGGTGTAATGTGATGAATAGGTGCAAGCCTCAAATTTGTCCACCAAAGAGGAAAGCATTTGAAGAGATTAGTAAGCTAGGAAGATGAACAAGCGAGCGCAAAAAGAGGAATTCGATATACAATACACTATAAATCGCGCTAAATGTGTTGCTTTCTCTGGTGAATGGGAGTCATTGACTTGGTCTCTCACCGAAGAAGAATATAATCTAAATCTTGCGGCATTTATCGAACATTGGTCTAGCCTAGAATATCCAGAGGATATTGTAACGTATGTGGTTAAGCAATGGTTGGAACCGCACAAGAGCGCTTCGTTTATGCATTTACCAACCACCATAAACACTTTGGGAATCAAGCGACAAGTTTGGTAGAATCGGCTCACCATCGGTTGAAGAAAATCTTTTGGATGTGTCGATAATTTTGTGATTGTGTTTAATGCAATGAGAATTACTTCAATAGTGAGATTGATAGAATTAAAGGGAAGTTTCAAAAAAGCCGCATCATGAAGTACAAAAAGATTGTGGACAAAGGTGGTAACATCACGAATATGGCGGACCTTCGGTTGTTTAAGGGACTTCATTATAATGTTTCGCGTGCTTGCATTAAGAGGTTAATGGTAGAGGTTCATTTGATTGACATATGGGAACCAAGCCGGACGAGGTGTGTGTTTGCAACATGATGAAGTCTATGGGACTCCTTGTCGCCATATGATAGTTAAGTATGAACATGGCATTATCCCTCTAAGCGATATAGATCCATATTGGCAACAATTAAGTTTTGTCCCTCCTCCAAAGGCGATGTCGGAGAAGAGTTTGGTGACAATGTGATGGGAAGAATCGTTATCGAGATGTACCGGAACATGAACAAACTCGAAAAGCAAATCTTTTGGGATGACATGCGGCCAATTGTTTATCCACACACTTCGGAGAATGTGCACGAACCGAAAAAAGGCAAGGGCAAAGGTAGGCCAATCACCAAAGAAACAAAAAAAACAAATAAGAGAATATGCAAAGGTGTTGGGTAAGAGGAAAAGTGAAATGACCCTTTTACTAGAGACCCTTGTGGGCATGAGCATCTGCGGCGAAGTATCAAGAAGATTCTAAGAAAAGGTCTAGGAATCTTTTGTGGAAAAGGCGAAACAAGTGAGAAGGATATGAAGAAAAAAGGACCGATGTTACGCTCGCAACCAACCCCACCTACTCCATCGGAACCTAGCCAACCAATTCAACGAGACGTTAAGCTTAAGGCTCCAATATGCCGCATCCAAGAAAGAAGTCGACCAATTGATGATACATCAACTTTTGTTGATAGAAGGTACTTGGAAGAGCTACCTACATATATTAGAAAGTACGTCATATCCGACGGCGTCCCTGCGGATGGTAATTGCGGATTCCACGTTGTCGTACAACAACTAGGGCCTTTCACTTTGAAGGTGCAAAGTTGTATAATGATAATCAAATCACTTATGTCCAGGCAAAGGATGTTGATGAAGCTAAAGGACAACCAGGACTTTTACAAGCGAATGTTGTCCGATGGGGATGCTAGTCTCAATGTGCGGTTTATTAGGTATCAAAGGCGTCTCCACGGGGGATCCAATCACAAGGGATCATTGGATGGGCATTCGATATGTGGGCACTTAATCGCCGAAGCATTCAATTGCGTGGTTCACTATTTCTCAAAAGGTGCTAGTTTCACATACACTCAGAAAACAAAGATATGTGTCGAGCAACTTAAACGTAGGAGGGTGGTGATTGCGCTTGTTAACAACAACCATTTTATAGGCCTCAGGTTAGAAGACGATTGTCCACTGCCTCCGATATGCGGATACTCTTATTGGCAAGGATTTAACTTGACACAATGTTGGGATGGTGTATTAAATACAGAGCATAACATGGAGCTGTGGAAAACTTTGAAGGATTCGGAAAAAATCATACACGGGTGCAGTTTCCCTTGCGGATGATTAAATGTACCATTGATTATACTAAGTATACTTCGAACATCAACACAAGAATCAAAGATTGTGTTTTTGGAATTAAGTCTTATTTTTGGGTTATGCTTTCAACATTTTCATAAGAATAAGAGACGAGATTGTTATTTTGGATTTTTTTTTTTTTGTTTTTCATATTGAAACTTAATTACATGACATCGCCAAACAAAAGTGAGACATCAAGAAACTTTTGTTCGGTTAGGAAATGAAATTAGAGGACATTGCCGAACTAAAACTAAAGCTACATAACATTTAATATCCAAAACGCGTTATGAAAAAGTCTTTAAGGAGGCGGAAATGATATTCATATTTGAAATCCTTTCTCTTCCATCTTCGCCATTCGTTTTTGATGTTAAAATGATTTGGAGAATCCTTCACCCCTAAGTCGATACCGCCTTACAATACGAAATAAAGCCATAAATTCCACAACTCTAGCTCTAATCTTGTCGAATCGAATGAACAATGCTATTTGATCACGATTATGAGGGTTTGTTGTGCTTGTTGAATTTCTCAAGAATTTTCCCCCAATAACTTTGACTCATAATACCATTCATTCTTCGTTTCTTCACCCCTCTTTGGATAGTATAGTATGTAGTTTACGCAAAGAGATAGATCTTCATCTAGAGTAAATTTAGGAGTAGTGGCTGCCATTATTAGAAGAATTTGAGACAAAATGTTATCTATGAGACACATATTTATACCATTGGGGTGTATAACGGCTATAAAAATAGCCGTTTCTTGACATTAGTGTCATTCAAATTTCAAACTACATAGTTCGGTTACATAACAAATGCATCGAGAAAACCGAACTCAGAGGTTCGGTTGGTTCCGTAAATCTTAGGTAACCGAACTAATCACTGTAACTTTTGTTTGATCTAGTTTGGGTTGAGTTGGTTACATTACGAAATCAGTGAAGAAACCGAACTTTTCTGAGTACCAAGTTCGGTTACCTGCATAATATTGTCAAGGAACCGAACATTACACTGTAACTTCTTGTTCTGAGTTCGGTTAGATTACGTTTTCTACGGGTAACCGAACTTTACACTTTAACTTTTCAAATTTTCAAATTTTCTTGTTCTAAGTTCGGTTACATCGCATTACTTCTGCAGATTAACCGAACACTGGACGGTTATTGCCGACTTTGAAAACCAACGGTAACTTTGACTAGTAGGAGCAATTATTGCAGAAAAATCGCTTTTTTTTTTTAAAAACTAGCCGTTGGGTACTTTTTTGCTATAAATAGAGACCAATCTCTACCAAACTTATTCACCCATCACTTTCAATCTTCCTAAATCGCTTACTCATCACTTTGGAACACTAAAAATGGCTCCAACTCCGATTCAATGATCTAGAAGATGTTGCTATTGTCGAGCACACACCACTCTCACAAAGCACTCCGTTGAGGAAGCGCAATGGGTGACGATGAACGAAGACCCAACAAGAGGGCCTTACTTTGGGATGATCAAAACACCAATGCTTGGTGGAAACGGGTGTTTAAGGTTTTTAAAGCACTAAGCGGAAATCGTTATAGGAGGACGCTCCAACCAAATAAGAGAAAGGTACGCATATTTATACAATGAATGCGTCTTTGTTGAGAAACGAATTGAAAGCTCGTAAGGACGCTATGCCAAACGAAGACCGAATGAATAGAGTAAGTTTGGTTGGGAAAATAGGCCTCTCATCAAAAAATATTTATTTGGTTATGATTATTCAACAACGCTAACTTATTTAAAAAATTGTTTTCCCAGTATACTTTGGGTCGGAGCCAATACGAATTAAGGTACGGTCATGAGTTTCTGCACGAGGACTGCTACACTCTCTTGGAGGAAGTTGAATGGCAATTCGCCCAATATAATTAAAATCGTAGAGAATCCTAGGCGATGTATTGAACAATTTTATGTGTTTTACTTCTATTTTATTTCAACTACATGTATGTTTTTCGATTCAATAAAATGAGTGAATTCAAATCCGGGTCAATTTTAGTTGTATGAGTTCGGTTACATTACGAAATCGCGAAGAAATAGAACTTTTTCGAGTACCAAGTTCGGTTACTGCATAATATTGTCAAGGAACCGAACATTACACTGTAACTTCTTGTTCCGAGTTCGGTTAGATTACGTTTTCTACAATGTAACCGAACTTTACACTTTAACTTTTCAAATTTTCTTGTTACGAGTTCGGTTACATGGCATTACTCTATGGTTAAACGAACATTATAGTTCGGTTACCTTCAAAATATTACTGAGCAACCGAACATTACATCTGTAACTTTAGAAATTTTCTTTTCATGAGTTCGGTTAGGTTTCCTTTACTGTATGTAACCGAACATTAAGTTCGGTTGATCCAAAAACATTGTAGGTAACCGAATACATAGTTCGGTTGTTTACGAGATTTAGTATATTAACCGAACTAACTAATTGTTTGTTAAAAATTTGAATGTAATGAAACACTTAATCGTCAAATACCCAAACTAATCCCTTAGAACACAAATTAAAAACCAAATTAAGAAATTTAATTAATAATCCACATCACTAAATGTTGGAAGCGCACGAACATAAGGAAACAAACTACCAAATCCGCCATAAAAAAGTATTCCAAATATAAGGAACCAAACTACCAAATCCGCAATTAAAAAGTCTTCCAAACATGAGAAACCAAAGTAATAATTGTTGCAATCACTCATTTACCACGACCACTACCAGAAACTTTTCTAGTCTTGCGTTTAGGAGTGTCATCTCCTTTGTTTTGTTGCTCAACCATCCGACTTGAACCTTCCCCTTGTCGGCGACTCCTCTTCGACGGCATGGTAAGCTTGGATCAACTTTGGCTTGTATCGACAAGGCTGGGATTAAAAACATTAGTTATTTGGTTATGCAGTCTGTTTGTTCTCGAGTATCCATCGGCTCTCCACTCCGGATTTTTGCCATCATTTTCAACAATTTTCCACTTGCCTTCACCTATTCTCATCAAAAACATAAGTAACTATTATTTTTCAATACTTCATAACAATTTGAACCCAAAAAAGAAGAGAGTAAATTTCTTACCGCCGAATTCCACAAGATCAAGGCCTCATCACCACACAGAGAGGGGTATGCTTCATAATTTTCTTAGCCTCTTTCTCCACTGCCTTCGCTTTTGTCTTCTCAAGCACGGGCTTGTTGGACAGTTTTTACACGAGGATGAGAAACATGTTCATACCATTCCATATATCCCTCGTCGGCGGCATTTGGCTCATCAAAAGAATCTTGTAACTCTTGGTGGAACAAGATAATCCCCAAAGTTCTTCCGGTGGTCCACCGATGGAGCAGGATCGTATTTGGGGTGAACTTCAACTCGGTGTTCTTAGTTCCCCGCTTCTTCACCTTGAAGTTGAAGTTTTCCACTTGTGGGACACTTTGGACACAAGAAACTTGTCTTAATACTCTTAGAGGATTATACATTGTACAACCTCCATGATGAAACAACGGTCTATTATACCCCGCAATGGTGAGAAATCAATAACCTCAACATCCTCCTCGTCTTCATCGATGGAATGGTGTAAGGATGGAAAACCACATCTTCCACTGTTAACGTATCCAATTTCTCCCTCAACTCCAACACCTTTTTTCTTATTCTTTCCTGTGAATTCAAAAATTCATATTTACCAGTGTAGGCTTCCCATAAGGCCAAGGAGTGTGAGCATGAGACAATTGAAGTTTAGGGAAGTGGTCGTACACCCAAACCTATAAGAAGAGGCAACAAATAATACATTCGCAATATGATTAGTAACAATACACATCCATTCACTTATATATTGAAACACACAAACGATAATTTAACGGGTACACGAACAAGGGTGTATAAGCCTCCAAAATATAGACTCTTAAGCCTCGAAGCTTTTCCCGAGTTCCTCTTGAACGAATGAAAGCACCGCAATGCCCCAACAAGTAGTTGTTCACCTCATCCAAGGGGTCCAATAGCTGGAGGTAATGAGCATTTACCACGTGACTGTCGTCGGGGAAGAAAATGGTTCCTAGTTGATATAACAAATAAGCAATCACATGGTGCTTAATCTTCTCCTCTGTCATCACCAACTTTCCTCGAGCAACCAAATCTTTCGTCCCTGAAAACTCATCAAACAAGGTCTTGAGCTTGATCTTTTTCAACTTCTTCTTGTACGTGCGGTGCCTCTAACTCATTATACTCATCACCTTCGTCGGGCTCTTTGTTAGCTCGTCTAAACTCACATTGTGCCTTTTTATCGCTCCATCCTAGACACCTTTCGCATAGCTTTTCAAGAAGTTCAAAACTCATCGAAGGATCGTAGCCATCTCGAACACTTGTTCCTGTTATTGGTAAGTTGTGATTCTAAAACAATCATCCGGAGTAATTGCCATCTCACCAAAAAGGTAGATGAAAGGTATCCGTCTCTCTGGATAAGACCTCTCGGCAAATGCGATATGATGTGACATCAAATTTTTGGTGCGCATGTTGTATCCGTTCCATAGTACACAATCAAATACCGCCAAGCGCACCTCATCACACTCATTTTCTATATTCCATATCTTGTTCTTTTGACGTTTCAAAACACGTAACGACATTAGTATGATCCTACAAAAGCAACAAACTATCTTATATACTAATATATAGAAAAGAACAATATATGTCGAAATATAAGTTCAAATAAAAGAAGATGGCGAGAAATCTTGATGGTTAAGATTGAACCATACCTTTGCCGCAAAGATCTTGGCAGCCCATGAGTTTTGTAGCCCATCAATAACTCCCCTCCATCTCTCGGAGTACCATAAGTTGGATTCTTTGGAGACAAACACAAATTGTCATCGGGAATGTAAGAATATCTAGCACAAGGCTTGTTAGGCGTCTTTCTAGGTTTCTTTTGCACTATTTCTACTTGTGCCTCTTCCTCTTCAACTTCCTCTTCATCCAACTCCTTCTCTCGATTCAACATCATCCTTATCTCCATCTTCCTCATCTTTGTCACCCTCATTTGGTTCACCACCATCTTTGTCACCCTCATTTCCCCCTCCTTAACTGTTTCACCATCATTGGCACCCTCATTTCCTCCTCTTTCATTTGGTTCACCTTCTCCACCTTGATGTTGTTCTTCATTGCCCATCGCTTCCACGATCTCTTCATTGCCCATCGCTTCCACAATCTCTTCATTAACTTGTTGGATTACGTTGTCAACATTATCTCTATTAACACCATCTTGGATCACAACATCCGGTAATGACCCACCTCTATACTTAGCATTTTTGGTCCCACGGTGGCCAGGCATCACAATGTACTTTGCCTCGAGGGTGGGAGTTCTTAGATCTTCCAAACAAAGGTTTGTTTGGTTTTGCCTCTTCCACTAATCAAGAAAACAAAAGATATTAGCTTAAACAAAATAGGCCAACTCTAATTTTGGGGACCATAGTATAGTTCGGTTAACACATATTTTTGAGAACAAAACCGAACTCAACATTGGTAAATGTTAATGAAGAGTTCGGTTTGTCATCATTTTTTGCGAACTAACCGAACTCAACATATTTGCAACTACTGAAGAGTTCGGTTTGTCAACATAAGGTTAGATTTTTATGCGAACAAACCGAACTCAATATGACAGTTCGGTTACATAAAAACTCATATTAGCAGGCAAAAAAAGCGGAGTTCGGTTACATGTAAAAAAAAACTGTTTTAACCGAACTTTAAGTTCGGTTAGAAATTTTTTTTTGGCTTCCTTGCGATCTAATCAGAACTTCAAGTTCGGTTACCTAGTTTTGATACCTAGAGAACCGAGGCTGTTCTTCGTGTTCTTCCTTTCGGGAAGTTCGGTTAACAAAATTGGGTTTTTGAAACTCGACCCTAAGAACTATGCACTCAGAATTGCCATTTGAACCATATTTTGATGATTTCTATTCATTTAAACGAATCAAAATCAAATTAAAAGCAAGGGGTTTGTTGCAAAATACTGCGAATCGGTCCCATGGCGAGAATCAGGCTTAGGCAAACCGTCTATTATACTTAGGATTATGGCTTCACTTGGTTGTTCAACTTCTTTTTGAATCGAAAATCGCTCGGATGATTTGCTAGATGTCCCAATCGAGGACCTTCTCCTTGAAGTCTTTTGGTTTGCTTTCGAAGAACCATTGTTATAGTCGATTGATTAATCGACGATGAAATTTTTTGAATCGACGATTAATCGATGGAGTCGATGAAGACGATGTTGTATTTGGGGAAGAAGAGAAGCGAATAGGGAGCGAGTTTTGATAGAAACTGTTTTTTTGTTTTGGTTTTTTAGTTTTAGGTTTTGTTTTAGATTATTAGGTTAGGGATAATTTTAATTAGGGTAAAGGGACAAATTGGTAATCTTATGATTTTTAGGACATCCCTTAACATTGTAGGGTAGGGGGCCTTATAAAACAATGGTCCCCTCAAAAAAAAGGCTGGTCCCCAAAAAACGGTTCTTTACTTTTCCGGACCCCTAGATGTTTGCTTTTCCACTCTATTCGTGCCCTGACGCTGTCTCCATGGTTCTTCTTTTTAGCATACTTGCTCACCTGCAGCTTCGGTTTAGCAGTAATCTTGTTCAACCCCTTTTCTTGTCTTTCCTCACACTGGAATTTCCTTTTAGTAGAAGCTTCAACTTTGGGCTCCTGAACCACTACATCATCTTGTCTTTCCTCACAATGCAATTTCCTTTCCGCTGTATTAGCATCTTCAACTTTGGGCTCTTGAACTACATCATCATGATTTTTATAGGAAAGGTTTTGATACATATTGGTTCCTGGTATCTTTCTCACTCTAAGCCTGAGAATACATCTTTCTTGCGGTTTTGTTTGAACAATAGGAGGACTTGGAAGTGGTTGTTCATCTTCAAATTCACTACTACCAAATAAACGATGGTACCAATACTGTTTTTGATCAAGTAAGTATGCCATTCTTTTTCTTCCTTAACTAGCTGACTTTTGCTGTTCTGAATCAAAGTATTCTTGACTACTAAAGAAGAATAAAAAGCTGATTAAATTTTCTTCACTCTCTGAATATATTTTTGTTTGTGATGTTTCTGGTTTGAGCCCTTGCTGCTAGTATTTGTAGTGTCACTGGGGACGATATTAAGAAACCAACTTCAGCTTCTAAATCTTAGCTGCGATGGTATAGTTTCCTAAGTTAAGACGGCAATTGCTAAATACCGGAGGTTCAGTTCAGTAAACTTAACCGTGTGAACTCACGCGGTTCGAGTTAGAATCGAATCGGTCAAATCGGGGTAAACCGAATACAGTACAGATGGCGGACAATCGTTTGGTAATTGGTATGTAGGTCCTTCTCGCTTTGCTTTATCAATTTCTTGTCCGAATCCTCTTCAGTTTCTCTCTCCTTCTCTTCTCTCTAGGTCTATCCGTCTATGGCTAACCCTCAGACTCGCTGCTGGTTTTCTCAGGTCTTAAATCTCTCTTTCTTACACATATAATCTTTTTGATTCTTTTATTTTTTTTGTTTATTTTGATTTTTTGTTGTCATTTTCTGGTGAGAAATTTGATCAGTTTTATGAAATTGTATCAGGTGGAACTCAAATTAATGGCGTCGTTTAAGAGATGAATAGAGAACAATTGTTTTCCTTGATTTCTTATGCGGAGGAACCTGTCAATGAGCATCATTGGGACAACCTCTGGGGTAATTGTTTGTAATTTGGTAGATTGCCAAGATCAGTTAATGTTATGTTAAATCATTTCTTGAAATGTCAGGCAGCCATGGAGGCAATTTGGCATTTAGGTAATCTTTATAATGCACCGGGTTGCTGGCAGTGCTGTCATAGGTTATACTCACTGTTGTCTCCTAATGTCGGCTGTTCTTATTTTTCTGTCATAGGTTAATAGTTAACTCTTATGCTTGATTCTGACTGTAATTGGATGGTGTATCAAAACCCTACCGAGAAACCATAAGAGCCTTTTTGGCGTATTTCCAAAATCTTTGACTTCAGTTTAAAAATTGAAAGAAAGTTTTAGAAGATCCACTTTTAATACCTCCTTGTTTGAGTTTCTCGCTTGATGCATGCCTTTAGTTATTTTTTTCAATTGAGTTCTCTTTTTCCATTGCAATTGTGTTCAATGACATTGTCCTTCTAGTTAGTAGATTTTTGCTTCTTCAAAATTTTGACCCTAATATTTGACGCTTTCTGATTGTTGCACATTACACAGATCCTCCGGCTGGCAAGGGAATAGTTTTTTTCAGCAATGGAAGGTATTATTTTTTTCTTGGAAGGAAACTCAGATCATGCTTTTACTTGTCATAAAATGATATTATACCGGTCATCTCCACTAAACCTAGGGCAGGTGGTTGAATTGGTTATGGATTAAGAAATCTATGAAATCAGTTCAGTTTTGTTAGGTAGTGGATTTACACTTAATGGACCAAGAGAAGCTCTATGGAGGAGGAATGGTTCTTGGCAATTGTTATAGATGTTTGAGCAACCAATGAGTTTGTTGTGGTCTTGATTTAATGCTTGCGTGGTAAAATGGTTTCCTTTGAGGGAGCAGATTAGTTTGTATAGAGTCTAGAGACACAGTGATAGATTTCGGGTATTAGTAATTTCGTTGTTATCTGATGGTGTTTGTGGTTGTGGAAGCTTAATAAATGCGAGAGAACGTAATACTTTAGCCAAAGAAAAGCAGTGGATTTTATTTGAAAAGGGAAAGAGATAGTTAAAGCTTGTGTACGGGTTGCTAGTGACATAGTTCTGCTATAAAAAAATGACACCCATGGCACCTCTATACCTTGCTTTTCGGTTTTCTGTAAGGACTCTATAATTCAAGAGTATTACATACTTTTAATATTACCAAAAGATTTGCATTTTGAACTGCGGTCTTCCTTTAAGGTCATTGCTGGGAACCTATGTTGTCATGGGCGTAACGCGCCGCGTGGCGTTGGGTGTAAAATCCCGAGCCGCAGCGAGCTGCGGCGAAGAACAATAATTCCCACATAGGTTTATGTTCTTGACATAACTGATAATTAGCTTAGGATTTTCTATATTAGCTTGTAAATCTTAATGAGAAAAATTTGCGAAAAAATTGGAAAGATTTTTTCCTAACAAAAACAGCTATGAATGGCCTGTTTCTTAACATAATTAGCTTAGGGTTTTAAAATGTTAATGTATGACTTAATGAAAAAGATTTTCACAATAATTTTTTTTTCCTTTAATGGCATAAATGCCACTTTGGCGCCCAACAAACTGGCGCCTTGGCCTGAGCACCTAGAAAGGCGACGCCTGGGCGCCACTTCTTAAAGTGGCATCTCCTTGCCCACTGCGTGGCGCCCAAGTTCAGAATAAGGCCGCTTTGGCGCCTAGGCGATGCCTTTGACAACATAGCTGGGAACTGACTTCCGTTATGCTTACAACATTGGATCTTTTTTCTTTGCAGGTGCCCGAATATTCTTCCAGTCTTTAGATGCTGCAGTACTATTGTTTTCCCGTGTTACAAATATTTCGATAGAAAGTCTCATGCTCCCTGTGAATTACAGGTATGGTTGTCGCAGGGACGGGCTTAGCAAGGGGCTAAAGGAGGCTATAGCCCGTCCCTAATTTTTGGGTAGAAAATTTTTAGTATAGAAACGTAGGTTAAATTTTATGTTTAGCCCACAAATTAGTTGTATTTAGCTAATTGTAGGTGATTTTTAGCCCATACTATGAGGTGATCAAAATTTAAGTCATGTTTAAATTTAATAGTCTTCTTCCACTCACTACCTGTCTACTCCTACTTTCTTCTCTTTTGGTATTTACTTTGTTTTTCTGTTATATGTGTTCGTTTTAACTTTTATTTCCCTAGCTATTTAGTATTGTACGTGTGGATCACTAATTGGCCCCTAATTATGTGATGTATTCCAAAAATTTCCCGCGGCCTTCGGCCTCATTATCGACTATTACAATCCGGCCCCACCCAAGGGAGAATCCTGGGTCCGTCCCTGGGTTGTCGGCTAAGGATTTTCATCTTTTTCATAAATGAGCAGTGAACACGTTTGTTAATTATGGTGATCATAGTTTTTCATGTTACTGATCTCAAGTTTGTTTCCGGCTCTGTAACATTTGAGTTTAGGATGGAACCATACATGGGGAAAATCAAATATCGCATCTATTGGATCTATTCGACCTGTTGATAAGGTATTTCGCAATTTTGTTAATAACTTATTCTTATTTTTTTCTTTCTTCCTTGCTCTGTTTATATAAGTAGATATTATTTTATCTTAAATGGGGTATTGAATTTTCATGTTTACTCACAATTTTAATCAAGTGATGGTCAAGTTATCAATTCAAAGCCATATTACCAAAGAGCTCAGTCAGGCCTCAAGTTTATCATTTGTCTGCCAGTATGCGTGATAGTACCATATCGAGCAGTACAATCATCTTTTGACGCGTAAAAAAAAGCTCACTTTATGAACCTCGATTCATTGTTTCTTCGTGTTTTTTTTTATCTACTAAAAATTATGTTTTATACCCTGTTTTTATGATTTTTTACCTAAAGAGACGGCATGCAATATCCAGCAATCAATATTGGGAATAAATGCTGAAACATTTGATGGGAAACTTAATCGTATTTGATGTTAATGTTGCATATCCTGCATGACTTTTTGTATCAAGATATGTCCAAAGAGACATGACTATAAAAAGTTGCTGAATTATGGTTTTAGTATAGTGGTGTTTTTAGGTTGGTGACTGCATACTAAATTTGGTTGATAGACATGACTTTTAGAAGCATGAACCTAGTTATTCTTTTGTATCTGTTGACATCTATAGCTATAAATCGAACTTATGGAGATCCTCAAAATTGTACGAAGAACCCTGTGAGTGAACGTTTATTTTTATTTTATTTTTATTTTAGCATTTGCTCCTCCTTCCCTCCATTACATAGAATATTTTTCTTTTTAATATATGATTCAACATAAATAAGAAAACAAAAAAAAAGATTAACGTTGATATAATAATGGAGGGAAGAAGAGAATCTTCAGACTAGGCCTTAGGCCTTCTACTTACCAGCTTAATTCATGTTGATGCCTCCTTTGCTTAGATAGGATCCAACATGGGTACCTGTAAGTTGGATATATCATATTTGACATTTCCAGTTGTCAAATGGCTTTCTTTTTAATGAAATGTTTTTGATTCTCCCATTCACAAAATTTGCAAGCGTTTAACATGCACAACCTTGAAACTCTGGAAGTTTCATGGTTTAATCAAAGGTTTAGCTGCCTGATATGTTGTACTGCTAAGTGATGCCTTAATTGAGATTTTGTATATGTGAAGATGAATTCATGTAAGCCATGCATCGGTACGTAAGTGTTATCTTCTTAAGAAGTTTCCTTCCTCTTGTTTGCAATACAAGTATTAGAGTATCACCACCGTGTTTTTATTGTTACCACAAATGGGTCTTTAATTCCTTAATTGGTGAATTGCATTTCGTTATATCTATATTATAAATTCATTTTATCCGTAACTCTGAAAAGTCATTTTCCTTGCAGCAAGTCAGTATGTTATTGCCCTGTTGGTGGTTCCCAAGGATGGTCAAATTCCAGTAGATGTTTAGAGTTTGTCTAAGCAAGGAATCTTTCAGGTGGTATTCTACACTTAACTTTCAAGCTAAATTCTTTGTTACCACATAATAATATCCATGCGCCTGCCATACTTATCCTTTTTGGAACAGTGTTATTGCAATGTTATTCATGATTTTGCAACTAAACTGCCTGGTAATTTTACAGAAAGGTGTTAGAACATTCCTAATCCTGATTACAGAAAGGTGTCATGGATGTCCACCGTGTCAATAAATCTGTGAATTATAACAGCATACTACTAACTTTTGAATCATATTTTCTTCTGATGTATGTTGGTTATTACTTTCTACCAACTAGTGGATTGTTTTGGGTATTTTGTTTCCAAGTTTCATATATTTTTAGTTCCGAAACTTTCAGGATATACATCAAACACATTCTTTTTAGTATAAGATACGGATAAACATAGATATATCAAGATGAAATATTCATCTGTAGTTACATGTGTTCTTATGCAGTTGGGTAGGAGGCTTCCATGGCAATACCACATAGACCTTCATTAGCATCAACATCTCTTTGCATCCTTATGTATCCTTCCTCACCCCATGAAGTTCCCCATGAATTCTTCACGAGCCAATACTTAGTTCCATCACTATCAGTCCCGTACCCTACTGCGGTAACACCATGGTCTAATTCGGTCCCACAAGTTCCTGTGAATACCCCGCTTGAGTAAAACTGAAAGTCCTGGCCACTAGCATCAATGGCAACTGAAACAGGTTGCTTGGAGACGGCTTTTAGTAGAGATGCCTCGTTGTTGGCTGGCACATCTTCATAACCATTGATAGAGGCAGCATGGGTGTTTGCCTTCTTAGTGTTGCAGCTTCCATCGACTCCGTTGTATGGGTAGTTAGCCTCTGTGGTGAGACCTCCTTTTCTTGGATGAATTCAAAGGCGTCATCCATTAAACCACCCTCGCAGCCTTGATCTTCACCTTTAGTATCGCAGTCTACTAACTCTTGTTCCGATAGAGAGGTTAGCTTACCAGTTGCCAGTTGTGTTATTCCTTCCATGGCTGCCACTGCAGAGAATGCCCAACAACATCCTGTGTTTTGTTTCCACAAAATATGAAAATTTTAAGTTAGGGATCAATTTAGGAATTGAAGCCAATTTTGTTCTTTTGCGTAATACTCCAGTAGAATAGAATACACAATCTGTGCATATTGATTATATGCCATTTGGGCACACAATATATGGAAATTGTTGCTACTTACCACACTGCCCTTGGTCCTTAACTGGTGTAACAGCTCCTTTCTTTCTCCAATCCATGGTGGATGGTACTGCAGTAACATTTTCATACTTGAATGCTGTTGATTCCTGTTGACTTCTTCTCCATGACTTCTTGTATCCATTGCGAGAAGATTTAAATTCTTCAATGGTCTGATCTGCAAACTCATTGACACTTAATTTGTATGGTTTGCTTCCAACATTACTGGACTCGATGAATTCAACATTGGCCTTGAATATATTAAAGCGCTTCTCCTTTTCAGCTTGGCTCTTATAGACTTTCCCATATCGAGTCATCCATTGTTGGTGTCTATCAACAATGCTTGGCTCCTGGAGTAGTACTACTCTACTTGACATAGCTTGAGAAGCCAAAGTAGCCAAAATGATGAATAAGGCCATAGACAGAAACTGAAAACGGGTTGATAAGGAAGCCATTGTTTAAGATCTAAGATGGTTTCGAGAATGTAATAATTTGGAAAGGGTGCCTATATTTCTTTCTTTATCTTTCAAATTAGTTGGGGATGCTTTCAAAACTGAATTTGGTGAAAGCTTATATAGAGAGAAGAATTCTTGTTTTTTATTTGAATGGTTGCGTAATTGTTCTGACTGTGAGTATACGTGCCGGTGAAATTGAGTTGCAGATGATTGCTATATTAACTTGGAAGTTCTGGAAGTACAGTTTACTATATCACCAGATGACCATAGTTTTGTTTTGCCTGCTTGTGCATTGATATTTCTTCAATAGCACACTGAAAAAAAAGAACAAGATTTTACTATTACAAATTTACACTGAAGTACATGAGTGTTTTGGTATTTAAGCAATCTGTTGGAGTTTCTTATTAACTACTAAGAATATTACTAGGCTATTTGAAGTTGCAAGCACTATTTTCTGCTTGTTTTATGTTGTTGGTTTCAAATATGCATCAAACACTATACTGTAGAATGCTTACCGTTTTGGGTTTTGCTTATCCTCAACAAATTTTTTTGTTGGAGATTGTAATGCGAAATGGTGAGTCTATGTAGTTGGCTGTTTTTATATTACAAATTTCTCATGTCTATTACATCGAATTTACCTAACTTTCTGTTTGTTCCATTTCTTTATCATTAATCTCCCATTCGATCAATAAGGATTGAATGCAGTAGTATAGTACAGACGTGTTTCGTCCCTTTGATGAATGCATTACCATATCAATTTAGAATCTTCAAAAGTTTTGAGGGTTCATATATTCTCTAAGTGTCAATGCCAGCATAATGGTGTTCCTTTTCCGAATTGATTCTTACTTGAATTTCCGAATCGCTGGTCTCTTTATTGCCCACAGAAAGCTGACCAACTTTGTGCAAATCTTGCACCTTCATGCAAAACTTTTGCCATTTTGATGCCTCCACTATAATACCCTTTAAATTTCTTTTTTTTTTTTGCCTCCAATATAATGCCCATTTTTTTTTTTTTTTTGTGACATCAGTCTTCTCTTTGCTGTAATATTATAGCTTATGTAGTTCACTCTACTTGAGCTATAATATTTCTCTTTGCATCAAAAAAGAAAAAAATTTAAAAAAATCCCATCAGTCTTCTCATTTCATACAATAAAATATCTCACAGTTCTCCAAATTAGAGTTTATGACATTAAATGGCCTAGCTATTGTAGGGTTATAGTCCTATATAATCTGGCATGCCAACAGTCAAAATGCCTAGTCATAATTATGCTACATCTCCAGCATCAATCACTTCTCTCTGTTATCGAGGAGGGGCGTGAAGTATTCTAAGCAGATGCAGCAACCCCTTCCACCAATTCAAAACATTTCTTATACGGCTATACCGCTCATAATATGCCCACGGTATTAAAAGCAGTAAAACCAAACCGCAATCCACAATTAGTCTTATTTTTCCTCGCATTTTTACCAGGCGAGATTGGGGTATACCCAATTTCAAGGGGACATGATGTGTCATTATTAAAAAGGGTGATTTTACTTTAATACCCTTGAACTAATTAAATCTTAAAAATAAACTCATTTCTTAATTTCATTAACCCTAAAATTAAAAAACTAAACAACTCTTAATCTTCTCTTCTTCTTCTTCTTCATCTTCATCTTCCATCAACCAAAGCCATATAAAAATCTTCAACTTTGATTTTCCAAAAAAATTGTTGACTCTACCAATAAAAGAAGACTATAAATGATGTTTAAACTCAAACCCATCATTGTGTTGTGTGATTTGACTGTTATAATAGGTTAGAAATCGAAAATTGTGATTTCTGTGTTTTTAGTCGGCAAGGTCGTAACATGCATATCTTGCCGACTTTTCATAATAGCCATGGCGTGCGATGTAAATTTTCTTGGCAAAAGGCGGGGTATTTTTGAATACCTTCTTAGGCCAAAAAGTAGGAAGGGTATTTTTGAATACCTTGCCAACTAAAAACAAGTAGGAAGGGTATTTTTTGAATACCTTACGGCCAATAAATTTTTTTATGTCATCTCCCGTATGTCAAAAAACAAAAGTCGGCAAGGCCGACGATGAAGATCATGCTTAGGCCACTTTTGGCCGTGAGTCAAATGATGAAGATCTTGCCGACCACTTTGGCCTAGGCATGATCTTCATTAGTCGACCTTGCCGATTTTTCATACTTTAACTCGAAAGTGTTGATTTATTCTTTGATTTTGAGTATGATTTCATATAATGATTTGCAATCCCCTTTTTAGAAGTATTTAATTTTGTGTGCTTCATTTTCGTTGCAAGAGATATTCTAAAAAAAAAACAAAAAAATCCTCAAAAATCATCCCACAAAAGTTCAATCAAAAACAAAATTTTATAACTTAAAATTCATAAGTTTTAATCTATTCAATCAATTTAAACTTAATTAATTAATCTAATCAAAATTTTACTGTTAATTAAACGAGGGCAATTTTTCCATTTTGAAAATATTTGGTTAAGGGGTGATCTCTTTTACTTCAAAATGACCCTATTTTGTCTTATTGGGTATACCCCAATTAATCTGGGTATACCCCAATCTCGCCAGGCATTTTTAGGGGCCACTCAAAAGGAATTAGGGGCTAAGAATTTATACCCAGCCTAGGAGACTAGTTAAGGGATACCCATCAGTCTTCTCATTTAATACAATAAAAAATCTCCCAGTTCTCAAGATTAGAGTTTAATTATAACATTATATGGCCTAATGTCAGACCTTCAAACACCCCAAAATTTTCGAATTAAAGTGTAACTTTGGCAAAGACACGGTGGTTACGTGAACAAAACTTCACCACCGCACTTGACCTTATAAGTTTGCACCTATGCAAACGGCCAACTCTTCGGAGTTAATAGCTAAGTCTTTTAGCCTTCTCTCACTTCTCTAAACTCATCAAATACACCCCATAATGCATTCAATCATTGCCATACTTTACCAAAAACAATCAGTCAACCAAGAACACTTAGAACATGACACAATCACTTCATTTTATTGCATCAAAGGGAAGAAATACAAAACTTACACACTTAGGGACTTACATGAGACTTGTTCACCTTGAACCAAGCCTTGGCCTTACAAAAAAAACTCTCCTATTTTGAGTCTCTCACTCACATATGCAAGCTCTTAGAATTTTCCATGCCTTAGGACTATTTATACGGCAGCTTTACTTGGCCAAATCGTGCACAACCGTTGCACATGCCTGGGACAACCATTTGTCCCATGGAGCAGTTCTGTAACAGCCAATAACTATGCTAATTGGCCAGTTCTTTTCTAACTTGCGCCAATCATCCAACATCTGTTCTCTAGCAGTTAAAACTCTTCTCCCACGCTTATAAACTCCTTTATAATCGTTCTACTTCATCACGCATCACTGGCATGCTTGCGAATCTCGTAACCAACTTGTAACCGTCACTTGATTTGTATTGCACCACTGTTGTGCTTTACTGAACTCTGCCTCGCGCCAACGTTCAGCTCTCTTGGCCCTGCATGCTTATCACTCTAAGCTAATGCACGAGCAATCTTTATGCTTCAATCATCGATGCCAGCTCCTTAAGCTCACTCTAGCATGCGTCATATATGCTTCACTTCGCCAATTAGCTTGACAATAGCAATGCCACTCTTGCATTACTACCTTGTTTGCATTGTTCGAGATTTGGCCAACCTTGAACTAATGCCATAGACCAGCTCTTGATCTATTATACCTTCTTGCATCATCCTTGAGTTTGGGCCAACTCAATTCCTTGGATATGCGTTAATGCCAACATCGCATGTTGCATTTGTCACTTTGGCCTCATCTTGCCTTTCCCTTAATGAAGCCTCATTGTGTCGGCCAATAAGCTTCATTTCTTAGCCAAATGTCTTTACAGTGTAGCGCCACTTTTGCACTTCACTGGCCCTGCAGAGTGCCACTATCTTAGTGCTTGACAGTCTATACAGTATACCGTTATTATGGCTTTGCATTGCGCCATTACGGCGGAGTACTGACTTGGCTTGCAGAACTCCGTAACGCGCAATCATTACGCTTACTTGCAGGACTGGTCATATACCTCCCCCACCTAATCCGTTCAACGCCCTCGTTAAACGCGACCCAGTATGAACACCATACTTGTCTTAACTTTGCTTCACTTGCTTTCAGAACCTTTTCTGAAAATCGACAGTAATCTTTTGGATAAACCCTAAGCCAATGGTCCCCCTCCGATTGCATCCGCATCACTTAGATTTACTGCTTTGCCATTGATCTCATATACTTGAGTCACTTCTCGGCGTCGTGCATTACGCTTACGCTGCTACTCAAATCATGCATCAATACCCAAATGCAAACCTGGAATTCTTCTTAGCCAACTCCCTTTAGGCCTGAATTTCGCATGAATCATTTACGCCTAAGTGTACGCACAAAATGATTCTTCTTAATCTGATCACCACGATCATTGCCATAGTCTTTCGCAACTTTTCCTCTAACATAACAAGAACTTATAAACGACTTGGCTTCATTTTCAATCAGTTTTGCCGGAACATGCCTTGAACTGTTGTTCTCCATGCCCCTCATTAAGCATGTTACAAAGTGCATAGGGGTTCTCTTCGCATAAGACACCCGAATTCGCCACTTCATGCCTTGCCAAACTCTGATTATGCAAGCATAATTCAAGAACTCATTTATCTGAATGTGGCTACCAAGTATAAACTTCTATATACTTATGCCATTTTGCATATCCGAACTGGAATGGAAAGTTTTCTTCGCCTAACAAGCTGAAACCAAAACTATTGAGTTGCACAGCCCATCTACGCAACTGTGACTGGCTATCTTTTGGACATAACATAGCTAACCCGTTAGCTGTCCATGTTCCATGCCTTCCAAGCCAATATGTCTCCAAATACTTCTTTAAACTGCATTGCTTGTTGCCTGGAAAGTGTGTGTCTTTCGCCACGTCCATGAGTTCTACCCAACTCATGCTTGCCGATGAAATGATTTCTAACTTGTTGTATTGCTTACACTGTCACCGCCCATGTGTTGTCGTGCCATTTTGCAATCCCCAAATAGCAACATCACTTCTACATCAACTAGGACCCTTGTCCCATGCTTTGCTTATTAACTTTCCACTTGTCTTGCTATTGCATATATACATTAGGCTAAGTATGCTACTGCAGCATCTCCCCATGAACTAGCTTTACATCGTAAATAAAGAGACAAGAATTTATAAACGAAAACACCTTCATTCATTACTTCTCTTACATAACAAGACCATGTACCATTACATGATTGATCCACTGATGACTTTTGGAAAGCTAAAACTTCATTAACAAAGCAACTTGATTACACCAAAGCAAAATATATACAAACTTGAAGACTCAAATAAAAGTCTGTACAACCAAACTCTACACACAGAGTTTGCAACAACCAACAACTCAAGCTACATAAAACAAGGCCAGAGACACCCTTGTTTTGGTGTCAAAGTGTAAGCCAATGGAGACAACAACACTTACTCTTGTTCTTAGCTTAGTTTCTTTTTTCGAAGTTAGCGACCACTTCGGTGCGAGGCCTCTTCCTCGAACCTTCACTCCGGCCTTCATGAGTCTTGCTAGAATGATTTCCATAATCATCCCCAACTGATGCATTGAGTTGCGCCTTGATTGGACAGCTTCTAGCGAAGTGTGAACCTTTGCAAATGAAACATCCCTTATACTTCCGGGGTGAAGGGAATAATTCATATTCCTTTGGCTCATGCTTGCGCTTACTGCCTACATATTTTTCCTTCCTTTTGGCTTCACTTTCACAGCTTTGCACATCTTCAGTCGTTGTGCAACTAGTAAGCCATCTTACTACTTGAATAGCTATCTGGATACTCTGGATTTTGCGCTTCTTGAGTTCAAAGCAATCACACTCGAACCCGCGCTTGACCGTAAATTGGAACATCTGATCTTCTTCACTCATGCCACATACTTCTTGTACCAATGCAATGAAGTTTTCAGCATAGGCATGTGGTGTACCCGTCATCTTTAGCCTACGCAAACTCTCTCTTGCGTACCAAGCACCATTGCTTGGCTAATAACTTACATCTCGTCATTCCATGAAATAGGATTGGCATAACAAAGACTTCATCTTCTTGCAAAGATAGTTCTCCACCAAATCTTTGCATCACCGCCAAGGTAATTTCCTGCGAGAGTTACTTTTTGTCCTTCCCCAGTTCTATTCGCCTCAAAGTATGCCTCAACGTCATACAAGAAATTCTCAATTTCTCTAGCATTTCTCGAACCTGCATAAACTCTTGGCTCGGAGACTCGATTTGAGCTTTCTCCATGCACGTTTTCCCCTACAAACATGTCGTTACTGATTAACCCACGAATGCCTTCCACTTCCTATGACATTTGCTTCGCATGGATTGTTAGTATGGTCTTTATGTCACTGAATTGCACCTTCAATTCAGTCACTACAGCATTGGTTTTGCAATTCAAATGGGTTGCATCAGACACCTTGTCTTCCACTGCACCTACCCTCTCATCCAATTCTTTGAACCAATCTGTCGTTCTTCCTTCAAGTAAATCTAGCCTGCCCTTATCTTCAGAAACAAGAGGATTTTCAAGGCCATCACAGCCCATGTCTATGGTCAGATCACCAAGATCACCATATTCCTCAAGCTGATCAAACTTACCCGGTAGTTCTTCGTCGATCATCATGCCATTAGAACTCATTTCTAATGCAAAAACTCTGAAAATAATGCACCACTTACTTGCTCACAGGAAAATATCTTTAGAGAGAAAGACGCACCAGCGTATTATCCAAAAAAATACACTCGAACTATGTACCAAACACAGCTCTGATACCCGAGCTGTCACACCTGCAAACACCCCATAAATTTTCTGCGAAAGTGTAACTTAGGAAGCACAGTGGTTCTGTGAACAAAACTTCACCCACCTGCACTTGAGCCTTATAAGTTTGCATCTATGCAAACATCCAACTCTTCAGGTTAACAGTGGAAGTCTTTTAGCCTTCTTTCACTTCTCTAAAATCATCAAATACACCCCATAATGCGTTCAATCATTGCCATACTTTACCAACAACAATCAGCCAATTATGAACACTTAAAACATGACACAATCACTTCATTTTATTGCATCAAAGGGAAGAAATACAAAACTTGCCCACTTAGGGATTTACACAGACTTGTTCACCTTGAACCAAGCCTTAGCCTTACAAAAACTCTCCTATTTTGAGTCTCTCACTCACATATGCAAGCATGCCGAATTCTCCATGCCTTAGGACTATTTATACAACAGCTTTACTTGGCCAAACCGTGCACAACCATTGCACATACGTACAGGATAGCCATACGTCCCATGGAGCGATTCAGAACCGCCAATAATTGTGCTAACTGACCATGTCTTTTCTAACTTGCGCCAATCATCTAACACCTGTTCTCTAGCAGTTAGAACTCTTTTCCCACGCTTATAAACTCCTTTTATAACCGTTACACTTCATCACGCGACACTGGCATGCTTGTGAAGCTCGTAACCAACTTGTAACCGTCACTTGAGCCGTATTGCACCACTGTTGTGCTTTACTGAACTCTGCCTAGCGCCAATGATCAGATCTCTTGGCCCTGCATGCTTATCACTTTAAGCTTATGCACAGACAATCTTTATGCTTCAATTATCGAGGCCATCTCCTTAAGCTCGCTCTAGTTACTTATGTGTCATATATGCTTCACTTCGCCAATTAGCTTGACAATAGCAATGCCACTCTTGCATTACTACCTTGTTTGCATTGTCCAAGCTTTGGACAACCTTGAACTAATGCCATAGACCAACTCTTGATCTATTATACCTTCTTGCAATCCTTGAGTTTGGGCCAACTCAATTCCATGGATATGCGTTATGCGAACATCGCATGTTGCATTTGTCACTTTGGCCCCGTCTTTCCTTTCCCTTTATGAAGCCTCATTGTGTCGGCCAACAAGCTTCATTCCTTAGACAAATGTCTTTACAATGTAGCGCCACTCTTGCGCTTCACTGGCCCTGCAGAGTGCCACTATCTTAGTGGTTGACAGTCTATACAGTATACGGCTATTATGGCTTTGCATTACGCCATTACTGCAGAGTACTGACTTGGCCTGCAACTCTGTAATGCACAATCATTACGCTAACTTGCAGGACCGGTCATACCTAGCTATTATTGGGTTATAGTCCTATATCGAGGGCATGCTAACCAGTCAAAATGCCTAGTCATAATTGTGCTATATCTCGTGCACCAATCACTTCTCTCGGTTATCGAGGAGGCGTGTGATGTATGTTAAGCAATTGCAGCAACCCCTTCCACCAATTCCAAAAATTTCCTATACCCGCTCCAAAATATGCCCAAGGTATTAAAAGCTGTAAAACCAAACCGCAATCCGCCATTATTCTTTTTCTATGTGTCAAAAAAATGGAAGACTTGGAAGAATCGATAATCCAGCCCCCTAGTTAGCAATTTAGAACTGGAAAATGGATGAATGGAAAACGTCCGAGTATTATATGGATTCATTAAAATTGAAGTCCGTAAAAATATCCGGTCAACGGTTCGTGATTTGGACTTAGATCGGAATGACATATGTACGTATAATTCATTTTTGAAATACTAATTCGGCACTCAACATTCAGTTATATGGAAAAAGCTTTCGAATACTATATGCAACTGTTGATGGTGGTTTTTAAACAAAGGGTAAAATCGTAAAACCCCGAATAACCTAATGTCACCGGTGACACATTTATTAGAACATTTAATGCATGTAGTCAGTAATTAATAGGGGTATTTTTTCAAATTAGGGTTACAACGAACGAAACCCTAATTCCCCTCCGTGCCAACAATGGCAAATCATGCCAACCACACCCTAGCCCAAGCTAGCCGCACCTCTGTGCCAATGGCAAATCATGCCAGCCACACCAAACGCGCCAAAGCATGCCCACCATGCTAGCCGCACCGCCGTGCCAATGGCAAATCATGCCAGCCACACCTAGCCCAAGCCCGGTAGCGCCATGCCAATGACTCGGCTTGGCCTCACTACGATAGTCACACCACGCCAAGCCAAACACCCTTACCTTGGCCCTAGCCGCACCCTCTGTGCCAATGGTAAATCATGCCACCACACCAAACGCCTAAAGCATGCCAACCATGCTAGCCGCACCGCCGTGCCAATGGCAAATCATGCCCGACCACACCTAGCTCAAGCTATCCGCGCCATGCCAAACGCTCTGCGCTTTGGCCCTAGCTATGCTAGTCACCAAACGACAGCAAAGCATGCCAACCATGCTAGCCGCACCTCCGTGCCAATGGCAAATTATGCCTGACCACACCTAGCCCAAGCTAGCCGCGCCATGCCAAACACACTCTTGCCTTGGCCTAGCCGCGCCATGCCAAAGTAAATACCGTACCTAGGCTTGCAAACCCGTCACGGCACTGGGCCAAATTGGTTACGCATGCCATTGGCACATGCCAACACGCTGCCGGGTAGCTTTTCTACCAGTACGTGACCCAAATTCACCACGCATGCCATTGGCACATGCCTAACACGCTGCCGGTAGCTTTCCTACAGGCCCAACGACCCAAATTGGCCCACGCATGCCATTGCACATGCCAACACGCTGTTGGTAGATTTTCCTACCAGGTAGCGACCCAAATTGGCCACGCATGCCATTGACACATGCCAACACACTCATTTGGTAGCTTTTCCTACCAGGCCGCGACCTAAATTGGCCACGCATGCCATTGGCACATGCCAATACGCTTCCGGTAGCTTTTCCTACCAGTAGCGACCTAAATTGGCCACGCATGCCATTGGCACATGCCAACACGCTCGGCGGTAGCTTTTCCTACCAGGCCGCGACCTAAATTGGCCACGCATGCCATTTGCACATGGCAACACGTTATTGGTAGCTTTTCCTACCAGGCAGCGACCTAAATTGACCACGCATGCCATTGGCACATGTAACACGCTCATTTGGTAGCTTTTTCCTACCAGGCCGCGACCTAAATTGGCCACGCATGCCATTGGCACATGCCAACACGCTCGCTAGTAGCTTTTCCTACCAGGCCGCGACCTAAATTGGCCACACATGCCATTGGCACATGCCAACACGCTCGCTGGTAGCTTTTCCTACCAGGCGCGACCTAAATTGGCCCACGCATGCCATTGGCACATGCCAACACGCTCACTGGTAGCTTTTCCTACCAGCCGCGACCTAAATTGGCCACGCATGCCATTGGCACATGCCAACACGCTTCATTGGTAGCTTTTTCCAACCAAGCGCGACCTAAATTGGCCACGCATGCCATTTGGCACATGCCAACACGCTCGCTGGTAGCTTTTCTTACCAGACCATGTCCCTAATGGCCGATCATGCCATTGGCACATGCCAACATGCTCGCTGGTAGCTTTTCTTACCAGACCATGGCCCTAATGGCCGAGCATGCCACTGGCACATGCCAACATGCTCGCTGGTAGCTTTTCTTACCAACCATGGCCCTAATGACCGAGCATTGCCATTGGCACATGCCAACATGCTTTCGGCCCGATAGCTTTTCTTACCAAGCCGCGATCCAAGTTGGCCATGCATGTCATTGGCACATGCCAAACACGACGCCGGGTAGCCCAACTTGCAAACCATGCAACCTAGGCCAACAGCCGTACGCGTCATTGGCACATGCCAAAGCCCATATTTGGTAGCCTAACTTGCAAAGCGCGTGCAACCTACCGGCTTTGGCATTCCGCACATGCCATTGGCACATGCCACACACGCCACTAGCAGCTCTATGCATTTCCACTTGCACTCAAGGTGCAACCAACACTCGAGACATCAACACGGCGGGGATGCTTTACGGGGTTTTGGTTTGGCGGTCATGACTTGCGGCGTACACTACGCTCACATTAAGAAAGCGTGAATAGGAATAAAGCGGTCAAATAAATGAGGAAATAATGGTGAAAACGCTTTCACCCATAAACACCATGCGGTTACCACCTCCTCCAATTATTTCACCCTTTACTCTCTTCCTTCATGAGGCCGAGTGCGTTTCAATCTCGACTTGTATAAATAGGTCTTACCTATTTCCACTAGACAACAAGTCTCAATCGGAGAAAACACAACACTCTCGAGAAAAGGCAACTTTGCAAGATCTCCAAAAAGCTTTCATCTCTTGCAAGCTTCCGAAGCTTTCACTTTCTGATACAAGTCGAGACACTACTCTCCCAGGTGTGCAGGTCTCAACACCTTTCTTTGCTTCCCTCCCCAAATCAACCCTTCTCCTCCACTTTGTGACCGAAGCAAGTCCTGGAACGGCCATTTCTTGGTTTTTAGGACTTGTATGGGCATTAATCTCTCGAATCTAGAAAGTGCTCACGTGCGGCACATTTGTTTAGGGTTTAAACCAGTTTCTCACTCACCTACCGAATTTGAAATCCATGAGAAGCGATTTTTTTACCCATAAAAATTGGCGACCACGGCGGGAGGATTGATCTATCGATTACGATACCAACTCCGACTCTTGATTTCGTTTCCGAACGTCAAATCCCAACATGGTGGAACTTAGGTCGGAGGCCAGGCGAGAATACCGGCCACAGAACACATCCTTGATGTTAGCGTCTCTCCCAATAACGTTGTTGCATCACCTGCTGACAGTAACATCGAATGCACTCCCTCAAGCGTAACACCGCCAATCACCAGGGCCAGAGCCACTGCCTCCTCTAGTGTCTCTGCACCACTCTCTAATCACGGCGGCAAAAATATCTCTTCAGGTGTCACGCCACCAGTCACCAGGGCCAGAGCCGCCGCTACGGCCCCTAATGCTTTGTCTAGCATGGGGCCTCCGACCACTATTAAGGTTCCAACTACCCCGCCAACGGGACGAGAGACCGGAGGGACCAGAGGAAGTCGTCCTTATGTCACCATCGCTGACTTGATGGAACGACGGGGAGATGTCGCGAGCCCATACGGATATGGTTTCAACGCAGAAGGAGGTACTCGTCTTTCTCAAAAACCTGACAGAGCGACTACCACGTGAGTCTCGTCCTCCAGAGACGCTTAGGAACGCCTCCAATAACCCCGAGGCCAGCGCCTCGGCGGAGCACGCCTTCACGGATGAGGAAACTCGCGCTAGAATCCCGTTGGAAAGAAATCAGCTGCCCAACTTCGTCACGCGAGAAGATCTGGAACAACTTCTTCGCAACCGAATCAAGAATGATGAATTGGACGTGCATCATCACCAACCCCCTTACCCATCCGAAATGTAGAGAATCCTCTCCCAAGAGGGTACTCTTTCTCCTCAATTTACCCCTGTACGATGGTACCGGGAATGCACGTGAGCATGTCTCCCTTTTCCTGGAATCCCTAGGTGAACACGAATATAATCACGTTCTTCGTTTAAGGGAATTCTCAAAATCACTTACTGGAAGGGTGTATACATGGTACAACAACATCCCACCAACAACATCCCCAACTGGAGTAGCATGGTCACTTGCGTTTTACAAGAAATACTTCTTCGTGTCTCGAACAAGTTACTTTATCGAGACCTCGGAAGAATGTACCGGTCAGGATAACGAACATCCGAATAATTTCGTCAAAGGTTCGGGGTTCAAGCACTCGGACCGCCACGACCCAAACGTGGACCGAGCAACAACTGGTGAACGCATGCATCAATGGTATGGTTCCTATTTACCGCGCCCCGCTAGAAAACTTGCGCTTCAAACGTTCTCCGAACTCCATGAAGCCGCGGACGATCCGCAACAACAAGCACTCAAAGATTCTTGGAAAGAGCTAGGCCGACTCGAACCGAAGACACGCATGAAACTCGCGGGAGTAGACGCCTCATCAGCAAACAATTTAATGCCGACTCATCCTCCGTGAAATAGTAAATGAAAGGGAGAAAGGAAAGCCCCAACTACGAGCCACCAAACCAAAACGTGAAGCGCCAAGACAACGGGAATCTCCCCACGAAAGACCGTCACTAAAACTCCCATGCAACATCATGAGACTGAAGGAAATACCCTTTATTTCCCGTTTCCCATCGAGGAGGTGATTGACCTCCTAGAAGCTCGGGTTCAAGATGATGTTATCAAACTGCCACCTCCCGGACGTCCATTAACCGAGGTCAGAGATGGCAACCCCAAGTATTGCCACTACCACAAAGTTCGTTCACCACCCGACCAGCGATTGCAACAAAGGCTAAAGCATATTTTCAAAGAAAGGATGGGCGGGAGACTCTAACCGGGGGACGAAAGAGTGCATGGAGACCCACTCCCATAAGAAACTCAAGGGTCCTCTCCTGGGGGACTCCTTGCACGAGACTTGTACAATCCATGCCGCAACATGTATGCGAAATTCTCTATCTTTCCAAGGTGTAGCGCCAAGACATTTTCGCATCTCTCAATCGTGTTGTATCCCGGCAAACGACTTTTTCTCTTCGGAAACCACGCCGTGGGCCCAAGCTTTCCAAATAGGTGGAACCAAAAGGAGACCGGGGACCGGCCGACCATGTCCCGTTTAATAGGTAACGAATTTGACGACACGCTCATCGACACGACCTCTGACCACAACATCATTACTTTCAAGACACTAAAGGCAGCAGGATTTACAAAACAAGACGCTACCTATTCCCCGTCCGTGATTAAGAACTCGAGAGGAGAAGCTTTGAACGCGCATGGCTATATCAACCTAGAGATCGAGATGGGAGACGCTATAACGCATAGCGAATTCCACATTGTCAAAGAACTAGATCATGAAATGATATTGGGACGCTTATGGGTGCTCGACAACAAAGCTAAATTGGATGTACACCCTCTGCCGACGTACATGCCCGAAGGAATTCCCAACAAATCATCCCACTGGTTATCGCATCAACGAGCTATTGAAGGGACCCAGACATCCGGAGAGGACCCGTTGGCGCTAGCTCATGGTTTTCAAATGCAAGTAAGTCCGACCGAGCAACCTTTTCGCAAACCGATCTTTCCTTCCCCCATTCCGTCATGGGGACTGGCGCAGTATCGGCACGAACGCCGGCCAAGAAATGTGAATGGGGAGCCTGGACCATTCGAACACTTTGCAAGAAGCTTGGAAACTTCTATTGAGGCCAACGAAGCCAAGACTCAAACGGTTTCCGAACCCGTTTTCAATCGGAGATGTAGTTGTTAAGGAAAGGTCGTTTTCAAGTTGGGAGGATGACGGTAAAAATGGCTATTCAAACCGATTCGCCCGATGAAAGAGAAGAAGAGGCACAGGATACCCTTTTGGGAGGATATTGCAAGCTCATCAATGCAGACACACCTGAAGGCGTGATAATTCACTCGCGATGGCTCAAGGGCTCCAATCCCTAAAAACGTTGTACCTCCCAATCACTCCCCCTTTAGTATTTCCTTTAACAATTCCTCTTAGTAGTTGTACTCCCCCAAGATGAATACACCGTTTGTATTTTTCCCATGGGATTCCCTTTTCCGTCAAAAAAACATAAATACACCTCTTTCCAAGCAAACTCTCCGGATATCGAGAAATACATCGAGATAAACCCGTAAAACCATTGCAGAGCCATCATACCACAACCTCTCTCAAAAAAAACATATATATATATATATATATATATATATATGAGACAAGATTTTGACTGACGAAGAAGAATGTAAAGATGAGTTTACGAAAAAAAGAAAAAAAAAAGGGCACCAGGGGAACTAAAGCAGCTAACATAAATAACAAAAGGGAAGAACTAGCCCTCGAAGGATGGAGCACAAGTCCCCTCGGGTAGGACTATCTTCAAGCACTTACCCCAGCAATCCCTCGGGCGACAAAGGTTCCATTCAACGGTGTTAGCAACAGCAACCTCAACATCCCATCCCGAAGCAACCACAATGCAACAAGTATCCTTCCCCGACGACCGGTCCCAAAGATACGCCACCATGACCTCCCGGTATCACCAACGACACCTTTGGCATCAACTTCAAAGGGTATTTCGTTTCCGTCATATGCTCCTTCGAAGGTTTTCTCAGCGACACTTCGGAGAAAGTTTTTTGATCCATATGCATCAGAGTCAAGAGTCATGGCGCTCTCCTCCAAGACCCCCACGCGTTCGCTTTTCCGTCGCTTCAACCTAGAAACAGTCCGATCCGCCCCATACCCGGATCGAGGAAAGGCTTTGCCACACTGAAACCTCTCAACATTCCAAGACTCTTCCTCGTTCTCTCGCCCCTCCTCCATGCTCACTGAACCCAAACAAGTCCGAACATGCACCTGTTCTTCATAGGGATAGATGGAAGGGAGGTCCTTAATGATTTCACCGGCTTCATGGGATGGAGATTC
Source organism: Papaver armeniacum (assembly GCA_023531295.1). Taxonomy (NCBI): domain Eukaryota; kingdom Viridiplantae; phylum Streptophyta; class Magnoliopsida; order Ranunculales; family Papaveraceae; genus Papaver; species Papaver armeniacum. The sequence goes on from JAJJWW010012515.1 coordinate 65,770, forward strand.
AATCCCAACCAATGCCTCCTCAAGAGAAGAAGATCGATCTCCACCAAGTCTGAAGTCCTTCTCCGAAGAGTTAAAGGCGCAGCCATCTCTAGAGGGTCCCATCATACACTGCAAAAGATGGGAAAGTGATCAAGTTCCATCATATCTATACATATGTAAAAGAGGATAACACGAACAGAGGAGAAGGAGAAAACATACCGGTATGATCTTCTTAACCCAAATAACCCTAGTCGGGGTGCTTTTGCAGAGTCGACCTCGCGTCTTCACTTGGAGAATCTGTCTGTTTAGGGGATGATTCTTCTCTAGGCAAAGAAAGAAACTTAACAAGAAGAACCTTTTCTCAAACAAGGGAAGGGGTAGAATTACGTTGGGTGTGAATACGGAACTTTAAAAAAGGAAAGGAAGCAATGAGGGAAATAACGCTTCCAGATTTTGGCATGGATGATGCCCTGATTGAAGCCGCGCGTGAAGGAAGGCAAAATAAAGAAACTTTACCATTTGTAGAAACACCTACTCCCTCTTTGTTCACACCGGTCCCACCAATTGCGCTAACCAATGACCGCCCAAGTCATGCCGGCTAGCACGCTCAGTTTCCCAAATCGCGTCAACTTCTCAATGCCGCCCAGCTTCCTGTCTCTCAATGATGCTAAATTCCCAATTGTGCTAGCCTCCCGATTTGTGCAAAACTGCCAGAGGCATGGATTCCAAATCCTATTTATAAAAAGGTCAGACAAGCCTCCCCAATTCTCTTTACGATTCACTGCTGATAGTTTGTCACCATCTTATGCTTACCTCGCAGCAAAGCCCCTGTTCCGAGCTAAGCAGGGGACTTAATGTTGATGGTGGTTTTTAAACAAAGGGTAAAATCGTAAAACCCCGAATAACCTAATGTCACCTAGGTGACACATTTATTAGAACATTTAATGCATGTAGTCAAGTAATTAATAGGGGTATTTTTCAAATTAGGTTACAACGAACGAAACCCTAATTCCCCTCCGTGCTAATGGCAAATCATGCCAACCACACCTAGCCCAAGCTAGCCGCACCTCTCGTGCCAATGGCAAATCATGCCAGCCCACACCAAACGCGCCAAAGCATGCCAACCATGCTAGCCGCACCGTTAGTGCCAATGGCAAATCATGCCGACCACACCTAGCCCAAGCTAGCCGCGCCATGCCAAATGCACTCGGCTTGGCCCTAGCTACGATAGTCACACCACGCCAAGCCAAACACCCTTACCTTGGCCCTTGCCGCACCTATGTGCCAATGGCGAATCATGCGCCCACACTAAACGCGCCAAAGCATGCCAACCATGCTAGCCGCACCCCGTTAAATCATGCCGCCACACACCTAGGCGAAGCTAGCCGCGCCATGCCAAACGCACTCGCCTTGGGCCCTAGCTATGCTAGTCACACCAAATGCGCCAAAGCATGCCAACCATGCTAGCCGCACCTCCGTGCCAATGACAAATCATGCCAGCCACACCTAGCCCAAGCTAGCAGCGCCATGCCAAACAAACTCTGCCTTGGCCCTAGTCGCGCCATGCCAAAGTAGCGCCCGCACCTAGGCTTGCAAACCGTACGGCTTGGGCCAAATTGGTCACGCATGCTATTGGCACATGCCAATACGCTCGCTGGTAGCTTTTCCTACCAGGCCGCGACCCAAATTGGCTACGCATGCCATTGGCACATGCCAACACGCTTGCTGGTAGCTTTTCCTACCAAGCCGCGACCTAAATTGGCCACGCATGCCATTGGCACATGCCAACACGCTCGCTGGTAGCTTTTCCTACCACGACGCGACCTAAATTGGCCACGCATGCCATTGGCAAATGCCAACACGCTCGCTGGTAGCTTTTCCTACCAGGTCGCGACCTAAATTGGCCACGCATGCCATTGGAACATGCCAACACGCTCGCTGGTAGCTTTTCCTACCAGGCCGCGACCTAAATTTGCCATGCATGCCATTTGCACATGCCAACACGCTCGCTAGTAGCTTTTCCTACCAGGCCGCGACCTAAATTGGCCACGCATGCCATTGGCACATGCCAATACGCTCGCTGGTAGCTTTTCCTACCAGGCCGCAACCTAAATTGGCCACGCATGCCATTGGCACATGCCAACACGCTCGCTGGTAGCTTTTCCTACCAGGACGCGACCTAAATTGGCCACGCATGCCATTGGCACATGCCAACATGCTCATTGGGGTAGCTTTTCCTACCAGGACGCGACCTAAATTGGCCACGCATGCCATTGGCACATGCCAACACGCTCGCTGGTAGTTTTCCTACCAGGCCGCGACCTAAATTGGCCACGCATGCCATTGGCACATGCCAACACGCTCGTTGGTAGCTTTTTTTACCAGGCCGCGACCTTAATTGGCCACGCATGCCATTGGCACATGCCAACACGCTCGCTGGTAGCTTTTCTTACCAGGCCGCGACCTAAATTGGCCATGCATGCCATTGGCACATGCCAACACGCTCGCTAGTAGCTTTTCCTACCAGGCCGCGACCTAAATTGGCCACCCATGCCATTGGCACATGCCAACACGCTCGCTGGTAGCTTTTCTTACCAGACCATGGCCCTAATGCCCGAGCATGCCACTGGCACATGCCAACATGCTTGCTGGTAGCTTTTCTTACCAACCATGGCCTTAATGACCGAGCATTGCCATTGGCACATGCCAACATGCTCGCTGATAGCTTTTCTTACCAAGCCGCGATCCAAGTTGGCCACGCATGTCATTGGCACATGCCAAACACGCACGCTGGTAGCCCAACTTGCAAACCATGCAACCTAGGCCAACTTGGCCGTACGCGCCATTGGCACATGCCAAAGCCCACGCTGGTAGCCTAACTTGCAAACCGTGCAACCTACCACTTTGGCATTCCGCACATGCCATTGGCACATGCCACACACGCCACTAGCAGCTCTATGCATTTCCACTTGCACTCAAGGTGCAACCAACACTCGAGACATCAACACAAACTGGGGGATGCTTTACGGGGGTTTTGGTTTGGTTGTCACCTGACTTGGCCGTACACTACGCTCACATTAAGAAAGCGTGAATAGGAATAAAACGGTCAAATAAATGAGGAAATAATTGTGAAAACGTTTTCACCCATAAACACCTTGAGGTTACCACCTCCTCCCATTATTTCACCCTTTACTCTCTTCCTTCATGAGGCCAGGGTACGTTTCAATCTCGACTTGTATAAATAGGTCTTACCTATTTCCACCGGACAACAAGTCTCGGTCGGGAGAAAAATACAACACTCTCGGAAAGGCAACTTTGCAAGCTCTCCAAAAGCTTTCATCTCTTACAAGCTTCCTAAGCTTTCACTTTACGATACAAGTCGAGACACTACTCTCCCGCACTATTCTCGGTCTCAACACCTTTCTTTGCTTCCTCCCCAAATCAACCCTTCTCCTCCACTTTGTGACTGAAGCAAGTCTGGAACGGCCATTTTTGGTTTAGGTAGGACTTCATGCAGATTGATCTCTTGAATCTAGAAAGTGCTCACGTGAAGCACATTTGTTTAGGGTTTAAACCAGTTTCTCACTCACCTACCGAATTTACCGAAATCGGCAGAAACGATTTTTACCCATAAACAGCAACGTAGTTGATGAAAATGCTAAGCTCACAAGAGATTTTGGTATTTATGAGATTAAGCTAGTTATTCGCCAAATGGGATCTCTTAAAGCTACGAGACCAGACGACCTTCAAGGAATTTTTTACAATAAGTATTGGAAGTATGTAGAGGCTAGTATTATTGTTGTGGTTAAAAGTTTCTTTGCCAACGGGAATCTGGATGCTAGGCTCTATAAAACCTACATTGCTTTGATATTTAAGGTGAGTAATCCTAATTTTATATAAAGGAATATAGGCCCATTAGCTTGTGTAATTTTATTATGAAGATTGTTACTAAGATTATCGGACCTTTGATTGGTAAGATTGTGTCTCATAACTGTATGATTTCATTCATGGTAGGTCTCTCTTTGATTCTGCTATCATTTATAATGAGATCATACATACTTCCAAGTATAATAAGGGTGAAAAGGATGGATGCCCTTAAAATTGGATTTTGATAAGGCTTAAGATGGGATTTTATCGAAAATATTTTAATTTACAATGGTTTTGACCATAATTTTATTAGCTAGCTGGCTCATGAAGTGTATATCTTCTGTTTCCTTTCAACTAAGCGTCCATTAACCAATCTCCTAGTTCTAGTTTTAGACCTTATATCCTTTATCCCCCTTTCTGCTTATCCTTTGTCCAGGGACCCTAATTAGACTTAATTAATAATGCTGGCATTGAAAATAAGTATAGTTATTTCTTTTTTTACTATTGCCAGAGGAGCTCCTATGATTACTCACTCTTGTTTGCTGGTGACAGTATTATTTTCATGAAGGGAAACTACAAGAATTCCCTTAATCTTAGATCTTTGGTGGAAAAGTTTTGTTCTTGGACAATGAAAATGCAGGGATACCAAAATACACCACCACTTTTTTCTTAGCAATATATATGGACAAACTCAATACAACTCCAAGAGATAAACTCAATCAAGGAATACTATCTAGAGTTATATCTCTCTCCCTCTTGCGATTAGAACGTTTACAAAAACAAGTCCCTGAACCTAATCACAAAGAGATTACTTGGATGGTACTAAAGACCAATGTACAAGAATCAATCAAGTCGTATCCAACAAACTAGGTCGGTGTCTCTCGCTATGATTGATCAACGTACAACAGCTGATATTTCAATTATAAAAACAAACAATATAATGCGAAAAAATAAATAACACAAACACCAGAAGTTTTGTTATTAAGGGTGAAACCGCAAATGCAGAAAAACCCCGGGACCTAGTCCAGATTAAACACCAAACTTTATTAAGCCGCTACAGACACTAGCCTACTACCAATTAACTTCAGACTGGAATGTAGTTGAGCCCTAAAAGGTATCTCACCGATTAAGGTACAATCGCGCTCCTTACGCCTCTTGAATCCCAACAAGACTCAATTGATTCCCTTAGATGATGTCACACCAACTAAGAGTTACTTCAACTCAATTGAAGACTTTAAACCAAATCGTCCTTCCACAGATTAAGCCTATATAATAAATTTCCCAATCACGATCGAAACATATGATCAAAATCAAACGTATGATCAAGGTGATGGGAATCGATAGAAATTCGACAAAGTCCAGCTATCCTCAAAATCCGGACTCATGCAACCCGAAGTGCATCCTATATTATTACTCACCTCACAAGTATACAACGTGTAGAATCAACAAAGTCTAAGACGAAGAGAACTTTGATGATTTATATCTATCTTGATTAATTGAACAAGCTCTACAAACAATCAAGATCAGGATACTCGAGTTATCAATGAAACATAACTGGACCTCGCTTCATGAATCCCAATAAAGTCTTTATAGTCGTGAAACCCTAAAAGGGTTAGGAAGAGGACAACTCTAGATACAACTAGGACACACCAAAAAGTAGTGTAGGGATTCAAAGATCCCAGTTGCTTGAAGTTCCCCTTTTATAGACATTCAAAGCATAGGTTGCTTTAGGGTTAACATAAGGTAGCTTTGGAACCGAGCAAAAAGTATCCACCGTTAGATGAATCTTTGAATATGATTTACATAAGCAAGATATACATTGTGGTTAGGTGAAACCGTAACCGAACCATGTACAAAGACTATGCTCAACATGGTTAGCCGAAACTAGACGGTTTGAACTTAAAAGCTTAACCTTCATTTTCTTGAACACATTAGACATTAAATCTGAGTCACAAACATGTGATCATTTAAGTCTAGTATTTATAGAGAATCAATCAAATGCTAATTATCTCGAAGAAATAATTTAAACACACTTGAAAATATAATCGACATGGTTAGTATGTGTACAAGGTACAAATACCATTGTCCTTCGTGAGTCGGTCAGTCACAATACGCATACCAATTTGGAAACTTATAACCAAAACTGAATTTCGGAGTTCACAAAACTTCTAAGGTTTACCTACCAGTTTGCAAACTTTCCACCAAACCAAAGTTCCGGAGTTCACAGATCTTTTTAAGTTTGCATACCGGTTTGGAAACTTAAAGACTGTCACCGGTTCCAGATTTCATAGAACTAAATCGGTTTGCGTACCAGTTTGGAAACGCTACCGAGTTCAGGAACATATAACTGTTTTTGCTTGCGTACCGGTTTAGATACTCACCCACGGCTTCGCAACCACAGTTCAAAAATAGTTTGCATACAGTATGCATAACTATCCGGTTCACGTTCACACATATTTTTATATGATATCCATAAGAATATGCATATCACAAATCTGTAAGTCGATATGTATGTAGCTACTCTGCTACTTGTACGAATACATGTAATACGGGTTAAGATGTATAACAGTTTTCCCAGTAAAACTGATACCAATGTCTTATATCCGAATCAATAGTAGTTCTATATTTCTCTAAATTAATTTGAAACATTCCTGAATAACATCAATGACACACATCACTATTCCAGGCTAATTCCGAACGATAAACTTGAATCACGATTTTGATCCCGAACAATAAATTGTCCATTACCGAAATTCATCAAGTATGAACAAATGTTCATTAAGCTTAGTCATTATATTTCGAGAAATTTGCTAACTAGAATTAGTTCTTGACTCAAAATTCTTGTCTATGCATACTAATTTATAACTAGTTATGCGACATCGTCTCAAATGATATAAAGTGAGTATAACTTGAGATATAGGTGGTTCAGTCTTCACTTACCTTTTGTTGATGAAGTTCTCCAAAAACTTCGGTTGATCTTCGCCTTCAAATGGTAGAACGCAATGATGACTGTTGTGATCCTCTGTTTCTCAACTACGTTTATATCCTAGTCTGAGACTTAACTAATTGTAGATTATAAATCAAGATATAGTTTTGACAACTAAATTTGACAACAAGCTTGAGATAGCAACACTTGTGAGTTCGATCGAGCAATGCTCTAACAGACATGTCAAAGAATTAATGTCAATGAGTCTAGTTTCATTGCTTCTGCAAACCCGGGTAGAATTTTTACAAGGGTATGTCTAATGCTCTCCAGGTTCAAGTTGTTATTAATCCCGGTAAGTACTTAGGTATTCCTTTACAATGGGGAAGGGCTAGTGAAAATATTTTTATTGATATTGTTGATAAAATGAGTAATAGAATGCAGGGATGAAAGTACATGAATGTTAACTTAGCTGGTAGGTTTACTCTGTTCGGTTCTTGTATTGATCATGTATATTTTCATGTAATGTCTATTATTAAGCTTTCTAAAACTACTCTTTTGAATAAACTTGATAGATTCGGAAGAAATGCTTTTGGGGAAGTGATAAAGATAAGAGGAATATGCATAATATAAATTGGCTTTATTGTGTGTAAAACTAAAGACCTAGGAAGGGTAAATGTTAGAGACCTTGAGTTTAGCAATTAATTTTTCTGTTCTTGCTAAAATGGTTTGGAAGATATCTTCCGAACTAGAAAGCATAATGAGGCTCTGCTAAAATAAAGAGTTGTATGAGTCCTGGCATAGTTGAATCTATTAAATTATGTCTTAATTTGTTTGTGTTGCTATAGGTCTTTTAGTAAATCTTGAAATGTTAGGTCTTTGTAATTTGTGTTGCCGATAGTCGACCCATCTAGTCTTTTAGTAAATCTTGCAATGTTATTGTAGTTAAAGCTTCCAAATATTTATAGATTATAAAACGTGACAGTCAAGATGAGGACAATAATTGGAACTAAAGTTCCCTTTTAAATACAAATTTTTCCTTTGGCAGTTGTGTCAAAAATTGTATTTTAATGAGTCACTTTACAAGAAAGGAATTACTGACCATCTAGGTTGCATTTTTTGTAATAGTGACATACAAACTTGCTTACACTTGTTTTTTTGGGTGTTGTACTGTTAATCCTATTTGGATGAAACCGCAGGATTGGATCGGATTGCGAGTTAACTTAGATATCTAATCCCCAAGGTTTCTCAAGGATTTGTATTCTTATGATGGTTCTGTTGGGGGCTTACAATGTAAGGACTTGTGTCCTTTTATTCTTGGGGTATATGGATTCATGGGAACAAATGTATTTTTGAGAGAAAGAAAATCAATGCTCTATGGGTGTTGGTGATAGGGTGTAGAATACATCCTATTTACTATCTATTGTTTACGCTTTCTTTGCTTTTGTTTTGAGTTTTATAGCTACTCTGGAGTCGCACGGAGGAAAAGAAGAAGAAATTACTCTATTTGAGCAAAAAGGGAAAAATTGTCATTTCATGGGCGAACACTATTCGGAGCTCGAGTCAAGGTTAAGGGGCAACTCTTTTGGGAGGAATACTAGACACGAGACTCACCTGCGGTTAAGGGGTTGCCAATCGGGATGGCCCTTAGCTAATAAGTAGGGTGGTCCCTATCCTTGGGGTGTAACCATCCATCCAACCAGCCCTAATACCTATACCCTAAAATCGAAAGACACTTCCATCCGCTCGAGTTATGTTTTCACCCGAAAATGAAGAATGAGCCGCTTGCTTCCATGGCGGAGATCGAGATGCGAGAGGAAACAAATCGAGAGCCGAGAGAAAGAAATTGAAAGTCGAGAGATTAAATCGATCTGCTTGTTGGGTCTAAGAATAGATAGAAGACGAATTTGTGCCGGGGGCTTGGAAGAAATTAGGGTTATTTGGAATCGATTGGGATCAAGAAGCGTAGAAGAAAATGGGTTCATGTATTTGTTTGGTGAGATGGGTATTGAAGAGAAAGTGCAGCTGAAGTGAGGAGAAATCGAAGATGGGTTTGATGCTATTCTTTGTTCTTGAGATGAAATTCGAGATCGATTGGAAGGAGGAATCGAGTTTGTTTTTAAGTTGTGATGATATACAGGGAAAGAGGAGGAAATGATGTGATGATGAATGGGTTTTGATGATTAAGGGGTTTCATGTGAATTGAGGAGAGATTGATGCCGTTGGTTGTCACTGCAACTAGGGATTCGATCTGAGTATGTGAATCGCTGTTGTGTTGAAACAAGAAATCAGAGATGGGTCAGTGATGCGAAAGTGAGAAAGAAGAAAGTGAAGAGTGATTTGCGGCCGCTGTGGAATCAAAGAGTTGGCTTCTTGCTGTTTTGGAAGTGAGAAGAAGAGAGTGATGTTTGTTAAAGAGAACGGGTTGGTGGTCTTTGTGAGATGGGTATGGTGGCGATTTAAAGACACGAGAGAAGAGCGATTTGATAGTCTGTTAGTTTACAGTGAATTGAAGTTGTTGCCATGGATTAAGATGATTATGATTTTGATTCAACAACAGATGGAAGAGAGGATGACTGAGAATTGGTTGTGGTGGTGATTGAATGGGTAAAACTCAATTTGAGTTTGTATTAGAGAGAATGGTTGATGCTAGTGAGGAGTTAGTGCTGGCCTAGGATTGAAGTTCTTCTTTGTGAATGGCTTACAAGGCGAGATGACGAAAATGGGAATCAAGGCACCGGTAGTGCAAAATGAAAGCGTGGCATGAGAATACGGGGCCGGACTATGAGCCGTGAATGAAACTAGAGCTGCAGGGCTGTATGGCAGTGGTGAGGTGTTGGCTGTTTCAGTAAGATGGGTTTGAGTTGAAGATTGAGTTTAAGCGGCTATTGCAGTAGCAGAATGATTGAGCTAATTAGATGTATGTGTTAGGTTCTTAACAGGTGAAGAAAGGAAGGCCTGAAATTGGCCGGGAAACACCAGCAAACAAACGGAACTCGGCCGAACTTCTGCACCGGCGAGTCAACTCGGCGATGACCGATCTAGCCGATCCGACTCACCCCAGTTAGACCAGTCAGCCGAGTAAGATGCTGACTCGGTGGCTGACTCACTCTTCCCCTTTGACTATTTGACTAACGGTTTGACTCTTTTGACCGTTAGTCTTAACGGTAGACTGACGGAATATTCCGTCTAGATTCCAATGGACCGGCTGTGATATTCGGGTGGCCGGGCGATCTGACTTTTCAATTTGATTCCGGCCATAATACCAGTTTTCCGGCTGAGCAAAAAAATTCCAGAATTTTCTATGGACTTCTCATGGGTGTGAAGACTTGGACTAGGAATTGGATGGAGAATTGGGCTCAAATTTGGAAAGAGAAGATGGAAGAGTTGAGAAAGGCTTGGATTTGGAAATTGAATTGCTAAAGGAAAAGGATTCTATTCCTTGGAAGATTTGGAGAATATTGAAGCCTATAAATAGAGAAGTTTTCTATATCTTTTACACACAACTCTTTTCTTTTAATTATTTGTGTGAACTTCTTAGCATGAGTAGATAATTTTCTATTGATTGAGGATGAATTCCTAGTTCTTAATATGATTTGAGTTTTTGTTTTCAATTCTATCTTGAAGTTTTTCACATGATTATCGTTTGTTTTTAGTTATAGGAATGATCTTAAAGACATTCATGATTGATTGATAGATTGTTTAGGGTGTCCAACTAAATTGATTTGTTAATTGATCTAAAGCTAGTGAAAGTTAGGGGATAAGTAATCGTTTCTTGACTCTTTACATAAGTAGAAAACACAAGACCTTGCGGAGGGATTCCGTGGAGCGATTGTGTGTAAAAACAACGCTAGAAAGTGGACCAAGCGAACCGAGTTTAACTACTAGTACTAAGCCTAAATTCATAAATCTTAATGCATTCGGGGAATTACATCTTGTGCGAACCTCAAGGTGGTTCTTTTGAATAGAATACGATAACTAAGCGGAATGTTACTCGGTGAAATAAGGATTTTGGGGCTAGCTAAGTTTAACCTGCTATCCTACGGTTGGTGATAATCTGTGACTAATAACAAGTAGAAAGAACATAACTTTAATCATTATTTTGCAACGAAGAAGGATTCCTTAATCTTGTCTCTCTTATTGATTTCAACTTTATCTTTTAATTGCTTTGTTTATTTTCTTTTGCCTTACACCCCCCTTTTGTGACAATTTTACAACTAGAATTCTCTTGCTCCTCGTGGGAACGATCTTGACTACACTATATTACTTGTTAATTAGGTGGAAAAATATTAATTAATTTGTTGTGGTTACGACACGCATCGAATTTTGGCGCGCTCTTAGGGGCAATGAGGCATTTTAGTTGTTTTTATTTTTCTTTTGCTTTATTCTTGCTTTGTTAGATTCTATACCGTATCTAACTTAGCTTTCGAGAATCTTGTTTTGGTGCTATACCTTTGGTGAATGCTTAAAGAGGGCGCACACGAGTCCACGTCTTCGATCCTAAGACTCAACTAAAGGATTTCATTCGAGCGGTTAACACTCCACTTCCTCCTTCTTCATCAAGTGAGTTCACAGATTCAGACATAGAGGAAGAGGCAATGGCTAATCGTACACTCAAGGACCTAGCTTCTCACAAGCTCGATACACAACAATGGTGTATCCAAACCGACTCAACCTTCGAGATCAAGCGGGTTGATTAAGAGAGTTACCAAAGTTCCATGGCATGGTGAATGAAGATCCAAACAAGCATCTTATGGACTTTTATACCATAGTCGTGGCCATTCTTCCACTTAGGAGACTAATGAGGATGGAGCAATGTTCAAAGCTTTCTAGTTTTCTTTGGCGGGCAATCTAAGGAATGGTTGTATTATTTGCCTTCCCAAGTATCACAACATGGAATGGGATGAAGAAACTTTTCTCGAAAGATATTTTCCCGCATCAAAAGCTACTCAAATTGTAGCGAGATTTGTGGGATGAAGCAACATGTGGGAGAGTCATTGTATGAATGTTGGGAGCGATATAAGAGATTGGTGGCAAGCTGTCCACATCATCAATTTAGTGACGTTATGATACTCCAATACTTCTATGAAGGACTCCAACCAAGTGATAGATCTCTTCTTGACGGTGCGGGTGGTGGTGCACTAGTGAACAAGACGGTTGCCCAAGCTACCGAGTTGATTGAAAGCATGGCGGCAAACTCGCAACAATTCTATACAAGAGATGAACCAATGGTTAGGCGAGTGCATGAAGTTAGTGATTCATCATCACACCTTGATCAAAGGATGAGTAACATGGAGATAATGATTCAAAGGATAGCCGCGGTAATTATTCCGGGTGATGAGACCGAACAAGTGAATGCTTTATATCCAAATCAAAGGCCAAGGTACGATCCATATTCGAATACTTACAATCCCGGTTGGAAGGATAATCCTAACTTTAGTTATGCAAACAAGCAAGCGGCGGCTCCTAATCCATATGAGCAACAAGGTGGATTCCAACAATCACGCTTCCAACCTCAACAACAATTCCAACCACAACAAGTCAAGGAGCGTGATTATCCGAGTGATGACAAGCTCAATGCGTTAATGCAAGGCATGCAAGGTCTTACTTCTATGATACAACAAAGCCAACAAAAGACCGATTCGGCAATCAAGGATTTACAAATTCAAGTGGGGCAATTGGCGAACGATGTGAACCTATTGAAAGCTCAAGCGTCCACAAAACTTCCTTCACAACCATTTGTTAATCCAAGAGAGAGCGTTAAAGCGATTACTTTGAGGAGTGGGAAACAAGTGGAGCAATCAAATCAACAAGAGTTAGTCGAAGACAAAGAGGAAACCACACCAAAGGAGAATTCCAAGGAAACGGTTCCTACTTTCACAACTCCACCCCCATTTCCTAGCCGATTTGCTAAGTCGAAGAAAGAATTGGAATACATGGATATTTGGGACATTCTTAAGAAAGTACAAGTCAATATTCGATCATTGAAGCTATTCGTCAAATTCCTCGTTGTGCAAAGTTCTTAAAGGAGTTGTGCATGAAGAAGAAAAGGTTAAAAGGGAATGAAGTAATGAGCGTGGGGGAGAATGCTTCGGCGTTTATTCTCAAGAAACTCCCACCAAAATTGAAAGACCCGGTAGTTTCACTATACCTTCCAATTGCAAAACAAGGTTTACTCGAGCTTTACTTGATTTGGGAGCATCGTTAATGTTATGCCTTCCTCGATTTATGATTTTTTGAATCTTGGTCCTCTTAAAGAGAGGGGTAGTTCTTGAACTTGCTAACCGATCTAATGTTTACCCGAAAGGGATTGTTGAGAATGTTTTGGTGCAAAGTTAATGAGCTTGTATTTTCGGCCGATTTCTATGTCTTAGACATGAATGATGAGAATTCTTCCAAGTCTACACCTTTGCTATTGGGTAGACCATTCTTAAGCACCGCCGGAACAAAGGTTGATGTCCAAAATGGTACCTTGACTATGGAGTTTGATGGCGCACTCATCCACTTCAATATCTTTGAGACAACGAGGTACCCTAGTGATGTGAAGTCATGTTTTCCCGTGAAAGAGATTGATCCGGGCTAATGAATCTTACAAAAGCTAAGTCGGGCCGTCGACTTTAAAACAAGCGCTTAATGGGAGGCAACCCATAGGTTTTGTATTTCTTATCCTTTTGCTTTTTGTTATTTATTTTTCTTATTCCATATCATGTTAAAATTTCCCACCTTGACTTTACTAGGACGGTTCAATTACATTGAGGACAATGTAAGGTTTAAGTGTGGGGAGTGGTTACATGTATTTTATTAAAAAAAAAAAAAGTTTTACATAAACCTCCAACTTTTAAAGATTTTAGAGTCACTAGCATATTTCTAGGTATGTTTACATAGAGATTTGCCAGACATAACCGAACTTGGAAGTGTTAGAGAACTACATTCGGATTTCTTGTTTGTTAGAGTGTTAAATAATGGATTTAATCATGCCGGTGATGCGAATTTGTGCGTGGGAGAAATGCATTATTAGGGAGTTGCTGATCAATCATTAGTGGAGACTACCCGCACTCTCATATCATGTGAGGCAATCACCGGAATTTTTTCCATATACTAAAGAGCTTTCTTTTGAGTGTGTGTCACCGTATCGTTAATTCCCGGTGTAATGGTGAGCTACCCAACTTCACACCAATTTTCAAGACTACTCTTTGATCTCTTGAGTGCTAATTTTGTCAATCATAAGGGTGACGTCTATAGATGAAAGCCTCCTTCTTGTAGTTCGACTGGTGCTAACACCATTCTCTCTCGACAACAACGGATCCATAGAAACACCATCATCATCAACAAGGAGCGACATCAAAATCTACAAAGAAAGTTGAAAAAGTTCAAGGTTTACAAGCAACGGAATGAGAAATAGAGCAAATTTCAAATTTAAGTAAAGCAACATACAAATGAGCGGATTTTACATATATGTTGAAGACTTATAATACAATGGGGTAATTTTATATCCAAGTATGAAGACTTATTTATAAGAGCGAAGAAAATCAAAAGGTGAGAATTGTTGAAGTTTATGATTTCGAGACAATACAAGTTGTGAAGAATCAAGCGGTAAAATACTTCTTCCACGGCCAAGGTTTTGTTATAAGTTTTGTTTTCAAAAAAAAAAAAAAAAAAAAAAAAAAAAAAAAAATGAAAATTTTATTAAAAAAAAAAAAAAAAGAGAAATATTTGTTTGGTTTTTATTTATTTAATAAGTCGTGAGGAAAGGAAAATCTATAAGGAAGTTTCAAGCGACAAGGAATTAAGGTAAAAAAGAGTTACAAATTGTTATGGATTTATGAAATTCAAGAGTTTATCATGATAGTTTAAACCAAGACTAAGATCATCATCTAGAGAAGCAAGACGTTTCTATTGGATGCGTGGAGAGTGGTGTTATCATAATTGGCGACGTGGATGTGAAGGTGAGTAAGTAATCTCATCCTCGATAATAATGGTTGATTTCCTTTCTTAGAGATCGGAAAAAATGGTTTTGAAAATGTTAAAAGATGTGGGTTTTTAAAATATTTAAGTTGTCTTCCCACCATTCAACGATGTTGTTGTAGGAATTCTCTCTTCATTCCTTGCACACATGTGAGAACCATAAAGTCTTTTTGAGTGCAATTATCATAAAATCCCTATTTGGCGAGGCGAAGTGGGCGAAATGCTTATTGACGATTTCTCAAACACGCGTTCTCTCATTATGGTGTGGTTATTTCTCACTCAACATTTAGGAATGAGAATATGTTCTTTAGTATTTCTAACTTCTTATTACTAGCATGCAGAAACTCTATGTCCTCATAACTCTTTGATGCTTGTGACGCTTGAACAGCTTTGAAGTTGTGAGTTTTTAGTTTGATTTGCTCTGAGGACTAGCAAAGTCTAAGGTGTGGGGAATTTGATAGGGTGTAATACATCCTATTTACTATCTATTGTTTATGCTTTCTTTGCTATTTTTCTTGTAAATTATGTATTTTAAGCTTGTTTTGAGTTTTATAGCTACTCGGGAGTCGCACGGAGAAAAGAAGAAGAAATTACTCTAATTTGAGCAAAAGGGCAAAATTGTCATTTCATGGGTGAACACTATCTGGAGCTTCGGTCAGGTTAAAGAGCTGACTCTTTGGAAGGAATACTGACACGAGACCAGGCGGTTAAGGGGTTGCCAATCGGGATGGCCCCCAGCTAATAAGTAGGGTGGTCCCTATCCTTGGGGTGTAACCATCCATCCAACCGGCCTAATACATACCCTAAAATCGAAAGACACTTCATCCGCATTCGATTATGTTTCACTTTGAAAATTGAAGAACGAGCTGCTGCTTCCATAGCGAGAGATCGAGATGCGAGAAACAATCGAGAGCCGAGAGAACAAATTGAAAGCCGAGATTAAATCGATCTTGTTGTTGGGTCTAAGAATGACGAGAAGACTTAATTTGTGCGGGGCTTGAAGAAATTAGGGTTCATTGAATCGATTGGGATCAAGAAGCGAGAAGAAAATGGGTTCTCACGTTGTTTGGTGAGATGGGTATTGAAGAGAAAGTGCAGTGAAGTGAGGAGAAATCGAAGATGGGTTTGATCTTGTTATTGTTGTTCTTGAGATGAAGTCGAGATCGATTGGAAGGAGGAATCGGAAGTTTGTTTTTAAGTTGTGTATCTGAGGAAGAGGAGGAAATGATGTGATGATGAATGGGTTTTGATGATTTAGGAGTTTCTGTGAATTGGGAGATTGATCACAGTTTGGTTGTCCTTATAACTAAGGGATTCGATGCGAGTATGTGAATCGTTGTTGTGTTGAAACAAGAAATCGAGAGATGGAGTCGGTGATGCTTTGAGTGAGAAGAAGAAAGTGAAGAGTGAGTAGCAGTTGTTTGTGGAATCAAAGAGTTGAAGTCTTCTTGTTTTGGAAGTGAGAAGATGAGAGTGATCTTTGTTAGAGAGATGGGTTACGGTGGTCTTTGTGAGATGGGTATGGTGGCGATTTAAAGACACTGAAGAAGAAGCGAGTTTGATAGTCAGTTAGCTTACGGTGAATTGAAAGTTGTTGCCATGGATAAGATGGTTACGGTTTTGATTCAACAACAGGATGGAAGAGAGGACTGTCGAGAATTGGTTGTGGTGGTGATTGAATGGGTAAAACTCAATTTGAGTTTGTATTGAGAGAGAATGGTTGATGCTAGTGAGGAGTTAGTGCTGGCCTAGGATTGAGATTGCTTGCTGTGGATAGACTTACAAGGGCTGAGATGACGAAAATGGGAATTGGAAGGCCTCTGGTAGTGCGGTCGAAGCGTGGCATGAGAATACGAGGATTTGGACTATGAGGTATGAATGGCGCTAGAGGCTATGGGTGCTGTATAGCGATGGTGAGTGTTGTATTATTTGATTAAGATGGGTTTGAATTGAAGATTG
>JAJJWW010012516.1:0-290845 GCA_023531295.1 Papaver armeniacum
AAATGACATTTAATTGGCTTCCGATTACAATGTAGCCCCAAAATTGGATTGTGCCAAATCTTTAAATTTTAGAATTCTCCACACAAACATAATCGGTAGTAAATTTTCGAATTTTCGTGATGTTCATAATCTACCGACTATACAATCGGTAGTTTCATGATGTTTATTATCTACCGATTATAAAATTGAAAGTTTCGTGATGTTCATTATCTACCGATTGTGGTAGTTGTCCCAAATTCAAAATTTTCAAAAACCATTGGAATTTTGGATTTCTCTATTTTCTTAATCGGTAGTTTCATGATGTTTATTTCCTACCGATGTATAATCGATAGTTTCGTGGTGTTCATTATCTACCGATTATGGTAGTAGCCCCAAATTCAAAATTTTCAAAAACCAATGAAAGGATTTTTCTATTTTCACAATCGTAGTTTCCTGATGTTTATTGCCTACCGATTGTACAGTCGTTTCGTGATGTTAATTATCTACCGATTATGGTAATAGCCCAAAATTCAAAATTTTCAAAAACTGGTGGAATTTTGGATTTCTCTATTTTCATAATCGGTAGTTTCGTGATGTTTGTTGCATACCGATTGTACAATCGGTAGTCTCATGATGTTCATTATCTACCGATTATGTTAGTCGCCCTATATTCAAAATTTTCAAAAACCAATGGAATTTTGAATATCTCTATTTTCACAATCGGTAGTTTCGTGATGTTTATTATATTATCTACCGATTGTAAACTCAAAACAAAGAAGAGAAGAACACAATCATAATCGGTTGATAAAACCAATACTAAACTACCGATTGTGAAAGGGCATATAGGTATTTTCCGATTATTAGGACATCCCATAACCAAATTTATGGGTTGGGAATAAAAAAAATTGCCCCTAATTCTTTCGGGATCGCCCCTAAAAATGTCAGGCTTATAAAGTCAAACATCTTTCCTTTGAAAAAAAAAATTATGTTAGCATATCATTCATCATCATTTTTATCATATAGCTCATTTCCAAATTTAATACATCGTTTTTATGCTTCAAAAGAAAACTTATCATTTTTTTAAACAGGTATGAGGTATGTAATAAAAATAATTTAAGCATCCCCCACCTAAGGTGGAAGTTGGTAGGAAATCTACGACATTAGTTCCAAGGCCACACACTTTGGAACAAGGACAAAGAATATATTAGCGAAAATAAGTAAGTGGTTGAGTTTGATTTAACTGAATAATGGGTTGATTAGATTATAAAAGAATTGGTGGATGCTTTTGAATAAACACTCACCCGAGTGATCAACACTATTGTTAACAAAAGAGATTTACCAGCAAAGTTCATATGGCTTTACAATTCATACTTCACTAAGTAATTAACATCAATAGTTAAAATGTTAAATCCTGCTAATTAAAGATAGTCAACTCCTTTTTTATTACTAATACCTAGAATTTTAGAAAAGATGAACACAATGGGCTCCTCATTTTGCTTTTTTATTTCGAACTATTTCCTTTCTCACCGGATAGGAATCATGAAAAGAAATAGCAGATTGTCCAATTGATTGAAAATTTGCTTCACCATAATCGTATAAGCATTTTTACTTTCCACGTAAATATTCCAAATAACAGATCAGTTGTTTCATAGCATTTTGTTCGTAAATATTGAAAATAGCAAACAAAGGTATGAACCTCAGGCTTTTTAGCCAAGCCCATTCTAGTACAGTATTCCTTTCATGAGATATCAACAATCAACATCACGAACAAAAGAATGATTTGGACACCCATGTAGATACATGCCTTTCCACTGCCATCCCACTTAAGAAATGCAACATTTTTTATTATCGAATCAAAACTACATAAGCTACATGTTGCCGCCTGAAGATGTTTTTACTCAATAGAGTCCCTATACTTTTTTTCCTTATTCACGTTTTGTACAAGTCCCTGTAGTGAATTACCTTAGCTAGATTCCCAAGTCAGTGAGAAAAATTAACTTGTTCAAGAGGAGAAAAGAGAAAAATGCGTAAAGCATGGACCATTTTGAAAGGGAAATGTGTAAAGCGTAGTCATCTTGATGATAACTTGATAAGGGCTATAAAACAGATAGTTAGGTTCGGGTTTGAGTCACATTAGGGCGCATGCTATATGCACGGAAGGCCCTAGCTAATCATCAATGGATTGACAATCTGTTTGGCGAATACTATTCAGGTGGGATGCGCACCATGCAAGGTTAATGGTTTGAATGAACCGTGGATAAATGGTGGCGTACAGGCGTCCACGAACAACGTATTGGTTTGTCAGACTTCAAGACAAGCTGATTATTAATGTTAAGATGTATGCATATGGCATCTATAAACTGCATAATGTTTTTTTTTTTTTTTTTTTTGCTAAATGATGTCACTTCATAAAAGAAAAATGATAAGTCCTCACAAAAATGAGCATGCACTTAGTTGATCAATATTAATGACTGAAGTCTAAACATCTTCCATGACTTCACCCATCTTATTGATTGAAGACCGCCATATCCAGAAAAACCTAAAAAAAAAATTCTCTGGATTTCGTCAATCTAATCGGCTAAACCTTCGGGTTTGCCGGACCTATGAAGCTATGATCTCTCGTTGTGCTCGTTCTTAGATCTATGTGATACGAATCCTTTTTTGGGAGTCTTTATTTTTTTGGATGCTGATTATATATATCAATCAAATCGAAGATGCTTTGCTCAACCTAGATTTTTCGAGTTCTATACTGCCAGTTTTCTATGATAAAAAGGTACTCCTTGGTGATTCTCCTTTGGTTTTTTCTTCTGATGATTTGATTTTAACCAAAACTCATTCCAAATCAAAGCTTTTCTATGCTCTTCCATGATGTTCTTTCAGACCATCATGCTTTATAGCCATTCAATTCAGTTTTGATAAAACCCAATAATAATTAGTTGACCAGATGTCAGTAATATTTACCCCATGATCCCGATCTACCTTTCCCTTGTTGTTTTTGTGGCTCTCAACAATCCCTCCTGGTCTGATTTTGAAATATGTCCCCAATCCCCTTCTTTTCCCTAGGTTGTTATGATTTACACCTGTTTGATTTTATGCCTGTGAGTGTCTTACCTTAATTTCATCTTTCTTTCTTTTTTCGGTATGGTAAGGGTGTTTTTTTCCTCCTTGTTGGTCTCCTCTGGTTCGTGATTAGAAGGCCTTCAATTTTTGGCTGAATAGTTGTGTCGTTGTGGGAAATGTAGTCAATATCAGATTTCGGTGAATACCGGTCGAGTACCGAGACACGATATTTCGGTGAATACTAGTGAAATATCGGCCAATACCGGTAATATTGGCATCTCGGTGAAACACCGAAACCAATATTATCGGCGGTATCTCGGCCATCTCGGCCGAGATTAACTACATTGGTTGTGGGTGGTTATCTTTTGATAGTAAAAAGTTTTTCTCGTGTTGAAGTGTTGGTTGTATCGATGTGTTTCGATGTTTTTGCATGAGTTAGTTTAAGTTCTTTGTAATCTTAATGGTGTGTGTTTGGTGGATTCTTTTTTCTCGATTGTGGGGTTTATAACAAAACAACAATTATGTACTGTGACTATGAGGCAGATTTGGGTTTCACTATGCTGTTTTTTACCTGTGCAAACTGATGGGGCGTCAATTATGGGTTCTATGAGGTTTTTTTAGATTTAAGCATCACCCTTATATTTTTGGTTCTGGAACTCTTGAATTTTCCTTGAGCAAAGTCATGTTAGGACGTGCCAAAATGATTTTTCATGATTGGATTTATTATCGACTCTTCGCCATGACAACAACATCAACAGAAGCTTCGTATTCTTCGACCAATTGTGTGTCCTTATGGGAATGTTCATGAAGACTTCAATCGTATCACAAATTATAGCAGTAGAGAGTAAATATAGTTTCTTTGGGCCGGTAGACCTTTTAACTTCAGTCTTTGCATTTAGTCTCTAGTAAATTGTCTTTGCTTTTTAATATAGTTTATTATTAGCACGAGCTTAGTGTAACCTAGTTTGGGTCTGTAATTCTCGTTGCTTCTATATTTCAGTCTATTGTATTAGGCTTTTAGTAACTTTAATAGCAGTTGTAACCTCTGTCTTCTTTGGGAAATACCACCTGATGGATCAAGGCGGAAGAAAAAGAGATAGACAATTAACGTTTGGGCAGCACACTTCATCATATGGTCGTAAGTGCATGACTAGCACCTTCAATCCAGCACATCGAATTCCTCTTCCATCAACTAGGACGCAGCCGTGTCCATCAAAAGTACAACTTTTCTTGTGGAAAGCATTGAACGAATGTCTTCATACCTTCGATACCAACACCTCCCCCTGATGCAATTCTGATTCGAAGACCGTTGCTCATGCTTTGCTTTGTTTTGCTACTTTAGATTCATGGCATACCATTTCAATTGTAACGTATGAATCTTTGGGTATCGTATATCCTCGTGTAACATCCCTCTAATTAGTATATTAAAATTCATGCTTCAAAAAAAAAAAAAAAAAAAAAAATCTTATTGCTTGAATTCTTCTTTGTTAAAAAAGTTAATCATTGCAAGGCTTGGACGGTTTAGGGTCGTACATCTAGATCTGAGCAGATTTCTTCATTATTCCTTACTTTCTAGGTTAGTTAGTAGATTAGTCTAGTTTTTATTATGTTTTCTACTTATCTACACCGTTTTGGTGGTTTTATCTACTCTTTTGAGGTTTATCTTCGCTTTAATGGCGGTTTTGGGTTATTGGGTTGGGTTCTAAGATCAATAGTGATGCTCTCCAACGACGAAATCTCCATCTTTGTTGTCTCCGGCGACGAACTCATCATCGGAATCTTCATCATCAACTTATCCGGCGACGAAATCTTCATCGATGGTCTTATTGACGACGGAACCTTCATCACTATTTACAAGAGATTTGCGCAAATCACTATTACTTTGGGAGCATTTCTTTCTAAAGAAGAAAAACAAACTAAATTGTTGGAATTTAATTCCGAGAAAAACCATCCTTCTTCCGATTTAATCGGATCTTATTCATACTTGTATTTGTCTTACTCCAGTAATCCTTCTCTTTCTCTTGTCGGAATTCTCGGTATTGTACTCTTACGGTATGTTCTTGTTACTTTGTATTCTCTTATTTTCGATCTAAAACCTTGAAATCCCATTAATGAAAAGGTTCTTTGTTTATCAAAAAATAAAATAAAAAATAAAAAATAAAATAAAAATATTACTAACAAATGCTTGCGAATTATATTAGCCGCACACCTTAATTGAAATGAGGAAATCTAATCAGAGACCGAGTTGTTTATATTACCCTTAATTTTTAAAGCTAAATACTTGGCTGAAACTTATCTGATCCTCATTTTTCTATTGGATTATTGATCGATGACGAAGTTGGCTTAATTCAACTGGCTAAACCGTCTTAATTTTATCCTGTTGTACAAGAAATCATCAAAAAATATATATATACAGTTTGAAGATAAATTACTTTATCATTCGCAAAGAGAATTAAGGCTATTGATATGTTTGTAAGTAAGTGCTTAGCCAATAGTCATCCAGACATTGATCCAATCAACACAATGCTTGAATTGTTTAATTATTTAGGAAACGCGTCCTCGGACTTCACTTATTTTATTTTTTGAAGTGGAAAATGACTTTATTTCTACTCATTTGCCATTGAATTTCATTGCATCTTGCTAGCTAAACCAGTGTCAAAGCTGAATGAAACTTGCGAACTGGACTTGCATAACTTCAATCACAACGTCGATGGTATACCGTATCAGACTTGCCAGTTTGCGGCAGTTCAGTTCCCCCAAATTCAACAGTTACGGTCATGATCATTGTTGGGAATTGATATCGACAAAGAACTAATTTTTGACGCCCCTCTGCACTTTGCGAGGGTCGCATAAAACCGCCCAAAAGAATCCTTCCGCAAACATACAAAATGAAAACAATCTTAAATTCTTCATAATAAAATATCTATTTTTATATCCACTTGGCATCCCACTTCACCACAAACTCGTCTTTGCCCATCGAAATCTTCATTATAATTAATAATCAAAAGATAAAAGATTAAAAAAATATTCTTATTCGCTTCAAAGCAAGGATCCCATCATCACCTTCTGTACATTCTCTACTCTCCATCTTCCAAACTGTATGCGCCCAACGTCATTTGGAAAATTAAGGGCATTATCGACTTTTTCCCATCTACCACTTGGTTGTATAAATAGGAGTACTTCCCGTAACATAAGTTTCCAAGATCAAAATATTTCTTCTACTTAATCACAGAGTTTGCTCTTTCTTTCTCTATAATAACTTATACCTGTTCCACCGGTTTCGTATACAAAGATCAAGAACCATGACAAAGGTATACCCAAATGCAACAACAGAAACCCCAAGAATTCCTAAACAGATTTCAGACAGGGAAGTGGAGGTACTAACAGTATGGAAAAAATCACTTCTCTTCAACTGTAACGGTTTTACCGTTTTTGATACAAAAGGAAATCTTATTTTCCGTGTTGATAATTATCGAGCTGGGAATAAAACGGAAATCTTCTTAATGGATGCCTCAGGAAAAACTCTTCTTACCATCCTTCGTAAGGTGAGGACCGATCAAATTCTGTCATTTGTGTGTTTAGATTACCATTTTAGTCTTTTTCATGAATGGTTGTCTAAATGTTTTGTTAATTTTGTTTACAGAGGTTGAGTTTATCAGACAACTGGATGGTGTATGACGGAGAAAATTCTGTCAATCCAAGATTCCTAGTGAAAAAGCACGTGAATTTCTTGACATCAAAGAACTTAGCTCATGTGATATCTTGTAGTCAGAGTAACAACAAGGAGTTGATGTATGAGATCACTGGATCGTATGCACAACGGTGTGTGGCTGTGTATGATAACAGGAAAAGACTTGTTGCAGAAATTCAAAGGAAAGAGGCTAAAGCAGGTGTAACATTTGGTGGTGATGTATTCAAGTTGATTGTACAACCTCAAATTGATTCAACAGTTGCAATGTCTCTTGTTATACTAATGGAACAGATGTTTGGTTCTCGAAGATCAACATCAATTTAAGGTTTAGATTATGATCAGTGAAGAATGCACCCAATGGGGTTGTGACGAACGGTGGTGATGTTGTTTTGACACCCCTTAAAACCTTCCCGGCGGGTACTTCTCATTGATGGAAATTTTGCCTAATAAGCAACTTTTTTCTTTGTATCTTTCGAAAATTGGTCTGGTGAGCTTGGATTTTCCTTCTTGTGTAGAAATATACCAAGCTCTCTCTGTAGTGGGTGTAAATATTCTTGAAAAAGAAATGAAAGAAAAAATGGAACAAAAGTAAAAGATGTATAATCAACTTATTAGTGGATGGGTAACTTATTTTGTTTCCAATCTTGCTTTTGGTTTTAACTTTCAAAAATCTACATAATGATGTTGATGACTTATTGACTTATTTCGGGGTGTGATATAATTAGCAATTTGATAATGATTTGAGTTATGCTGCTCTGAAACAAGTTGGTACCAAATCGCATGCCAATTAATGCCGAGAGGCATTAGCAAATTTTCCAAGGAACTAGTGCCGACAAAGACAGCATCCCAACACAAGTACCATTTTGTGAATTGCTGTGGATAGTGACTCGTACTTATTCTTTTTCCACAAAGAAAACTGCGTCCACTCGCAATTCTTGATTGATTACCCAGTGGGGCTCATCAGCAGTTGGAATAATTGAAAACCGAAAGAGAGAATACAAATTCCAAACGAATTATTATTATTTTTTTTAATAAGAAAACAGGGAGACCCGAAGTTACGTGATTGAGTAATGGGTACCGAGTGCAACTGGTTGAGATTCATGTGAAACAAAAAAGAATCATCATTCCAACAGTTGGTTAAACCATCCCTAATACTATTTGCTGCTAGACTTCTAGTAGTAAAGTAGTAAAGTTTTCAGAAACCGGAATTAAGTTAAGTTTTTTAATTCCTTTCATACATAAGCAAAAAATTCAAACTGGTACCATCCTGCCATCTTTTGGAGCTTTTTGTTATCTTGGTAATTGCTTTCCTAGCTGCTTCAAGGACTTTCAAGTTATCGCCTTCGATATGCACCATCTGAAGCTTTAGGTCGCGAATCCACTTGATTGTCGATGAAGCTGCTCTTTCCTCTAACTCTGCTTTACTGGTTCCTGCGATGTGGATGCACTTGGCTCTTGAGTAAGCACTTGTATGGTCAGAGCAAGTTAGAGTTATGCCTGAGATATTTGTACTAGTATGCATAATAACAACAACATTTATTTTGACAGACATAATGGTTGGGTTTAACGTTTAATCCGACTTTACGATGTCTATCTCATCCACTCTCTCTAAATGCCATCTACTTCTAACATTATCCTTCAATAAGGTAGTAATACTATATTTAGTGGCATCTACATTTGACCTGATTTTCCTAAACACTAGATCGCATCTAGTTTTCCAAATAGCCCACATGATTGTTGCCATAGTTTCTGGCCAGTTTAGAATTCCCTTGTCCTTAATGTCGGTTCTTGTAAACCAGTTGGTAAACCATCCAAGGAAATGTACTTGATTATTCAAAACAAAAGTAGGATTAAAGCCAATTCTAGAAAATAAACATAAAGTGAAATCGCATTCCATAAAGATATGGTTAAGAGATTCTTCCTGATGTCCACACATTGGGCACGACTTATTTATGTATGGCAGAATTCTCGCAATCCTCTCATTGAGTGGTATGATAGCATGAACACATTTGCAATGGAAAGTTTTAATCCTCGGTATAGTGTTGAGATTCCACACCTTTCCCCAAAGGTTTCTGTTGTTGTGTTTCTCCAGCTGATCATTAGTTACAATCTGAGTATAGAGTGACTTTGTGCTAAACTTCCCATTTGCTTCTAGATTCCACATTAGTTTATCCTCCTCTCCCTCTGAAATTTTAATCTTACTGATTATTTGCACTACCTACCTTCGAAAGCAAGCTTTCAACACATTTGTATTCCATTTCCATCTGTCCCCGGTGCACTCCATTAACTCAGCAACATAAGTAACACTCATGCTTTGTTCATTCAAAGGCTTAAGATTTCTTATTATCTCAATGCACCATCAATCCTCTCAGATTCGTATTTTCTTCCCATTTCCCACCACCCAAGTAGAGTTGTACCTGATTTTGGCCATTTCTCTGTTGATGTTTTTCCATCCCCAAGAAGCAGTTGCAGGACACACTATATCATTGTTAAGGAGACTATGGTCCGGATAATACTTGTTCTTCATTACCTGAGCTAGCATAGCATCTGGATCCTGTACAAGTCTCCAAGTGATCTTTGCTAGCATTGCACTGTTGAAACTCCGAAGATTAAGGAAACCCATTCCCCCTAACTCCTTTGGGATGCAGACCTTACCCCAAGCTTTTGGATAGATTCCCCTAGTAACAAAGACATTTTTTCCCTAAAAAAAATCTCGCTGAATGTTGTCAATCTTGTTAGAAACTTCAACTGGAATTCTAAAGCAATTCATTTGATACATAGGAACAATTGTAGTAGAAGTATGAATTAAAGTAGATTTAGCAGCATAAGACAGATTTTTAGGTTTCCAAATTTGGAGCTTTCTCTCAACTCTCTCAATAACACTTCGAAAGGAAATAACTTTCGATGTTTGTGTGAAAAGAGGCGACCCCAAATACTTATCATTCAAAGAAATTCTACTAACTCCCAATATGTTCCTAACGGTATCTATGGTGTTCTGGTGAGAGTTAGTGCTAAAAAAGATACCCGACTTCTCAAAATTTATCAACTGACCTGAAGCATTGCTAAAGTCAGTGAAGATTTTCAAAATGTTCTCACCTTCGGTACTAGTAGCTGAAGAAAACACCAAAAGATAATCAGCAAACAAAAGATGGGATATTGGAGGGGCATTTTCCCCCACCTTAATCCCATGAATAAGGTCAGACTCCTCCGCATTGGAGATAGCCCGAGATAAAACTTCCATACACAATATGAAAAGGTAAGGAGATAAAGGATCTCCTTGCCTAAGGCCTCTAGATGGGACAAACTGATTCCCAGGGACACCATTAACTAAGACTGAAGAGGAGACAGTGCTTATACATTGGTTAACAAGTTGGCACCACTCCTCGCTAAACCCAAATTTTTCAAAACATCTAGCAAAAAATTCCACTCGACTCTGTCGAAGGCCTTCGACATGTCGATTTTTAAACCCATTAGGAACTCATTTCCCTTTTGGGCTCGCATAGTATGAATGATTTCATGTGCAACTAGTACATTATCAGAAATTCGCCTACTCGGCACAAAGGCCGACTGATAAGGGGATATCAGTCTAGGCAACAGACTTTTCAACCTATTAGCAAGAGTTTTAGATATAATTTTATACAGTATGTTACTCAAGCTAATAGGTCTGTAGTCTCCAGTAGTCTGGGGGAAATCTACTTTAGGGATGAGAGAAATAAATGTCGCATCTATTTCTCTCAAAATGTACCCAGAGGTAAAGAAACTATTTACCGTGCTAAGGACATCGTCCTTTACCACATCTCAATTCTTTTGAAAGAATCTAGGGGTAAAGCCATCAGGGCCAGGCGACGTGTCAGCCTTCATTGAAAAAACTACCTGTTTCAATTCATCCAAAGATGGAAGATGGGTGAGCATTGCATTGTCTGCTGGATTGATTACCTGATGCACCATGTTCAGATACTCGCTGCAGGATCTAGGATTCGACGTAGTAGCCACTTTACCAAAGTGATCTGTGACAACTGAAGCTATTTTTTCCTTCCCTTCAACCCAATTTCCTTGACTGTCTTTTATTGCTTCAATTTTGTTCCTTCTCCACCTATTCTGCGCTTTTTTGTGGAAGTAATGAGTATTTCTGTCTCCCAATTGGACCTCTTGTTCCCCACTCTTGTCCTTCTAGAATATATCCTCCGCCTTGAACCAATGTGCCAGAACTTCCTCATTCTGTCTTATGACTTGGGATCTGTTTCTAATGTTGGGATTTGAAATGGCTTTGGCTATATTGATTTTGGCTGTATTAATGTTGACCCGGATATCCCCAAATATTGGGTTTGGTGTAGCTTAGTTTCTGAACAATTCTGTACGCATTACTTTCAGTAACTTGATTATCCCAGGCTGATGATATGACGTCTAAGCATGATTGTTCATTTAACCAGACTCCCAGGACCTTGAAAGGTTTGTGTCTTGTGATTGGTTGGATGTTTGTATTAAGCATGATTGGCGAGTGGTCTGAACCCAAAGCCACCAGGTATTTTATAGTTGCATTCTTGTTATGCTCGCAAAAGTCCGCACTTGCAAAACCCCTATCCAGTCTTGCTTCAATCAACCCGTTATCATCTTTTCTGTTGGACCACGTAAACTTGTACCCTACAAATCCTAAGTCTTCTAGATCTTCCAGTGCTAGGAGCTGTTTAATTTTATCTGCTTCAGACTTGTTGAAATAACCAGAACCTCTTTTCTCATGAACATTTAACGTAAGGTTAAGATCCCCATCACGATCCATTCCCCAGTAACAGAATTAGCTAAATTAGCTACATACTTCCAGAAGAAGAACTTTTGTGGCCAGTTGGAAGGAGCATAAACACAATATATAACACATTTCTTCTTAGTAGCAGTGTCCAGAACATGGCAATTAATCAAATTTTCACAGTACAGACCCACACGTATGTTGATTCCTAATTTCCATGCAACAACAAGACCCCCCGAAAGACCCACCAGATCCACAATGAAAAAAGACTTGTAGTTTAGTCCTAAGATAATTCTAGTAATATAAGATTTTTTGTTCTTAGTTTCACTCAAGAAGACTATGTCTGGATCATGGTAATTTACCATATCCTTTAAATGGGATTGTGTAGTCTCATTCCCTAATCCTTGACAGTTCCAACTAATAACTTTAAGATTCCCAACATAGTGCATGTAATGATTATTGAACAAATGGAATTTCAAACAAACAATAAGATCATGCTTAAAGTTACGAGAGGTATTGAAATGGACCATTAGAAACAGTAAAGCGAACAAGGAATTATACATTGAAGAGTATTTATGACGAGAGCCAAAAGGTACCTGATAGCCATGGCCAGAGGGAATATTCTGGTGTGTCTGTTTTGGACTATTCAGCCCGTCAGTTGCTTTTTCCACCATAGTACTCTGAGACAGGATATTGGTTCCACCCATCGGAGAAATTGTGACACCCTCAACAGAATTAAGATCAAAATGTGCTTTTTCTGGTTGTATGGTTTTTTTGTGTGTCTTTGGTAACTGATTTGTGGTTTTGCCAATGTTAAACTGGCCTCCTTCCTGACTAGGCAGTTGTCCACTCCAATCCATATTGTTGTTTTTCCACCGTTGAATCTTCAGAGAGTTTACATAAATTTGTGGTTCATCCAGATTTATTTTCCTCTTTGGTAGAGAAAGTTTAGATCCATGCCCTTTTCCTATTTCAGCTCTTGGCTTAGACTGTAACCCTCATTTTTTTGATAGTTTGTATTTTCTTTTCTAACATATTTCCTCTTTGTCTCAAAGTGCTTGGTAATACTTTCTGGTACTCTTTCCGTAAAAGTTATTTGAGTCTCAGCAGCACTAGTTAGCACCTGGCAATCTTCCTTCTTGTCTTCCGTTTGCACCTTATTCTGTTTTTCCCCGATCATGGATTTTGCTGCTCCTTCCTCCACAATTAGGTGTGCACTCTCCAACATCAAAGTATCTTGCAATGGGACAACAGAGTTTTGTTTTTCCTGCCCCCCATTTTTCTTCTTAATAACTTCATGCTGAGTGAAAACAGCAACACCACCTCTTCCTTTACTGCCAACTCCACTATTCAGCATCAGTATATCTCTTTTTGGAGGGCCAAAGTTCTGTTTTTCCTGACCCCCCACATTCTCTACATCATTGATTTTTTCTGAAATGTTTGTACCTCTTGTGATTCCACTGCCTTCACCCCCTCTCTTCAAATTTGGATTCACCCACTTGTTACTTCCCTCACATTGCTAGACAGGAAACCCATTCAATCCAACCAACCCTCGTAGTCTCTAAACCCAACTCGATTTCTTCATTTGCGCATTCAAATCCTCATTTCATCCTCGTGGTATTCCGTAAAACCAATCTCAACATAGATTCTTATCAATTCTTCCTCGATCGATCGAAATACTCCTAATCTCTTCCCGTAATCTTCTCCGCTTGTTTCTCAATTTTAGGTATAAAGAAAGAATGAGTGATGAGGAGAGTTTCTGGATGATCAATAATTTGACACACATTAATAGAATACAAGGTAGAGAAGAGATAATAAAACGTGGTCCTCAAAAATTGTAGAAGTCTTCCTTTGTAGTCTTTTTCGCCTTCCAAAACTAGGTTTTGTCTTCAAAGTCCATTAGTTGAAATTCACCCGCCCCACCATGGAGAGAAACCGTGCAGAAATTTTGAGCTCGCCGGAAAAGTTAATCTGGAATAACGAAGTACCTTTGGCCAGTCAAAGTCCCGGCCACGGTCCCCACATTCCGCAAGTCGAGTCAAAGGATCACCGAGTTGGAACGAGTGATCAACTATTAGCACGAGCAATCCGCTCAGTCAATCAGAGTGCTTGGTGCACCAATTGCATCAAAGCTTCCTTTCGGCCAAGATGGTATTTCTGCGCTCCAAACTATTTTATTCATCGCAAAGACCGGAACCATCACCACGCACCCATTGACTTTACATGGCAATTTGATCGCTGCTCATCTTTTCACTCCGGCCATTTGCAAACACATAACACCAACAATTCATTTGTACAACCCATTCTTTCCTCGGACTGTGGTGTCACACTAGTTCAAGCCATTCTTGCTTCCACTACAACCTCGGGCCGGCTCCTAATCAATCTTGAGCATCTGCACAATTTCCCACCAAAAACCTCCAATTGCAACAGCAATGCAACACCATCTACATTCCCCGAGTTCGGTTCCATCGCCTTTGTTCATGAAACCAAACATCATCACACAACCCACAAATGGCAACAACATCTCACTACGATTCATCTCCGAGTTTACCTAACTTCCTTGCATTGTCATTTCATAACAATCTCACCCCGCAATACCACCTTTCTACCTACAACCCACCTAATGCTGTTCACAATATTCTCCATTCACACATTTCCATTTCCATGACAAAGAATCGGCCATTGCATCCTTGCACCAAAGATAGTCACTACCTGCCACAACATTACATCAAATTCAGCAGCATTGGCTTGATTGCTCTCTAATGCCCTTCTTCCCATACAATTGCACTTCCATAGCACTTACGTAGCAACTTCAACTAACCTCCATTTTTGTCGCAATATTGACCCATTAGCTCAACTCCGCACCAAAGAACTTTTCGCCTCAATCCATTTAGCCGGGAAACTCTAATCACCTCATGAGCTCAATTTCAAAATTGAAGCCCTTGTAATAGCACAACAAAGAAACCACCATCTTACCGCTAAGAATGGTCATCACCAAAGGCACATACACCTCCTTTTACCGAGATTGGGCTCGATTCCATTGAATCTCAGGTTCCACTTACAACACCATGAAACCTAATTTCGAAATCAATACTACACCGAATCGAACCCATCTTCTTCTTCTATCAATCACTAAATGAAACCCATTCAATCCAACCAACCCTAACGCTGGGTCTCTAAACCCAACTCTGATTTCTTCATTTAGCAATTCTTCTCTCTCGCTTGTTTCTCAATTTTAGGTATAAAGAAAGAATGAGTGATGAGGAGAGTTTCTCGATTCAATGTTGTAAAGGTAAGGTTATAGTCGGTGTTCGGTCACCTTGACATAGTATTTTGAATGACAATTTTGTCCTCAATTTTGGTGATTTCTCCTTCTTTTGTCCGTGCGACTCCGTGAGTACCTAATAACTCAAAAGCACATAAGATACATAATTCACAAGAAAAATCTTACTAGATAGTAAATTAGGTGTTTTAGATCAC
Organism: Papaver armeniacum; assembly: GCA_023531295.1. Classification (NCBI taxonomy): domain Eukaryota; kingdom Viridiplantae; phylum Streptophyta; class Magnoliopsida; order Ranunculales; family Papaveraceae; genus Papaver; species Papaver armeniacum. The sequence goes on from JAJJWW010012516.1 coordinate 14,952, forward strand.
TCGGCCCGACACTAGTTAGCACTGGCAATCTTCCTTCTTGTCTTCCGCTTGCACCTTATTCTCTGCTTTTTCCTCGATCATGGATTTTCCCTTCCTTACTGAATGGGACCAGAGTTTTGTTTTTCCCTACACTCCTTTACCGCCAACTCCACTATTGTATCTTTTTGGAGGGCCAAATGGACCCCCACATTCTCTACATCATTGACGAAATGTTTAGACTCTTGTGATTCCACCGCCTTCCCCTCTCTTCAAATTTGATCAATAATTTGACACACATTAAAAATGAGAGGTAATTGGTCATATTCAAAATTGATAATTGTTTTTACCTTGTCCTCAGTCACTGCAACCATTTGTCTTGCAACCTTCTTCTTGAGGTCCACCATAACTTGGATCATGACATTCTTCTCCAACATGTTTGTGCCAAAAGGAGGATCATGTTTTTGATAAACCCCAGCTGGTTGTACTACTCTAGTTAGACCTTGAACTGAGATATACCCAATTGGTACATCAATTGCTTTGAGCCAAAATAATTCATGGGTAAGAGATAGACTTTCGTCTTTTGGAATACCAGTAATTGGAATAATTTTTAGAACCACCACATCTGTTTTAACAAACCACGGTTTGAAATCCTTTACCTTATGAAAATCTGATTCATTATGGAATTTGAGAATGTATACATTTGGAAGATGCTTGTGTTTGTAAGGAGAGATTGTTGGGGTTGTTGTCATTCTCCAAAATCCTATCACAGCATTAATGAATTCCCATTGTAAGACACTTGAATTTGATACTATCCTTCCTAACATTGTGAAACTCCAATCTATATCAGATGCAGGATGAATAATGCTTTTTTCCATTATTACCTCTTCTATTTCACTGTCCGGTAAATTGAGCTGCTCCTCCATCCGGTTTGTTAGTCTTGCCATCTCATCCAAGGTTGCATCCGTCATTCTCACCGAGAGTATTATTATGTTATAGTGATAAGAACTTTCAGATAGACTATTAATAGTTTGTTTGTTCTGTATCTCAGCTTTTGGAAAAGTTCTTTCTTTTAATCCTTGACAAATTCCAGAATTATAAACTCTAATTTCTTTGTATCTCACTCTGACAGAGAGCATGGTTGTGAAATCTTGTATATCTTTGTGATGGATTTTGTCTGTTTGATGTATTTTTTCTGATGTGAAAGGGTACTTCTACAAGTTTTTGGGGGTTGTGATGTTTGATTGAAAGGGTTTGGTTTGTGGGGGGGTGTCGGGTATATGCTCTGTTTGGATAGATCACTTGAGTTTTTTAGCTTCATTGAAGCTAGTAGGGGATTAGGGAGATCAAATTAAGATATTTAGTATAATAGAGAGAGAAGGTTTTGATGGAAACTTTGGTGTCGGGTATTGATATTCCTCTGATGGAATTACACATCTCCACGTGTGGATAACATCTTGTTTCAGTAGCTGTTTATGGGTAAAAATCGTTTCTGCCGATTTCGGTAAATTCGGTAGGTGAGTGAGAAACTGGTTCAAACCCTAAACAAATGTGTTGCACGTGAGCACTTTATAGATTCGAGAGATCAATCTGTACAAGTCCGGCCTAAACTAAGAAATGGCCGTTCCAGACTTGCTTCGGTCACAAAGTAGAGGAGAAGGGTTGATTTGGGGAGGGAAGCAAAGAAAGGTTTTGAGACCAGAATAATTCTGGGAGAGTAGTGTCTCGACTTGTATCAGAAAGTGAAAGCTTCGGAAGCTTGCAAGAGATGAAAGCTTTTTGGAGAGCTTGCAAAGTTGCCTTTTCTGAGAGTGTTGTATTTTTCTCCTGACCGAGACTTGTTATCTGGTGGAAATAAGTAAGACTTATTTATACAAATCGAGATTGAAACGTACCCTGGCCTCATGAAGGAAGAGAGTAAAGGGTGAAATAATGGGAGGAGGTGGTAACCGCATGGTGTTAATGGGTGAAAACGTTTTCACCATTATTTCCTCTTTTATTTGACCGCTTTATTCCTATTCACGCTTTCTTAATGTGAGCGTAGTGTACGCTGCATGCTATGACCGCCAAACCAAGACCCTGGAAAGCATCCCCCAGTTTGTGTTGATGTCTCGAGTGTTGGTTGCACCTTGAGTGCAAGTAGCGCTGCTAGGGGCGCATGTGGCATGTGCCAATGGCTCTGTTGCGGGTTGCACCTCGCGCGCAAGTGACAATGCCAGAGCTGCTAGTGGCGTGTGTGGCATGTGCCCATGGCATGTGTGGAATGCCTTGGTGGTAGGTTGTACGTTGAGTGTTAGGCTACCAGTGTGGATGTGCCAATAGCATGCGTGACTAATTTGGATCACGGCCTCGTAAGAAAGCTACCAGTGATGCGTGTTGGCACGTGCCAACGGCATGCTCGGCCATTAGGGCCATGCCCTGGTGAGAAAAGCTACCAGCGAGCGTGTTGGCATGTGCCAATGGCATGCGTGGCCAATTTGAGTCGCGCCTTGGTAGGAAAAGCTACCAGCGAGCGTGTTGGCATGTGCCAATGGCATGCGTGGCCAATTTGAGTCGCGCCTTGGTAGGAAAAGCTACCAGCGAGCGTGTTGGCATGTGCCAATGGCATGCTCGGCCATTAGGGCCGTGGTCTGGTGAGAAAAGCTACCAGTGATGCGTGTTGGCATGTGCCAATGGCATGCTCGGCCATTAGGGCCGTGGTCTGGTGAGAAAAGCTACCAGCGAGCATGTTGGCATGTGCCAATGGCATGCTCGGCCATTAGGGCCACGGTTTGGTAAGAAAGCTACCAGTGATGCGTGTTGGCATGTGCCAATGGCATGCTCGGCCATTAGGGCCGTGGTCTGGTGAGAAAAGCTACCAGTGATGCGTGTTGGCATGTGCCAATGGCATGCTCGGCCATTAGGGCCGTGGTCTGGTGAGAAAAGCTACCAGTGATGCGTGTTGGCATGTGCCAATGGCATGCTCGGCCATTAGGGCCGTGGTCTGGTGAAAAAAGCTACCAGCGAGCGTGTTGGCATGTGCCAATGTCATGCGTGGCCAATTTGAGTCGCGCCTTGGTAGGAAAAGCTACCAGCGAGCGTGTTGGCATGTGCCAATGGCATGCGTGGCCAATTTGAGTCGCGCCTTGGTAGGAAAAGTTACCAGCGAGCGTGTTGGCATGTGCCAATGGCATGCGTGGCCAATTTGGGTCGCGCCTTGGTAGGAAAAGCTACCAGCGAGCGTGTTGGCATGTGCCAATGGCGTGCGTGGCCAATTTGAGTCGCGCCTTGGTAGGAAAAGCTACCAGCGAGCGTGTTGGCATGTGCCAATGGCATGCGTGGCCAATTTGGCCTAGGTTGCATGGTTTGCAAGCCTAGGTGCGGGCGCTACTTTGGCATGGCGCGGCAAGGGCCAAGGTAAGTGTGTTTGGCTTGGCGTGGCGAGACCAGTATAGCTAGGGCCAAGGCAGAGTGTGTTTGGCATGGCGCGGCTAGCTTGGGCTAGGTGTGGCTGGCATGATTTGCCATTGGCACGGAGGTGCGGCTAGCATGGTTGGCATGCTTTGGTGCGTTTGGTGTGACTAGCATAGCTAGGGCCAAGGCATGGTGCGTTTGGCATGGCGCGGCTAGCTTGGGCTAGGTGTGGCTGGCATGATTTGCCATTGGCACGGAGGTGCGGCTAGCATGGTTGGCATGCTTTGGTGCGTTTGGTGTGACTAGCATAGTTAGGGCCAAGGCAGGGTTCGTTTGGCATGGCGCGGCTAGCTTGGGCTAGGTGTGGCTGGCATGATTTGCCATTGGCACGGAGGTGCGGCTAACATGGTTGGCATGCTTTGGCGCGTTTGGTGTGGCTGGCATGATTTGCCATTGGCACAGAGGTGCGGCTAGCTTGGGCTAGGTGTGGCTGACATGATTTGCCATTGGCACGGAGGTGCGGCTAGCATGGTTGGCATGCTTTGGCGCGTTTGGTGTGGCTGGCATGATTTTCCATTGGCATAGAGGTGCGGCTAGCATGGTTGGCATGCTTCGCCATTGGCACGGAGGGGGATTAGGGTTTTGTTCGTTGTAACCCTAATTTGAAAAAATACCCCCTATTAATTACTGACTACATGCATTAAATGTCCTAATAAATGTGTCACTGGTGACATTAGGTTATTTGGGGTTTTACGATTTCACCCTTTGTTTAAAAACCACCATCAACATTAAGTCCCCTGCTTAGCTCAGAACAGGAGCTTTGTTGTGAGGTAAGCATATGATGGTGACAAATTATCAACAGCAAATCGTAAAGAGAATTGAGGAGGCTTGTCTGACCTTTTTATAAATAGGATTTGGAATCCTTTCCTCTGGCGGTTTTGCACAAATCGGGAGGTTGACACAATTGGGAAGTTAGCGTCATGAGAGACAGGAAGCTGGGCATGCTAGCTGGCGGGACTGGCGCAAGGTAGGGAAGCTGAGCGTGCTTGTTGGCGGGACCGACGCAACTTGGGCGGCATTGGGAAGTTGTTGCGAGTTGGGAAACTGAGCGTGCTAGCTGGTGGGACCGGCGCAAGGTAGGGAAGCTGAGCGTGCTTGCTGGAGGGACCGGCGCAACTTGGGCGGCATTGGGAAGTTGGGCGTTCTTGTGAGCCCGCACGATTTTTGGTAAAGGGAAATCCTTCCCTATTTCAGAATCTTCACGCCCATATACATATAAAATCCCTTTCTCTCATCTTGCACCTTATTCCTTTCATCCTTTCCTACTAGCGGCAGAGTCACAAAGAAAACCGGCTTCCAGGTATGTCTTCCAGTACTTCTCTTGTTTCCCTATGTAGGTGCAAACCCTAAGAGTAGGCGTTTTTCTTTATAATCCTTGTAATGATATTGCGTATATAATTTCTTGGCGTGTCTCTTGTAGAAAATATTGTATGTATGCAACCAAGGGAAATACTGCATACATTATTCGAACCCGTAGGAAAGTGCTCCATATATAATTTTGAACCCGAAGAAGGATACTGCAGACGCACTTGAGACCGTATAAAATACTTCGTATATAATTTTGAACCCTGAAGAAAATACTGCATGTGCAATTTCGAACCCGTAGAGAATACTGTATATGAATCCCGAAGAAGAATACTGTATATGTGCTTCATATGACTTCGAACCCGTAGGAAATATTGCATATATGAATTTCGGTCCTGAAAGAAATACTGCGCGTGCAGTTTTGAACCCGTAGAAAAATGCTCCATATATAATTTTGAACCCGAAGAAGGATACTGCAGACGCACTTTAGCCCGTATAAAATACTGCGTATATAGTCTTGAACCCGAAGAAGGATACTGCAGACGCACTTGAGACCGTATAAAATACTGCGTATATAATTTTTTGAACCCTGAAGAAGATATTGCGTGTGTATTTTTGAACCCGTAGAAAATAATGCGTGTGCAGTTTTGAGCCAATAAAGAATACGCCCTCTTTTTTTTTGTATTTCAGGTTTTCCTTTTATTGGGCGCCGTTATGTGTCAGGGAGATAATTTTGTTTTTTCTCCGTGTGCATATATCTTGTTATTAAGTTGTTATGAAGAAATCCGACAAGATGTTACCTGAACAAAATTTCGCCTCATCGAAGGATGTCCATAGTTCCAAACCAAACACGGATGATGAATTCTTCGCCAAAAAACTTGCCTCTGCTCGGAAAAATCACCTAGGTTTCGTGCCAATTTTGTTAACCGGTGGTGAAGATGAAAGGAAGACACGTTCGGTTCGCCCAGAGAACACCATACGGTTCTGTCTTCATAAAGGGGTATATTCCTCTTCCAACATTGATTTCAGGATGTGTCAAAGCCCATTGCGTTCTTTTGATAGATGGGTTGAGTTTATGGTGAGTAAGGAGCACATAAATACCAACTTGACTCGAGCGCAGATTATTGATCTTTGTCGAGCTTGGTAAATCTCCAGATTAGGAAGGATATCCCGGGCTTGGTTGCTTTCATCTCCGGATGGTGTTCGGACACCCATACGATCATATGTAGATGGGGTGAGATAAATTTCTCCTTGGAGAGTGTGGCTCTCTTCTTTGAATCTTCCGAATCGGGAATCTTAACATCCAATTATCTCGAAAGTGAGGGGAAGATGCGGGATGACCTTGCCGCTAAGTTGGGAGATTTCGCTCGGAAAGACTCCATTGCGAAGTCGAAGGATTCTGTCCGGAAAGAGGATGAAAGGTGCCTTTACAGCTGGTGGATATCTCAATGGTTTCCGGACGAGCTGGAACCTAAACGAAAAGCGGTGATCTTCACGTTGCAGCATTTTTGGCTCTCGGTTGTCTAGAGACATTTTTGATGACGGTTACGGTAAGAAGGAGATAAGACCCGAGTTGCTAGCGATTCTTTGTGAAGTTGGCAAAGGGCGAAGTTCTTCCCATTGGCAAGCTATTTCTTGGTTCCCTGTATGTGCATCTGGATCACCTAGTTGCAAACATGCGAGTTTCGAATGGTTTTATGAAAGTGGATTCATATGTGCACGTTGCTTTCCTGCAAGCTTGGTTATGGGAACACTTTGAGAAGTATGCCCCGAAACCGTTGTCTTCGATTCCCGCGAGTTGGTGGGGTTCCCGAATTCTTCGATGGGTGAACATGCGTCCAAGGGTTGGCATGAGCTTGGTTAGTCTTCTCGATAAGTCGTATGAAATCAGTTTTCGCCCATGGGAGACGGTCCATAGGTCGGTGACTCAAATTGACACCTTTGCTTCTGCTCCGATCATGTCTTTGTCTTCTGATGGCAATTTGAGCGTTGGTGAAAACTTGTTCATTCAAAGTTGCATGTCCGGTTATATGCCGTCTTTCTTCATGGGGTCTTTCCAGATAGCTGCTTACAATATTGACCGTGCGGCTCGTCACATGGGTTTCGATCAAGGGGTGCCTCTTGCTTACCAGCCGGTGATTCCTAAGGATTCATTGCATGCCGCCCTCAATGCCAGTGCCCTTGAGCCGGGTATCCGCCTTCCCTTCTTTCAAATGGGAAGAGTAACTTTGACGACCTCTGGCTATAATGAGTTCTGGTGCGATGAGTTTATTATGATCCAAGATTTTGTAAGCAGCGTGGTGGAGAATGTTCGTTGTAAACCTTCCCCAGCAGTTTTGAAGAAGTATCCAATGTTGAGAGATCTCAAGCGAAAGTTGCCTAGCAACTCGGAAAGTCCCCAGGCCAAGGAACGGAGAACGAAGAATCGTGCTGGTGGGTTCCGGGCGGTTTCAAAAGATCCTCCCGCAGCTCTCGTGTCTTTCAGTTCTTCCAATAATCAGGTATGTGTCATCTCCTTGTTGGTTTGTCTCAAAACACGTGAGTTTCTGCTGAAAACATCTGTCTTGTTTCTTCCAGGGCTTCGGTAGTGTTAATGCTTTCGCTGCCCTTGCACGTTGCCAGGAGACGGCAACTTCTTCGAAGAATTCCGGCGGCACTGAGCCTACTCATAGCGGTGGTAGGCCTCTAAAGGTGTATAAATTATGGCCTACATGTAATACCGCAAGTGCACGGTGTCTGTTATGAAGCACAGGGCAAATACGAGTCGAACCACAGAGACTTGTGGTGCTAATGTTGATCTAAGGCTTACTTCAACTGAATTCTATGAGTGACAAAGCTATTGTTTGATGTGTCGATGCGACTGAGTTGTTTTAGTGTGACTCTAAACTAAGGTATAGACAGTGACAAAAAGGGCTTGCTAGGTCTTCAAATCCACCTCTGAATTCCTACTATGTGCTCAACTAGTTGAGTGTCTTGTTCCTATGCCAGGTAAGTATAAAGTGTCAATTTTTACCACCTATTTAGGGAGTTTCTCCTAGTGATAACTCAAATAACAGCTAAGGCACTAATCCTAAGTACTAGTTGTCTAATTAAGCACAACTAGTCGGGGAATTAGTATTAAAAATAGAAGCAAGAGTGAAACACTCTCAACTCGGTATTAACCTAACTACGAGTGCATCCATGGCATTGGCATGCACTTGTGAGAGAAAAAGGGTTGAGGTGTTAAAATTGAAGCTATCTTGTCAATTAAGCACTCAAGAACAACTTAACACGGTTAAACACAATTGGGAATTAGGGTTTCATTGAAACCCCAACAAACTAAATTAAAACATTAAAACTGCAAATAACAACAATTAAATCTACAAGGATACACTGGCTAACCCAGGGCATGAACAAAAAAACGACTTATATCCCTTCTATTTATACATGCAAAGGAACCCCAAATACCAAACCCTAATTTATTTAAAAACAGAAAATTAAAATAGAAATTCTCTCACCCACGTCTTTGAATCGCCTCTTCTCTTGTCAAATCATCTAAGACTCGACCATGCTTGGGTTGTTATGGAAAAACCCTAATTCTAATCGCCTTAACCCTAGCTTCTAGGGTTGGAGAAGCTAAAGGTGGAGACAAGTGCGAACTAGGGCATGTAGATGGCTGCGGGAGCTATTGGTGGAGTTGTTGGTGATGATAGGAGATGGAGTGGTGGTGGTGGCGATCTCTGCAGCAGGTATGGAAGGTGAAGGAGAAGGGATGGGTTCTGCCCAGTGCGGTAGAGGAAGAAAGAGAAAGATGGAAGGGAAATGGGTATGGCTCGAGAGGGTATAGGGTTATGCAATTTTGGTGTGAGGCGGGTGCGGCGACGGACGATGAGGAGGTCTCGGCGAGCGTTGGATGAAGCGGCTACGATCCGAACGGCCGAGAGAAGGCTCGGAGTAAAGCGGTGTTGAGCGGGAGCATCAAACGCCGATGTGCAAGGCGGAGCGACCATTGGATGTAGCTGAGGGAGATCTCAATGGCTCAGAGTGAGCGGGCTCGGATCCGGGTCGCGGGTCTTGGATAGCTTAGGCCCATGTCTTGTAGATTAGTTGCTACTTGTTGGGTTGCAACTTGCTTGTATGCGGGCTTTGGCTTTCTGCTCCATAGACGCTTGTCTCCAATTCTTTGCTCTTTCGGCTCCTCAGTTTCTCCGGACTTTATTTAGTACCTAAAAATACAAAATTAATTAATACAAATATTTATTCTTGAAAACAAAGAAAACACGAGAACTGGGATAATATCGATTTCTAAGCGCAAAAGATGAGTAAAATGCCAATAAAAAGGTGTATAAATATGCACTATTTGGCACTCATCAAATACCCCCAAACCTGAATTTTACTTGTCCTCAAGTGAAACAGAAATTAAGAAATCCTAACTATACCCCTGTCGCGGGTCTCTCGAATGCATTTAGCGTATGCACTAAGCCTTTAAACCCCTAGGTGTCCCTAGTGGACGAGTTGTAGTCTCGTGAGGGTTTACCGCAGGTGTACCCACAAAACCTTCTCCAACTTCGAGTGTAAAAGAGTCTCAAGCATCCAAGAAGCTATGAGGACATAGAGTTTCGCATGCTAGTAACATAAAGTTAGAACTATCAAAGAACGCATTCTCATCCTTAAGTGATGAGCGAGAAGTAACCATACCATATGAAAGAATTCGGATTCGATTGTGATCATAAGTCTCAACTTCTGCCTCACCATTAGGATTTTATGATAATTGCACTCAAAAAGATCGCTTTTTAGTCTCTCATGTGTGCAGCGGGAGTAAAGAGAGAAATCCTGCACACGTTGTAGGTAAGAAGGATAACCTTCCGAAATAAAATCTGGAGACTCCACGAAGTGTGGACAAAAAGAATCTTTTTTGATGATCTCTAAGAAAGGAAATCAACCATTAGCAAGGGGTGGGAGTACTCACTCACTTCTCACCCGATCGGCAATTAATATCACTCCCTCATAAGAACCATAGAAACGTCTTCAATCTTCGGTCTTCGATCTTCAATTGTTGATGACGAACTTCTAAACTTCACAAAACTTGACAATTTTTTAACTTTTCTACTCAAATTCCTTGTTGTTTGGATTTTTTCTTCTTGAACTCTCTTTACCATGGTGGTAGCAAAAATAAACTACAATATATTATTTTTTTTTTATTTTTTTTTTTATTTTATTTTTTTGATTTTTTGATTTTTTTTTTTTTTTTTTTTTTTGATGTGTTTACAATAAGTGAAAATAAAAATACAAATAATGAAACAACTAACTCCATGGACAAAGGACTTTAACACTCAATTTTTCCACAACTTGTATTGTCTTGATTTTATACATTTTATTAATTCTCATCATATTTTCTTTTCTTTGTTGCACATAAACCTTGGACTATCTCAACTTTTCTTTCAATATTCTGATCTTTGCTCCGTTTCTTTGACGATGATGTGTTTCTATGGGTCTTGCTGATTGAGAGAGAGAGTGATGCTAATTGCAAATCGGTATTTAGAAGAAGTTTTCATCTTTAGACGTCACCCTCATGATTGACAAAAACTAGCACTCAAGAGATCAAAAGTAGTGCTGAAATTGGTGCGAAGTTGGGTAGCTCACCATTCCTACCCGGAATTGACGTACAGTGACACACACTCTAATGACTTTTCTAGAAAGTTGCAAAAAATTGAAGGTTGGTGCCTCACTTGATGTAAATTGGGTAGTCTCCACTATGGGTGATCACAATTCTACTACCGAATATCTAAACAACACCTAATTCGCCCTCAGGTATGGTTAAATCCAACTTTAACGCTCTAATCAACTAAGGAACCCGATTGTGTTCTCCGGTACTTCCAAATTTCGTTATTTCGGTCATTGATTCTCTATGTAAACATAGCTAGAAGCATGCTAGTGACTCTAAAATCTCTAAAAGTTGGAGGTTTTTACAAAAAAGAATTTTAATTTTTTTTTTTTTTTTTTTTTTTTTTGAAAATAAAAGGTAAAATAAAAGACTAAAAACTCTAAATGCAAATGCACCCCCAAACCTAAATCGAACATTGTCCTCAATGTGTCAATGAGATAGGAAAAATTAAACAGTCACATACCATGAGAACTATGCTGAAAAGAGAAAAGGGAAGAGATTACCGGTATGTCGGCGGGAGCAAGGTTGAGCTTCAATAGTCAAGGCTAGAATCCAACATTCTCAGCGGAGATCATATCGGATTAGCACAAAATATGCACAAGAAGACTCAACCGATTCAAGAAAAGAAAAATTTAACAAGTCCTACTGGATATATACAATGAAAATTTACCATACACTAACAATCTAAAGAGTTGAGGATCAACCCAATAGAAAATATGTACACACATTAACAGCCTTACACAAATATAATATGATAGTGCAAGTAAGACTGTGTATGTGAATGAGCTTCCCCAAACCTAAACTTATGAACGGGTGTGTTTGGGAGCACAAAATCTTGCAATTTTAAAGGTACATCATGCAAAAGGTCTAACTCAAAATGAGTATTGCTAAGAACAATGGACATACACATACCAACTGTGGTTCCCTAAAGGTGTTATACTTTGATGCAAAATAGTCCAAGAGGACTTGGGAAGCACAAAGTTCTAGGCCTAAGTTAGGCATTTTCAGAAAAGTTGGTTTTGCAATTTTGTTACAAACTACACCTAGGTTTGGTGGAGGAGTTTCAATTTGTGACTCAGGAGAGAGGTTAGGTACATCTAAGTTGTTTTCATGTATAAGATCATTTGTACCATCACACACTTTCCTAAAGTCGAAGAAGGTAAATCATGTTCATTTTCACGGGATAATTGCCTGGGTTCCACATCATCATCACATATATGAATATTAGAAGAAGCATCATTCATAGGGTTCACAGAAGAGACGTCTAACGTCTCTGAACCAAAAGATTCCATCATATTTTCTGCATGCATATGCTCTTCTAACATATCATAATCATCCTCATCATCATAACAAAAATGCATCTCCCCATTCAAAATAGGCATAGAAGGGAGTCTTCACTAGTGGGTATGCATGTTTCATAAGAATAATCATTACATTGGTGTGCACATGGTTCACTAGAGAAGGGATTATCGGACATGTTGCTATGTGGATGGTCATGCATTGCATTCATTTCAAGCCTAGCATTTTGCTCCATGAGTGTTTCCATTATTGATTGCAAACTAGGAGTTGGGGAGTATAAAATTGTTCATCTCCCCACTGTGGTCAATGATGCATGTGTGCGAGTTGATTATGGTCCCAATAGTTGCCAAAGATAGTCACTTCTAGACACTTCGTACATTGGATTACCATGGTTTTCCCTAGACTGTCTAAAATTATGCAAAATATAACAGTTCTCAGCAGGGTGGTCTAAGTTACCACATAAGGTACATGCATAAATTTCATATTGCCTAGAGGAATTAGATTTGACAGATTGCCTTTCTAAAGCAGATAATCGAGCTTCTAATTGATCTAAAAGTGATGACTGGGTATGAGAAAAGTGTTCATTTTCAACCTGTGGTGGATGATGTATGTGATCATAATGATTAGGGTATGTGAGGTCAGGGCCCGGAGAAGGCTCATAAAATTCCCTAAAATCACTATGGTATGTGGGGAGTTCATACTGTGGAGCGTGCCCGTAAGCAAGCTCTCTAATGGATTTGGTTCCATCCCCAGATGCAGACCAAAATCCTGACATGATTTAGCACTCAAATTGAACTCAAAAAGAAACACCCAAAGGTTATGGAAAGTGGGCTCAGTTTTGGTTTAAGAGGGTTTATTTGGTTTTGTGGGCTTCTGTTTGGTTTTGTTGGGAAAGTTTGGTTTATTGGGTTTCATTTGGTTTTTGTGGGAAGCCCAGTAGTTGTGTGCAATGCTTAATGGGTGTGGGCTGAAATCTTTGTGCACCTGACCAATGAGATGGGGGCTTAGTCTATTGCACGACCCGGTGGAAGCGTGGGCTCGATTATAAGCAGCCCTAGTGCACAGTGAAATTGCACAGCCCAGATGATGTGATGTGGGCCTAGTTTTTCTTTGCACAGCCCATCTATATGTGGGCTTAGTGTTTAGGGTTCAAATTGTGTATGTGGTTTGGTTTATGTGGGTTGGCAGCCCAGTTTGTTGCAGTTGGACAAGTTGGCCGGGTTTACACCCCAGTGTGTGGGTTTCGACTCATGCGGCCTTGGTTGTGTGCGACTCAATGATTGCACTGACTTGGTCAAGAATAGGTGCACAGATTGTGCAAGTCGAGGCAATGCACAATGCAAAGCACAAGTTTTTGCAAACTCACATCAAAAAATGACAAAGACAGGTAGTTCGGTGCACGAGCAATGCAAACTCTCGAAAAGAAATGACACAACACAAGGGGTTCAACAGTTAGCTTCCACGTGGTGGTAGCTCAAAGGTATGCTCGAGGCTCAACGGCTTGGAGTGGAGCTCGGGGAAGATTGAAGGTTAAGGGCTACTGAGCCAGCAGGCTTGTTATGAAAGCAGATGCATACAAAGCAGAGCATAAGGGTTTAATTGTGACAAAGCCAGCAGCTCAGCATGCACAAGGTTTTCACAGGGTAAGCGCAGATTACACAAGTGCAGTTTAGTGCAATGTAATAATATTCTCAGCTAGCACAAATTCAACAGCAAATGAAAATAGCTTTCATACACAGGTCAAAGCATTCACAGATGCAAAAGAGCATGCTCGGGGTTGATAAAAATTTGGCTTTAAACTTGCAGCTTCGGTGTGGTTGGATTTGAACACATGGGTTGCGGGGCATACGTGGCATACGGGGAAGTTTAGGCTTACCTCAAGAACTGGGCTTTCCATTGGGTTGGCTCAGCTTTGCCACTTGCACCTGCTAGCTCAAAAGAGAATTCTCAGTTCTCAAAAATTACACAGTTTAAAGCAATGGAGCAGTATTTGCAGTATAAGAAGCAGCTAAGTTACAAATGCAAATGTGTACTAAGAGATGCAGATGTTACAGGGCTAGTGAGTATGGCAGCTAAGTTACAGATGCAGATACAGAGCAAGTAAACACAGCATGTGATGCAGATACAATGCACTAAACACAGCTAGACAATTAACATATGAAATGTAAGCGAGTAAGAAGCACTAAAAACAAGCGATACAAGAAGCAAGGATGCAAGGATAAGAAAAAGACAAACTTTAGCTAAGTTACAGTAGTAAAGATTAAAAGCTAGAATGCAAAGTGGAAATGTACAGGGAAGAATTGCAATGCTACAAATAAACTTACAATGCTAAGTTACAATGCTAAATTACGAGATGCAATACTACAAGTTATGGATGCAATACTACAATGCTAACAAAGAAACTTACAATGCTAAGTTACTCTACAAGTTAAGTTATACTACAATGTCTTAAGTTACAGAGGCGGTTTACAAAAATTAACTAAGTGATACTATGATGCAAATGCATATATACAGGGGTAGTAAAGAAAAACAGTGAAGCGAGCCAATGAACACAGGGCACGCGCCAAGTCCCCGGCAACGGCGCCAAAAACTTGGTAGGCCTCTAAAGGTGTATAAATTATGGCCTACATGTAATACCGCAAGTGCACGGTGTCTGTTATGAAGCACATGGCAAATACGAGTCGAACCACAGAGACTTGTGGTGCTAATGTTGATCTAAGGCTTACTTCAACTGAATTCTATGAGTGACAAAGCTATTGTTTGATGTGTCGATGCGACTGAGTTGTTTTAGTGTGACTCTAAACTAAGGTATAGACAGTGACAAAAAGGGCTTGCTAGGTCTTCAAATCCACCTCTGAATTCCTACTATGTGCTCAACTAGTTGAGTGTCTTGTTCCTATGCCAGGTAAGTATAAAGTGTCAATTTTTACCACCTATTTAGGAGTTTCTCCTAGTGATAACTCAAATAACGGCTAAGGCACTAATCCTAAGTACTAGTTGTCTAATTAAGCACAACTAGTCGGGGAATTAGTATTAAAAATAGAAGCAAGAGCTGAAACACTCTCAACTCAAAAGTATTAACCTAACTACGGTGCATCCATGGCATTGGCATGCACTGTGAGAGAAAAGGGTTGAGGTGTTAAAATTGAAGCTATCTTGTCAATTAAGCACTCAAGAACAACTTAACACAGTTAAACACAATTGGGAATTAGGGTTTCATTGAAACCCCAACAAACTAAATTAAAACATTAAAAGCGCAAATACTTGCAATTAAATCTACAAGGATACATTTGGCTAACCTGAGGCATGAACAAAAACAGACTTCTATCCCTTCTATTTATACATGCAAAGGAACCCCAAATACCAAACCCTAATTTATTTAAAAAAGAAAATTAAAATAGAAATTCTCTCACCCACGTCTTTGAATCGCCTCTTCTCTTGTCAAATCATCTCAGACTCGACCATGCTTGGGTTGTTATGGAAAAACCCTAATTCTAACTGCCTTAACCCTAGCTTCTAGGGTTGGAGAAGCTAAAGGTGGAGACAGTGCGAACTAGGGCATGTAGATGGCTGCAGGAGCTATTGGTGGAGTTGTTGGTGATGATAGGAGATGGAGTGGTGGTGGTGGCGATCTCTGCAACAGGTATGGAAGGTGAAGGAGAAGGGATGGGTTCTGCAGGTGCGGTAGAGGAAGAAAGAGAAAGATGGAAGGGAAATGGGTATGGCTCGAGAGGGTATAGGGTTATGCAATTTTGGTGTGAGGCGGGTGCGGACGGACGATGAGGAGGTCTCAGCGAGCGTTGGATGAAGCGGCTACGATCTGAACGGCTGAGAGAAGGCTCGGAGTAAACTGGTGTTGAGCGGGAGCATCAAACGCTGATGTGCAAGGCGGAGCGACCATTGGATGTAGCTGAGGGAGATCTCAATGGCTCAGAGTGAGCGGGCTCGGATCCGGGTCGCGGGTCTTGGATAGCTTAGGCCCATGTCTTGTAGATTAGTTGCTACTTGTTGGGTTGCAACTGTTGCGCGCGCGGGCTTTGGCTTTCTGCTCCATAGACGCTTGTCTCCAATTCTTTGCTCTTTCGGCTCCTCAGTTTCTCCGGACTTTATTTAGTACCTAAAAATACAAAATTAATTAATACAAATATTTATTCTTGAAAACAAAGAAAACACAGAATCTGGGATAATATCTGATTTCTAAGCGCAAAAGATGAGTAAAATGCCAATAAAAAGGTGTATAAATATGCACTATTTGGCACTCATCAAGCGGTGATGAGTCAGAGAAAGAAGAAAGTTCGACAAGTGAGAGTGATTCCTCTGGCAGCACTGGTTCTTTTTCGGGAAGTGGTTCGGTGAGTTTCGCGCTTCTTTTCTTTCTTCTTTCGTTTCTTCTTTTGAAAAATGTCTAACTCAAGTTCGCAGGAGGAATCCGGTTCGGAGGACGATTCTGGGGTGGAGCCACACGAAAACTTGCCTTTGGTGACCACCGCCGGTGACTTGGAGATGGGAGTTAGCCAATCGCCGGGCACAGATGTGGTTCAAACGGTGGATGATTCTCTGACGGTTGCTGCCGTAGACATGGAAGAAGACCCTTTGCGAGTCGTGAGGCCGATTGCGGCGCCATTTTTGATCCCCGTATTTGGTTCCTTATCCAGGTCATGTCTTTGGTTGGCGGCTTAAGCGTCTTTGGCTAAGTATGAGGAGTTGTATACGAGAACCGGGAGAAGTACGGACATATGGCCACAACCAAGAAAGTCACTAGTCGATTTGCGCTGGTTAAGCGTGTGGAAGAGGCTTTATCTTCCATCAAGGATATGCGTGAGGTGATTTGGTCACACCGTTTCAAGACGTTATTGCCGACTGGGAGCACCATCGCGACGTGTGCGTAGAAAAGGAGTTCAACACTTCGTGGTTTGTCGAAGGCCTTCTTTGAGATCCAAAAGTTGAAAGATGCAAACAATCGAAAGCCTTTCCGCCGAGGAGATTGCACGACAGGAGGTAGAACTCGAAAAGCTTTCCAAGATGTTGACTATGAAGAAAGCCGCTCTTGAAGATGCAAAGTTGACTTTCTACAAGAAGAACAGACCTCTGTTGGATGATTTTCCTTGAATGTTTCTCTGTTAAACTTTTATTTAGGTTCTTCTTCTCTTTTTTTTTTTGAAAGGCATACTGGATGTCTGGTTCAAAGTTTGACCGGTTTTGGTAGACAGCTGGTAGCTTTTGAGGATATTGGATTATTTTTTGGGATGAATGGTTTTGATAATATGACTCTGATTATGTTTTGGGAAAGGAATATTGCTTTTATGAAAGTGTGTGCTAGCAATAGGCACAAGACTCAGTAGTATGACGGTTTTACTAAGAACCTAAAAACAGATCGTATATCTTGCACAGTCTAAATTTACTCACTTCATAGGTTTTTGTGAACACGCCCCTCTCCATGTAAAAGGCGGCTTTGCTGGTAGCATCGCCATCAAGTCCCCAATCGCTGGTAGCATCTTCGGCGAGTCCCCAGTTTTCTCGTGTAGTTTTTACAACTGGTAACCGTGTTGTCTGGCAGTTGAGTCGGATCGAGTGGTAGCATCTTCAACAAGTCCCCTACCATCTTGACATCGGGTCGAAGAACGAGATCGATGGAGTCGACATTGTAGCCGATAGATCAATCCTCCCATTGTGGTCGCCAATTATTTATGGGTAAAAATCGTTTACGCCGATTTCGGTAAATTCGGTAGGTGAGTGAGAAACTGGTTCAAACCCTAAACAAATGTCTGCACGTGAGCACTTTATAGATTCGAGAGATCAATCTGTACAAGTGCGGCCTAAACCAAGAAATGGCCGTTCCGGACTTGCTTCGGTCACAAAGTGGAGGAGAAGGGTTGATTTGGGGAGGAAGCAAAGAAAGGTGTTGAGACGAGAATAGTGCGGGAGAGTAGTGTCTCGACTTTTATCAGAAAGTGAAAGCTTCGGAAGCTTGCAAGAGATGAAAGCTTTTTGGAGAGCTTGCAAAGTTGCCTTTTCTGAGAGTGTTGTATTTTTCTCCTGAACGAGACTTGTTGTCTGGTGGAAATAGGTAAGACTTATTTATACAAGTCGAGATTTAAACGTACCCTGGCCTCATGAAGGAAGAGAGTAAAGGGTGAAATAATGGGAGGAGGTGGTAACCGCATGGTGTTAATGGGTGAAAACGTTTTCACCATTATTTCCTCTTTTATTTAACCGCTTTATTCCTATTCACGCTTTCTTAATGTGAGCGTAGTGTACGCTGCATGCTGTGACCTCCAAACCAAGACCCTGGAAAGCATCCCCCAGTTTGTGTTGATGTCTCGAGTGTTGGTTTCACCTTGAGTGCAAGTGGCGCTGCTAGGGGCGCGTGTGGCATGTGCGGAATGCCTCTGTTGCGGGTTGCACCTCGCGCGCAAGTGACAATGCCAGAGCTGCTAGTGGCGTGTGTGGCATGTGCCCATGGCATGTGTGGAATGCATTGGTGGTAGGTTGTACGTTGAGTGTTAGGCTACCAGTGTGGATGTGCCAATGGCATGCGTGACTAATTTGGATCACGGCCTCGTAAGAAAGCTACCAGTGATGCGTGTTGGCACGTGCCAACGGCATGCTCGGCCATTAGGGCCATGCCCTGGTGAGAAAAGCTACCAGCGAGCGTGTTGGCATGTGCCAATGGCATGCGTGGCCAATTTGAGTCGCGCCTTGGTAGGAAAAGCTACCAGCGAGCGTGTTGGCATGTGCCAATGGCATGCGTGGCCAATTTGAGTCGCGCCTTGGTAGGAAAAGCTACCAGCGAGCGTGTTGGCATGTGACAATGGCATGCTCGGCCATTAGGGCCGTGGTCTGGTGAGAAAAGCTACCAGTGATGCGTGTTGGCATGTGCCAATGGCATGCTCGGCCATTAGGGCCGTGGTCTGGTGAGAAAAGCTACCAGCGAGCATGTTGGCATGTGCCAATGGCATGCTCGGCCATTAGGGCCACGGTTTGGTAAGAAAGCTACCAGTGATGCGTGTTGGCATGTGCCAATGGCATGCTCGGCCATTAGGGCCGTGGTCTGGTGAGAAAAGCTACCAGTGATGCGTGTTGGCATGTGCCAATGGCATGCTCGGCCATTAGGGCCGTGGTCTGGTGAGAAAAGCTACCAGTGATGCGTGTTGGCATGTGCCAATGGCATGCTCGGCCATTAGGGCCGTGGTCTGGTGAGAAAAGCTACCAGCGAGCGTGT
Organism: Papaver armeniacum; assembly: GCA_023531295.1. Taxonomy (NCBI): domain Eukaryota; kingdom Viridiplantae; phylum Streptophyta; class Magnoliopsida; order Ranunculales; family Papaveraceae; genus Papaver; species Papaver armeniacum. The sequence goes on from JAJJWW010012516.1 coordinate 33,851, forward strand.
TGGCATGTGCCAATGGCATGCGTGGCCAATTTGAGTCGCGCCTTGGTAGGAAAAGCTACCAGCGAGCGTGTTGGCATGTGCCAATGGCATGCGTGGCCAATTTGGGTCGCGCCTTGGTAGGAAAAGTTACCAGCGAGCGTGTTGGCATGTGCCAATGGCGTGCGTGGCCAATTTGAGTCGCGCCTTGGTAGGAAAAGCTACCAGCGAGCGTGTTGGCATGTGCCAATGGCATGCGTGGCCAATTTGGCCTAGGTTGCATGGTTTGCAAGCCTAGGTGCGGGCGCTACTTTGGCATGGCGCGGCTAGGGCCAAGGTAAAGGTGTTTGGCTTGGCGTGGCGAGACCAGCATAGCTAGGGCCAAGGCAGAGTGTGTTTGGCATGGCGCGGCTAGCTTGGGCTAGGTGTGGCTGGCATGATTTGCCATTGGCACGGAGGTGCGGCTAGCATGGTTGGCATGCTTTGGTGCGTTTGGTGTGACTAGCATAGCTAGGGCCAAGGCAGGGTGCGTTTGGCATGGCGCGGCTAGCTTGGGCTAGGTGTGGCTGGCATGATTTGCCATTGGCACGGAGGTGCGGCTAGCATGGTTGGCATGCTTTGGTGCGTTTGGTGTGACTAGCATAGTTAGGGCCAAGGCAGGGTTCGTTTGGCATGGCGCGGCTAGCTTGGGATAGGTGTGGCTGGCATGATTTGCCATTGGCACGGAGGTGCGGCTAACATGGTTGGCATGCTTTGGCGCATTTGGTGTGGCTGGCATGATTTGCCATCGGCACAAAGGTGCGGCTAGCTTGGGCTAGGTGTGGCTGGCATGATTTTCCATTGGCACGGAGGTGCGGCTAGCATGGTTGGCATGCTTTGGCGCGTTTGGTGTGGCTGGTATGATTTTCCATTGGCATAGAGGTGCGGCTAGCATGGTTGGCATGCTTCGCCATTGGCACGGAGGGGGATTAGGGTTTTGTTCGTTGTAACCCTAATTTGAAAAAATACCCCCTAGTAATTACTGACTACATGCATTAAATGTCCTAATAAATGTGTCACTGGTGACATTAGGTTATTTGGGGTTTTACGATTTCACCCTTTGTTTAAAAACCACCATCAACAGTAGCATAGTAGTTGGAGAAAAGCCTTATGGCTGAATTAGTCCGTGTGCTGATGACATTCGGCCCAACCAAATATTCCCTCCTTCCAAATGGGATTTCCGATACCTGCAGGAGCCAAAAAAGGTAGATAATTGGGCCGACCGACCGGAGGGCCCGAAGGGCCCGTAGGGAGGGAGTCCCTTTTATGGCCACTTTTTTGTCAAATGGACCCTAACGAAATTGCAAAAAGATTTAGAAAAATTTCGTGTCAATTTTAGATCGGGTTAGTTGGATCACATATCTGAAAAACACGGAATTGAATTGGTGTGAGCCGTTCAGATTTCTGTGATTAATCGACCTCTCTTTATTCTTCTTTTACCTCTTCTTTTCAACACTCCATCAGATCCGCCACCACCTCATTTCTTCACCTACCTCCACCGTCACTAACAACACCTCTACAACCATCAGAAGTTCCGCCACCACATATGCCAACAACACCTCCACAACCACCGCCGCCATATCACCACAACGCCATCGCCTCCGCTAGCTATCACGCAACCACCACCAGTACCATCTCCATTTTGCACCACCACCATCACAAGACCACGAAAATCCTATTGTACCATCTCCGCTATCACCACCACCAGATGCCGTCACAACCACCACGAGAACCACTTCCTCATTTCTTCACCTACACAAGCAGAGTGCAGCAGCATGATGGCCGCCACCATTACCACACCATCGAACCAGAACCACAACCAACACCATAACCCCAATCATTACTATTACCGGTAACACCATCATTACTACATAATCTTCGAGCGGAATCGATCGATTTACAATCTTCAAATTCGATTGATCCTAAAAACGGAAAATGCTATAGGTCTCATCTTCGGGTACAAACAAACTGCGATCTTCTTCTCTAATTGTTTATCAAATAAAGAATCAAAATCACAAACCCATTTTTCCAAATCGAAAATCAAATATACCAATATCAATATCTAATAAAAAAATTGAATTAACAAACAATCATACTTAAAAGTTTCCTGAAGAAAATTGGTTTTCAAGAAAAGAAGACATAAAATGGAAAATTAGTTTTCAAGACGAGTTAGACGAGAAAGTTTAGGAAAAGAAGTAGGTTTCCATTTTCGTAATTTGATTTGAACAAGAAAAAAAAGAAGATGAGGACTGAGAACCCCAAATTTTAAATTTTGGGTGATTCTTATTTTTATGTCACGGGGTTTGTTGACTTGACAGTTTACAATGCATGTGGAACACTTGGACTTGGGAACACGTGACTGCAAATGTAGCATTAGTTCCGAGTATTTGCCATTTTCAGAGTTTTCCGCAGTGCATCCACGTCTGTCTTGCTCTATGGATATACTATGCTCTAACAATCTCACGTGAAATGACCAAATTATTTGACCTACGAATATTCAAGGGTGAAATATTTTCACATGTACTACTTCGGTCGTGGGTTTTACATTTTTATAATTTTCACTAGTATGAATCTTTTAGCACGAGTTATAAACGGTCAGGATATGTGAAAATTAAGAGTCACCAATTATTAGCAGAGTGATACCAATTCAGCGATCTAAGGATCAGGATAGCTTAATATTTATTTGTATTATATGAAATGGTATTGCTCTCAAGTGATATGAAATGGTATCGCTCTCGAGTGATACTGGTATCCCTTTTATAAATTGGTTGCATCGGTTTTTGGGATCACAATTTTTTTTTTACAATCCTATAATAGTTTTTCGGTCGGCCCTCCCCACCGTGGCAGCGGTGTTCTAGTTAGTATAGGCCAACCCTCTTGAGAGGCTAACTCGGAATTGAACCAAATCGGGAGATACTGATCGATTTGGGACTCATCGGAAACTGGATAATTCATTTATAATAACCTCAAACCATTTGAAGATACCAATTAACCAAACCAAGGTTGGTTATAGAGATGCAATGAATCATGATAATGGTAGAGGAAAGAGAATTGAGGCACCGCTTCACTGCCCTCTGGTAACGTCTGCTTTCCCTTCACATTAGCATTTTTAATATCTTTTCCTTGGAATTATGGAAATAAGCATAGTAATTGTCGACGCTTTGATTTTCTCCCAATTGCTTATAAGAATGAAACTCAGGGTAATGGAAGTTGTTCACTTCATTCCTCTCTAAATTTTCAATCTGACCTCGGTCTTTTATTTTTTGATATTGTTTTCTTTGAAAGCCATGGTGAAATTCGTCAATGGAGTAAGGGTTACCAACCGAATGAGAGCTGATTTTTTTGAGGAAAGGTGGATATATCATCGTTACCATCCTTATAATTACCCTGCTCGTCGCGGACCTGCTCAATGTTGTGTTGCCGGCAGACTCAAGAGGAGTCTGTAAAAACAGCCACCAAACTGTGATTATGATTGGGTTGCAATTTGTGAGGCAAAGGAGGAAATGATCCGGATTTATGGTGATTTCGATAGAGCTGATGATGTTGTAGGCGGTAGAGAAAATGATGCTGGAGTTGCGGACCAAGGAGGTGTTGTTGATGATGGGTTTGGTGACGATGGTGGTAATCTTGTTGGTGGTGGAGATGGAGTCGTCGGGGGTGGGGCTGTTGCACCTGGTAATCTTGATGGTGGTGGAGATGAGGTTGTCGGGGATGGTGCTGTTGCACCTGGAGACGCTCCTGAAAGTGAATCGGAGGTTGTAAACGTTGAGGTTGTTTCTTCCGACGACAGTGAGGAAAAATAACCGCTTTTCCTTCAATTTCTTAGTGTTGTGGCTTGGATCCATGATGTTTCTTTGTTTTCTTGTTGTCTTTATGTTTGTTTTTGATTTCTCTGCAATTTTCATCTTTTTCTTAGTTTGGTTATTGTCTTGAAACATCATATTCCAAGAAGATCTTTTCCTTTTCTTTGTGTTGTTGTTGCTATTTCGAGACATGGAAAATTAGTAAAACACGCCAAGATCGATTGAGTTAAATCACAAGAGAAAAAATACTGCTTTCCCAGAATAATAGATCACCAAAAAGATATAAATTGGAGAGGTTAAAAAGACTAACTCAACAAGACTGAAAGATGAAGATCCCCTCGTTGATGGAATACAACAAAGGTAAAAAGTCCAAAAGAAATAACAAGAAGCCGTTAACAAGAATCAGGTGTAACAAGAATCACAAGACACAAACAACTAGAATCAGGAAACAAGAATCACAACTAAATAGAATCCAAACAAACACTATAATCCAAACGAATTATCACTTTGTGTCTTTTTTAGACTTCGGCGAAGTGAACTCACTTCAGTTGGCCATTCCAAGGCACGCTAATAAGTAACCGGTACCACACGCACTTGGTGGAGTATTTATTTCGTCTCATTTTGTATAAAATCATGGTAATTTTATTTTTTTGAAGCATGAATTTATTAAACTATTTAAAGGTGCTAGTACATAAGGGTATATGACACTCAAAGATTCATCAGTTATATTTGGAATGTTACATTAACAATGGAGCAGAGCATGACCAATGGTCTTTGGATCATAATTGTATCGGGGAGAGATGTTGGAGTTGATGGTCGAAAGGCTTTCGTTCAATGCTTTCCACCAGAAAAACGGTATTTTTGATGGACACCTCTGAGTCCATAAGAACTTAGTTGATGGTAGAGGTGTTCGATATGCTTGATTCAAGGTGCTAGTCAGGCAATTGCGTCCATATGCTGAGGTGTACTGCCCGAGCGTTAACAGCCTATCTTTTTCATCAGGTGGTGCTTACCAGAGAAGACAGAGGATACAACTGCTAATAAAGTTACTAAAAACCTACTACATACTGAAATATAGATGCAACAGAAATTACAGACTCAAACTAGTTTACATTAATAAAACAAAAGCAGACTACTACCAATATCTTACAAAAACAACAAAGAAGAAATTAAACTGGAAAAATAATAAAGTTGAGGTCTAAACATTAACAGAAAACAAAAGGATGGTAAATGTGGTGAGCTCACCGGCCTAATGTGTTGCGTTTAATCTTTATTAATAGATATGTATTCTCAAGAAGAAGAAAAAATTGTGGTTAGTCTTGGGTTATCACTGCTATTGTGGAATGCCTGAAGCTGGTTGTGTCTTGACTTCAAGTTCAATTTCATTGATAACTAGAAATAAAACATATTTCCCATTTTAAAGAGGATGGTGGCGATTGAAATTCTCTTTCACTATTATCAAATTTTAACTAGAGAAATACACATGAGGCTGACAAACAAATTGACGAGTGATTGTTCTTGCAAGTCGTGCGAGCTGCTTAGCACCAATTCGAATCGGTTGAATCACATCCAAAAATGTTACTTAGACCTTTATAGACAGCAACCGGAAGAAGCTTGGATTAGGGAGAGAAGAGTAACTGTTTCCCCTAGTGGAAACACAACTTCATGAATGTATTTATAATTAACCATTTGGTCTAAGATGTTGAAAACCATAAAAGAAAAATGCACAAAGTCAAGAGCCAACTTATAAATCTCACCCCGGAACTTAGCTTTTCCATAAAATTATCAACAAAACTAGATCTCGCATCTTGTTTAAGCATACGAACAAGCTCAAGATTTAAATGAGCATCACAATCGAAAATATTAATCTTCTAACAGAAACAAACCTCTTAAATTTTTTAAACATAGGCCAAGGCAAGCCTCTCGAATTATGCCTTCAGGATTTAATGAAGCCTTAATATCGTAATCGAATTCAAGGATTGCACTTCCTTGACTTGAATAAGAACACACTTTTTAAGGATCTGATGATGATATTAGAGAGAGAAAAATAATGATATTTGATGTGTTTTCAAGAGAAAGAACCGCCACTACTTATAAGGATTTCATGTCTTTTGGAGGTGTTTGTTCATCACCAAATGACACCTTCAAAAGGCATCAATGGTGGTTATTGACAGAGACGCGTATATTCAAAATTTGGAGGTGTCGATCACAGCCGAAAGGGGATACCCAACTCCCCACCCCCACCCCCTCCAATAGCGGCACACAAAAATGCATCCTTTTGAAAATATCTGACAGAAACTACCAACCCAATTTGTCAAAAAGCAGAGCGGCAACAAGGGTATTTCGTGGAAAACATAGAAAACTTAACCCCTTCCAAAAAAAAAAACTAAAATTGAAAATAAAAGGTTTTGATACTTGGAGTTTGATATAGAATCAGGTTGTAGCAACTCATCCCAATTCGAAATCAAACAAATAGAATACCAGCAACGTGATGAAATACAACCAACGAATAGGGTAGATGTATGCAAAAACCATTTCTCATGGTTACTTGACTTGAGAAGAGGAGAAATAGGAAAATCAGTAAAATGGATTCCCAACTGAACGACGTAGGAAAATTAGTAAAATGTTAGGGAAAATTAAAATACAAATCCAAAGGATATGTAATTAAAAAAAAATAGGAATTTCTGAATCATGGGGCTTTAGGGAATAAATTGAATTAATTACTAGGGTTTCGATCTCTATTTCTCTCTTTTCAAATTGAAGACGAAGGATATCACGGATTAAGGTTTCTGATTTTGATCGACGTTTAATATCATGATTTCTCCATAGTTGATAGACGCATTTATGTGTCTAGTTTGTCCTCAATGTTTCGTATTGTTAGTACTCGTTTTTGTCCTTATTATGGTGTTTTGTGTGTTTGTAGGTATTTTTTGGAAATAAAGATTGTTGGAGAATTCGGCTCGAAAAGTTGGTAATCGCACCCCGGGAGGACACTTGCTAAACGGACTCCTACTTCGGATAAGGGGCACCCTGTTTACTATTCACACCCTGGCTGTTGGATAAGGGGCAACCCTTTCTTCCACGTTTGAAAATTATTTTTGGCAGGAAAAATATGTTCACAGCGTACTTACCTGGATTCATTTTGGACGAGATACTTGGAGATTTTGTATAGGAAAATGAATGCTATTATCCTGGTTGACTAAAACAGGGGACGTAATTACTTCAGAGACGTAAAAGAAGGAAAGTGTATCACCGAGTTTTAAGAAAACAAAGTAAGAAAAACCCGGGATATTGTTGGGTTTATTCGTGGAGATTACGTGTAAAACTACTCCTTGCACGAGTTATAATCCATTTGGGAGTTGGCTGCATCGATTTGGAGTGTGCCTGCAGAGGTTTAAAGCGTGACAGAGAAATTTAAGGAAATTATTTCCCGTGAAATGTTGTGGAGAATAATGGGATTAATGGCGAGTTATTTCGGAAGACATTTGGTCATGTGAAGTATATAAAGGGTCGAGGAGATGTGAAGAAGGAGGACGGAGAGTTGGGAGAGAGAAGAGAGCAAAGAAATTCAAGTTTCAGAGATTTGCTGCTGCTGCCATTGAAGAGAGCTCGAAGAACATAAGACGCACGAGGGGCCGTCGTTCTTCAACAGTGTTAACGACTCGCATATGTGGGTCATAGTTTGGAGGCAGACTTAAAGAAACAGTAACAGCGACAGTTAATATTTATCGTTCTCTGTAACAGTTTGGTTTGTAACAAAAATAATTGTCACAAACCCGATTTTTCATTATTTCTCCCTTATTCATCATTCGTAAACCATTTTTGAGCAATGAAATCAACTTTTGAGCGTGTTTACAACATGATGAGCTAAACCTAATCCTTGGGGCGATGGAGGAAGCTATCTTTCCAATGAAAAAGTGGTAATTCTTAATTATTTGATTTGTGCAATTTTTAATTATGATTATTTGCCTAGTTTAAAAATAGATTTTATGATTTTTGTTAAACAATTGTATTTTCTATTGATGGAATATGCTTAGCCTAAGGTTTTGATATCCCATGCTTTGGACTAACATTTGTTGTTTCTAAAAAATCTACTTTTGCAATAGTTGAGAATCAAATTGAACGTGTGAAATTGCATGATTGTAATTAGTATCACTTTGGAATTGGTAAATAGCGGAATCCTAGCCCCAGCCTCTCCATAATTTCCAAACAACTTTTTAATTGAGCTTGTTATTTTTATTTACAAAAAATAAGTCTAAAAAAACTGCTTTCACAAGTCTTGAACGAACCTATTACTACAACATCATTGGGAAGGTCGGGTGAGTGAAGAGCAAGCTCATGCTGTCTATAACAATGCTAGGTTTGAGAACCGTCAGAAGTTTGACCCCTACTCAGAGACCTACAACCCTGGTTGGAGAAACCATCCTAATTTTTCTTGGTCTAAGGGCCAGAATCAAGGACAGTCTAGTAATTCTCGGCCTCCCCGGGTTTTGGTTATACTCGGAACCCTTGAGTCAAACCCAGTTTCAGAACACTTCTGAGAAAAAGATCTCTACCTTAGAAGAAGCTCTTACTATGTTAGTAAAGAACCATGATATGTTATCAGCCAACCACCTTAGCTTTCAACAAGAAACCAGGCAGAATCATAAGGATAATTCCCAAACTCTTGCTAAATTAGAACTTCAAGTTGGCCAAATAGCTAAGTATTTAAGTGAGAGAGAAGAAGGTAAGTTTCCTAGTCAATCTCAACCCAATCCTAGGGGGGGTCCATCAAATATCTTTAGTTGGTGAGGAATCATCAAACCATGTGAACTCGATAAAAACCCTTAGGAGCGGTAAAACGGTAGACAATAAGGTAGCCATGCCTAGTGGACATACTTGTAGTTCCACCTTCTACGTCCCAAGAGGAATCCGTGGCCGAGGAAACGAAACAATCCCTAAGGAGTCCCAAGAAATTCGATAGGACTACCTTTGTGCCTAGAGCCCCATATCCGCAGATTGTTAGCCCCAACAAAGAAAGGAGTTGACATTCAACGAGATAATGGAAACATTTAAACAGTGAACATCAATATTCCGTTATTAGAAGCAATTAGGCAGATGCCTCGCTTATGCCAAGTTCCTTAAAGATCTTTGTACACGAAAGCGTAAGCTTAATGTCCAAAAGAAAGCCTTTTTAGCTGGTCAGGTAAGTTCCATTCTTCTGAACCAAACACCCCCTAAGTATAAGGACCCTGGATGTCCTACCATTTCTTGTGTGATTGGTAATCACATGGTCGATAAAGCTTTACTTGACTTTGGATCTAGTGTTAACTTACTCCCGTATCATGTATACACCCACCTAGGTCTTGGTAAGTTGAAATCGACTAAAATGACACTACAATTAGGCGATAGGTCAGTATAAGTCCCTCGTGGTGTCATAGAGGATGTTCTGATTGAGGTTGATAAGTTTAGTTATCCAGTGGATTTCGTTGTTCTAGACACCCAACCTGTTCAGGACCTAAATGCTCAAATCCCAGTGATTCTAGGTCGCCCATTTTTAGCCACATTACTAATTTGTCATCAAGCTGTAGGATGGGCTTATGAACATATCCTTTGGTAATATGACCACTGAACTAAATGTCTTTAATGTTACTAGACAACCTTCGAGAATGATGATTTAGAAGAAGTGAATATGATTAGCACTTTAGTTCAGGATTTAATTGGGATAATTGGCATGACACTTTCTTTGGGAGATTCTTTAGATGAATTTGAGGAAACCATTCTCTTAGACCAGATGTGTGATCAATCTTTAGAAGAATCCCTTGAGTATTTTAAAAACTCTACGGACCCAGAAATCCAGGCAATAGTGTTAGGTCTTCTGAGAATAATGATGACCCTAAGTTTGGGGGTAGAGAACTAGAAGAATCTCTTGAGTATTTTAAGGACTCTGAAGATCCGGAAATTCAAGCAATAGTTAGAGGTTTGTCTGTGAGTAGTGATAACCCTAAGTTTGGGGGTAGTGATGGTTCTTGTGATTGTCAAATATCCCTAATTAGAGTCCCTAACTTGGGACTCGAGCTTTGTGCGTCTGAGATATTACTTGAGTCTATTCAGACTGTGCAACCCGATCCTCCTGATACTGTCCAGGAGGTAACCCATGTATTAGAGACCCGTTTTTCGGATGAATCTATTTATCAAGATACACATATGAAGCTCAATTATGCTACCCAAATGAACCTAGTTGTCTTGACAGAAACCTTAGACGAGGATGTGCTCCTTCTATTCATTTTTCTCGAACCGGTGAAGCGGTTATGCGATATTGGTGTTAGCCCTATTTGGTCTTATGGACCCACAACTATTTCGGCTATTGGTGTATGACTTTGGAAGGTGAAGATCCTTTTTGAGGTATTTGATGTCTGGCTGAAGACTTTAAACTTGGCACTCCTTGGGAGGTACCCCTTGCTCATGCAACACGGTAATATTTTTCCTCATTTCCTTCTAGTGGTAACGGTTTGTCCTTGTTCATGTTTTTAATTTCATCTTTAAAACATTGAGTACAATGTTAGATTTAAGTTTGGGGGTATGGGAGAAACTTTTTAGTTGCAATAAATAAAACTCCAGAGCCTAGAAATTTATGTTTATTAAGGATGGCACTAACCAATCTAAGTGGATGGAAGCATCTTGGTTATAGGAGTTGAGGAACCAATCTGATTAGATGGAAACATCTAAAGAGTCTATTCATAAAAGCACAAATCTCAGGTGTTAGAAAAGAAAACATGGTAGTTTCGCCATTCCTCGTGATGGAAACATCGAAAGAATCCTGATCACTTCTTTTATTTTTCTCTTTACCATTGCAAGGGTGAAATAGAGTGACTGAGATACCAAAAAAAAAAAAAAAAAAAAAATGAGACCAGACCACTAGACCAACCGGAATAAATTCAATAAAGTTTACCACTGGAGCCCTTGTATATGCCAGTTGTGTTGACCTAGAGTTAGGATTATCGACCACTGGTCCCCTTGTATTTGCCAGTTGGGTTGATATTAGTCAGACCTGTATCTCAGTCCATTAGGATAGGTTCACCTTAGTTAATATCAAAATCATCTTCTCTACATCCATCTTCTTAATCTTTCCATGTGATTGGTTGACTCCGGTTTATGATGTCCAGAAACTATCTGAGTAGATCTCTGTCACTTTATATGAATCTTAGTATGCTTGAGTGCAAACTCGTGTACAACAATTGGAATTTCGCATCAGGGTACTTCCTCCTGTAGTCAATAAGTATGCCAACCAAGGAGATTCTTTAGTGCCTTCCAAGGTTATGCGTAGATAGCTAGGGTCTGGAGTAAAGGTTTTGTGGGTACACCTCTGGTAAACCCTCCGAAGACAACACTCCGCCACTATGGCCACCTAGGGGTTCAAATGATTTTTATTTTCTAGAATAAATTTGCTCGAGGACTAGCAAATAATAAGTTTGGGGGTATTTGATAGACGCATTTATGTGTCTAGTTTGTCCTCAATGTTTCGTATTGTTAGTACTCGTTTTTGTCCTTATTATGGTGTTTTGTGTGTTTGTAGGTATTTTTTGGAAATAAAGATTGTTGGAGAATTCGGCTCGAAAAGTTGGTAATCACACCCCGGGAGGACACTTGCTAAACGGACTCCTACTTCGGATAAGGGGCACTCAATTACTAAGGGACACCATGTTTACTATTCACACCCCGGCTGTTGGATAAGGGGCAACCCTTTCTTCCTCGTTTGAAAATTATTTTTGGCGGGAAAAATATGTTCACAGCGTACTTACCTGGATTCATTTTTGGACGAGATACTTGGAGATTTTGTATATGAAAATGAATGCTATTATCCTGTTTGACTAAAAAAGGGGACGTAATGACTTCAGGGACGTAAAAGAAGGAAAGTGTATCACCGAGTTTCAAGAAAACAAAGTAAGAAAAACCCGGGATACTGTTGGGTTTATTCGTGGAGATTACGTGTAAAACTACTCCTTGCACGAGTTATAATCCATTTGGGAGTTGACTGCATCGATTTGGAGTGTGCCTGCAGAGGTTTAAAGCGTGACAGAGAAATTTAAGGAAATTATTTCCCGTGAAATGTTGTGGAGAATAATGGGATTAATGGCGAGTTATTTCGGAAGATATTTGGTCCTGTGAAGTATATAAAGGGTCGAGGAGATGTGAAGAAGGAGGACGGAGAGTTGGGAGAGAGAACAGAGCAAAGAAATTCAAGTTTCAGAGATTTGCTGCTGCTGCCATTGAAGAGAGCTCGAAGAACATAAGACGCACGAGGGACCGTCGTTCTTCAACAGTGTTAACGACTCGCATATGTGGGTCGTAGTTTGGAGGCAGACTTAAAGAAACAGTAACAGCGATAGTTAATATTTATCGTTCTCTGTAACAGTTCGGTTTGTAACAAAAATAATTGTCACAAACCCGATTTTTCATTATTATCCTTATTCATCATTCGTAAACCATTTTTGAGCAATGAAATCAACTTTTGAGTGTGTTTACAACATGATGAGCTAAACCTAATCCTTGGGGCGATGGAGGAAGCTATCTTTCCAATGAAAAAGTGGTAATTCTTAATTATTTGATTTGTGCAATTTTTAATTATGATTATTTGCCTAGATTAAAAATAGATTTTATGATTTTTGTTAAACAATTGTATTTTATATTGATGGAATATGCTTAGCCTAAGGTTTTGATATCCCATGCTTTGGACTAACATTTGTTGTTTCTAAAAAATCTACTTTTGCAATAGTTGAGAATCAAATTGAACGTGTGAAATTGCATGATTGTAATTAGTATCACTTTGGAATTGGTAAATAGCGGAATCCTAGCCCCAGCCTCTCCATAATTTCCAAACAACTTTTTAATTGAGCTTGTTATTTTTATTTACAAAAATTAAGTCTAAAAAATCTGCTTTCACAAGTCTTGAACGAACCTATTACTACAACATCATTGGAAATAACCATCAGTAGTCTCTTTTTTTATTTCCATCATCTGAAAATCGTTGTTATTCATTGACTGATCGAACAAAAACCTTCTTCCTTGATTAAAAGAGAAAAGACGAAGGATAAAGAAAGTCACGAAAAAACAAAAAAAACAAAGGAAGAAGAAGGGAAGAAATAATTTTAGAAAATATGGGTGTGAGGAAAAATTTAACCCATAAAACGGGTGCGCGCGCGCGAAAATTTCCGCCCGTGGACTTCACAGTGAAGAAAATCTTAAAAATGGGTTTAATTGTAGTTTTCACTTCCGAATTATTCGTACCAAGATTGCCCTTATTGACTGGTTAGTTTGATTTATAACTCGCCACAAGCCCAGATGGTGCCAAGGCGTTGGCTCTCGAGTAGGATTATGGGCTTGGGAAAAGGGGTAGAAACAAGTTATATGTTTGTGGCAGCAAGGCTGCCATGCAATATGGCCATATGGGCGAACGATCAACATCCCAGCTGATCTCGGAGAATAGAGACCAAATTTAGGTGTAAATAATCCACAGGGACAGGTGGAACAATCCTAGGCAATGGCGTACCAAGGAAAATAAGCACTAGAAGTACTGAATCACCTCACCAGATCTGAGCGCGAGAAAAGAGGAATTGAAGCAGCTCGTGAGGTCGACATAAAGGGAGAAAAAGTTCCGATGTGATGCTCATCGGGTACAAGGACAATAAATGCACTGACAGAGTTGGTGAAGAGATAAGAAGAACTCGGTCAAAGAAAGACTCGGCCAGGGACCTAAAGGGCGACATCGATCATCTCCACCAAACAAGCGACATCGGGTAGTGGGATATCAGAAGAGGACATCACTCGGCTCGGCTAGATATCTCGACCTAAGCAAATAGGAATATCGGCTGAAGCATTAACTGATCACCCGAGAAAAACATCAAGGAAGCTACATCAGGCCCAACATCGTAGTACTGGATGTATCATCATCTGCTACTATAAATAGAGACTATGTAGAGAGGTAAAACTCAAGTAAGAAGTGAGGAAAGAGAGCACACCTAGAGTATTGAGAGAAAAGCACTCGTCTTGTAATCTTGAATCAAGCAATAAGATCATCCCTTTACCCCCGTGGACGTAGGTAATCATATCAATTGGTTCCTGTTCACCTTGATTTATCAAAAGACGGAACAAAAACTCGTAGGTATATTCGTGGGAGACGGATTTATCTATTATCGTAGACTTTTCTGTGTGATACAGATTTGTTTATTAAAGTCTTCGACTTTGGGTCGTAGCAACTCTTAGTTGTGGGTGAGATCAGCTAAGGGAATCAAGTATGTAGCATCCTGCTGGGATCAGAGGCGTAGGAGCATAATTGTACCTTGGATCAATGTGAGATTGGTTGGGGTTCAACTACAGTCCAGATCGAAGTTAATTTGGAGTAGGCTAGTGTCTGTAGCGGCTTAATACAGTGAGTGTTCAATCTGGACTAGGTCCCAGGGTTTTTCTGCATTTGCGGTTTCCTCGTTAACAAAATTCTGGTGTCTGTGTTATTTCTATTCCGCATTATATTTGTTTATATAATTGAAATATCACAGGTTGTGCGTTGTTCAATCAATTAGAATATCCGACCTTATGGTTGTTGATTTAAATTGATTGACACTTGGATATTAGTCTTTGGTACCATCCAAGTTATCTCTCTTTGATAAAGACTCGCAGATTTCTATTTACTTGAGTAAAGATCAAATCGAGAGATTGAGATATAAACTCTTTGATATACTTTTCTCTAGATTGAGTCTGACTGTCTAGTTGATTCTCTAGAAAGTATATTGGAGTTTGTCCATACAGATTGCTGCGCGAAATATTGGGTGTGGTTGTTGTACCCCCGCTTTTTCAATTGGTATCAGAGCAGGCAAACACGTTAAGACCTTATAAGTCTGTGTTTGTAGCGATCTGATTATGGACGAGTCTATCTCTAATAACGTACCGGTTCAGAAATTACCTGATGATTCTAAAAGCTTGGATTCACTTAGTAGTAGGATTTTCTACATCTACATTCTGGCGCCGACTAAGGGGAACGTGTAACATCTTTAGATACCTTGCCAAAACGCCATTAAAAGAGAGATTCAACAGCTCCTATAAACATCTATTGATGATAGTTGATGCTAAGTGAAAGGCTCTAATGGTTGGAACGCATAGGTTGCTAGATCTATCGCTTAAAGTTTACCTTTCGGATTAAAAGCTCGATTTCTTTACGTTTGTTTTCACTTGCCTAATCGTTGAAAAGCTTACAAAATTTTAGTTTGAAAAGAAAAACTTGATTAGTTATCTTCATCGTCTTGATTTTGTCGAAGTAAGTACCATAAGGTTTCTTACCTTATGAGTGAGTGTTTTCTATCGGAAAAGTTTGATTAATCGTCTTTTACCGAGTAAAGTGTTTTCTGTTGAGTTGAGTCCCTTGATTAAAGATCGTCTCATCTTCGACCTGGACGGTGAAAGTTAACCATTATAACACCTCAAAGCTCCCGAATGGATCATCTTTGATAATCGGTGGAAGCTAGATTGAAACGTTATTTCGTCGTTTAAATCTTCTTTGTAAGTTAGATAAAGTACAATAGTGGTGGAGGCAAGACTAACTCGAAGTCATCGAGTTCAGTTTTCCGAAAGCTACGGCTAGAAGGAGTATAGTGAGTGCTTCGTTAATAAGTCTCATCTTGATCCTACAGTAAGAGCCTCACAGCGTCAGTAGAAAACCAAAAGAATCCTATGGTACATCGGGGATTTCCGGTAATCTGTATAGGTGAACCATCAGCGAAACAACTGGTGAAGGTTGTCATTATTATCAACCATATCCAAGAAAGAAATTTTCCGATCTAACGTACGGATGATTAATGATTTCTAGCACTAGGAATGTTAGGACAAATAATGATTAATGCATAGAGAAAGTACCGAAAGCGATGTGTCGAAACAGCTTTTCAAAGATTGTCCTTTACGGTCAAAAACACTCGATTGCTGAGATCAGCACGTTAGTATAAATGGAATTGTACTTCATCCTGAACAGCAGAACTGTTGTACTTCATCCTTAACCTTTTCGAAAACAGTTCGAAGTAAGTGCTGTGTACTTTGCTGACGTAGGTAGGGACGGGCAAGCCGAGGCACAAAATCAACACTAGAGGCGATGGCAAGCACTTCCAGGACGGGTAGGATTCTCAGGAATCGGGCCATAGAGGGATCTAGTGCACAAGAAGGACTAACGGATTCCCGACAAGAGGGTAGTCGACAAAACCATCAAGGCGAATCTCAGGCACCGGGCAGAGGCATGGCAACTGTCTACGAAGAAGTCGATCTAGGCCGAGACGACGATCTCCCACCAAGAATACTGAGGATTAACCCGAGACAGATGAGGCAGGGGGGACATGGAAGATGGAAGAACTGCATCGGATACTGAGGAAGACGAGGAAGTGCAAATGATGTAGGAGGAACGGAGGCGAGAAAGATAGCAGATGGAGTATCAACGTGCACTAGAATAGGAAAGAGAAAGTCTTAGACAAGTGCGCTTAGGAATGGACAACCTCAATCGAGACATCCCACCGGTAACAACTGATCCTCCCGTAGCTCCAACCGTTCCCCCCGTTATTCCCCCAGCAGGACCACCAACTGCGCCCCCAATGCGACAGAAACCAAGTGAATGGCCACTCTAGCCATGAGAGCACTGACCCAATGTTACTTGCTATCTTGGCGAGCCAAAGAAGGCAGGAAGATCTTATGAGAGGGCTGCAGAGAAGAAATCTAGCCTTGGAGCATGAAAACTACCAGCTCCGCAACCAGAGAGTCGGGTCAAGAGGATCGTCGAGCCGAGGCGCTTCTAGCCATCGCACCCAGTCAAGAAACACTCCGACCCCACCCCTGAACCGAGAGCGTGTGCCCGACCCTAATCGCTTAAGGGGAGGGTATGGCCCACCCGAGGACTCTTCGACCGAGGAAGAGGCGACAAACGAGGGAGCGGATGCGACAACCAAGCAAAAGCTCGAGCAACTTGAGCAGATGGTCAAGAAGCTGACAGGAAATGGAGAGGACAACAAGTTGGCAGAAGTGATCAGCGAAGCACAGAAGACACCATTTACTAAGGAACTGGGTCAGACTCCATTCCCACCAAAGTGTACGTTGCCGACCTTCCCATCCAGGTTTGACGGCACGAGTGACGCAGGAGAACATGTAAAAATGTACGGCATGTCTCTTTTACAATGGACGAATTACAATGTGGTCATGTGCAAGTTCTTTCCAGCGAGTCTCGAAGGTGAGGCAAAGAACTGGTTTTACACCTTTCCCGATGAGTCCGTTGGCAATTATGCTGCCTTGGTGGAAACCTTCCTAGAAACTTACATGCACAACAGTATTGCTCGGCCCAGAGTCAATAAGCTCTTTACACTAGCACGAAGATTTAGGGAACCATTGCGGTCTCTAACCAATAGATGGAGAAAGCTGTGTACTGACATCGGGAAGGTACCGGTCGATCAACAGATCTTCGGGTTCGAAAATTCATTGGGAAAGTCAGACCCTATTTGGATAGCAATGTACACCGAGAAACCCCAAACGTTAAGGGAAATCAGGAAGATGCAAGAACATTACATCGCCCTAGAAGAAATACAGGAAGGAGAACAGGATAGGGGAATACAAGAATCAAGCACTACAGTAGAGGCGATCCCACGAGAAGATCCAAAGCGATCAGAGAAAAGGCCGAGCACACCACATCAAGGGTCGAACAAGAAAAGTTGGGTCGAGAAAGGAAAGAAGCCTCGCCACGAACCTAGAACTTACACTCCACTAAATGCACCATTGGAAAAAATATTCAAGGAAGTAGAAAAGAGGAATGACATCAGATACCCGAAGACGAGGGGAATCCAGTATGATGAAACAAGGAACCATCCCGAGTTTTGTCATTACCACCAGTATCTTGGCCATTCGACCAATGATTGTCGGGAGGTAAAAGATATCGTCCAATATCTGATCCGAGATGGATACTCACGATAATTTGTCAAGACATCGCCGACACCAGTTCAGCCCGACGTTCCAGTGCATCAAATAAGAATCAATCGTGGTACCCAGTTCGCCTGTAACACTATCTCGCACTCGGCAAATCAAGGGTTTGACTTGGGTACAGGTATGACTTCAAGGATTCATAAAAGAGATCGAGCGGGAAAGGAAATATTCAGCGTGGCTAAAACTCTGCCCATGGAACCTTGGATGATGCAGCCGATCACTTTCTCAGCAAAAGACGTCCCTTCAAATGGTCAAGCCCATGGAGATCCCCTAGTGGTAACCTTACTTATCGAAGAATGGGGTGTCCGAAGGATACTAATGGACAACGGGAGTTCAGTCGAGGTCCTTTTTTACGATACCTTCAAAAGAATGGAGTTATCTGATGACATCTTAATCCCGTCGACCTATCGAATCTACGTCTTCAACGGTACGGTGACGGTACCAAATGGAGAAGTCACCCTCAGAGTATCGGACGGAGAGGGGTATTTAGACACAATCACCACCTTCTGTGTGTTCGACGTCGTGTCGCCTTACGAAGCAATCCTTGGTAGACCTTGGCTCGCAGGAATCAAAGGAGTGGCATTGGCGTACCATCAAAGACTGCGGTTTCCATCCTACCGAGGAGTAGTGGAGGTGTTGGGCGATCCCCAGGCAGCGAGACAATGCGTACAGATAGACATCCAACAGAATGAAGAAAGGCGATCGAGGAAGCGCCAAGAAAAGAACAAAGCTAAGGAGATAAGGGCGGGAGAAGAACTAGAAAAAGTGATATCACAAGCCATCACAACCTATGAAGCGGACGGGAACGAGATCTTATAGCAATCAAAGGAGCCGACAATAGTTAATGAACCGAAGTCCAATTTCTCGGCCTTAGAATCTACTCGACAAATTAATTTAGGCACTGAGGAAGAGCCTAAAATGGTGAGAATAGGGACCTTATTGACGGATGAACAAACACAGCAGTTGATAACTCTTCTAAAAGAACACATGGACGTATTCGCTTGGCAAATGCACGATATGGAGAGAATTGACCTAGAATTTTGCTCACATCACTTGAGAATAGATCCCAAGTTCAAGCCGCTCCGAAAAAAGATGAGGAGAATTGCACCCGAGCTACAAGTAGCGGTGGAGGCCGAGCTAAAGAATCTACAAGTAGCAGGGATTATTCGAAAGGCTCAATATCCACAATGGATATCTAACATGGTGATAGTCCCTAAAAGGAATGGAGGGGTTCGGGTCTGCATCGACTTCAGCGACTTAAACAAAGCTTGCCCGAAAGATAGCTTCCCCCTCCCCAGCATCGATCAGCTAGTAGAATCCATAGTTGGATACAAGGCAATAACACTCATGGACGGGTACTCGGGGTACAACCAGATCCCCCTGGCCCCTGAGGACCAAGAACACACATATTTCTTCACACCCAGAGGGTTATATTGTTATACCAAAATGTCGTTTGGGCTGAGAAACGCAGGCGCCACCTATCAAAGGTTGGTAGAATACATGTTTGAAGACAAAATACACAACACCATTGAGGTATATGTGGACGACATGCTGGTCAAGAGCAAGGTGGCCACCAACCACATCGAGGACCTCCGAGACATATTTCAAACCATGAGAAGATACAAGATGAGGGTAAACCCCGCTAAGTGCACTTTCTGGGTTACCTCGAGCAAGTTCCTAGGGTACATAATTACTGACAAAGGTATCGAAGCCGACCCAGATAAGATCAGAGCAGTCGTAGAAATGACATCACATGTGACGATTAAAGACGTACAACGGCTAAACGGGAACTTGGCAGCCTTGGGGCGATTCATCTCTCGATCATCTGACAAATGCAAGGACTTCTTCGGGGCGTTAAGGAAAGGAGAGAAGTTCAAATGGACCGAGGAATGCGAAGAAGCTTTTCAGAAAATTAAGCAGCATCTCGCGAGCCTGCCAGTATTACAAAGACCCGAGCCCCAGGAAGTGCTGACCCTATACCTCGGGGCGACCAGTTATGCCATTAATGCCGTCCTAGTCAAGAACGTAGGAGGAGAAGAAAAGTCGGTGTATTTCATAAGCAAAACCATGAACCCAGCAGAGAAGAACTACACCAGAATCGAGAAACTGATATTAGCTTTGGTATTTGCAACACAAAAACTCCGAACGTATTTCCAAACTCACAAAATTTGGGTACTCACAAAATCCTCCATAGAATCAGTACTCGACAATGCAGCCAGGTCGGAGCGGATCTCCAAGTGGAGTGCACAGATCAAGCAGTTCGATATTTTCTACGAAATGAGAACAGCAGTAAAAGCACAGGCAGTGGCCGACTTTCTGGCAGACTTTCCCTTTAGCGACGAAGATGAAGTAGAAGACATTCCTGGAATGGAGGAAGACCAAGAGGATCCGTCCGACTTACTCGAGACCTGTAGCCCGACACGATGGGAAGTTTTTGTGGATGGATCATCCAATAAAGACGGGTCAGGCCTTGGATTGGTCTTCACAACGCCAAAGGGAAAAAGATGGTCCACTCGTTTAGACTTGAATTTAAGGCAACCAATAACGTCACGGAATACGAAAGTCGTGATACATGCTCTGTGCACGATAGTGGAGATGGGGATTCAAGACGTAAGACTAACAAGTGACTCCCAGCTAGTCGTCAGACAGATCAGCGGGAAGTAGCTATACATGACCCCTTTTTACAAAAATATTGGGAACTCGCCCAATTTTACATCGACCAGATACCAAACATCAAGTTTCGGCATATCTGTAGGAAAGATAATCGCCACTCGGACGCTCTAGCATACATCGCCTCCATGCTAACGGATGCAAATGTTGAAGGCATCAGAATTATGAGAATCTTAATGCCATCGGTACCTGAGACAGTGGGCATTAGCGCGTATATGGCAGCAACTACGGCCGATCAGTATAAAGCCGATGATTGGCGAAAACCTATCCACGAGTATCTAGAGACAGGAGAACTGCCCAAGGGGCGACCCGAGATCAACAAAATCAAAATCAAAGCAGCTGCATATGAGCTCCGAGATGGCATTCTGTACAGGAAATCATACCCAGGACCGTTATTAAGATGCCTGAGCAAAGAAGAGGGGCACACAATTCTGAACTAATTGCATTATGGGGTCGCGGGAAACCACAGCTCGGGCCGTAGCCTAGCAGCACGTGCCAAGACTATGGGGTATTTCTGGCCTTACATGAATGAGTATGCAAAGCATATGGCACTCATCTGCGACGAATGCCAGAAGTTCGGAAAAAAGATACACGCACCAGCAGTGACGTTAAACTGTTAAGTGCATATTTTGCATATATTTAGTGTCTAATCCATGCTAGTAATTGCTATATATTCTTGCGAATTATTGTATATTACTCTTGTTTTCTTTTATTTATGTTTTGATAGGTGAATCATCCAAAAGAAGTCAATTTGCACTTAATTGTGCAAGGAAAGAAGTTAGTTACAAGAGGAGAAAGGCCAAAGACCAAGTGGAGCTCATTCAACTCTAGGAGTTTTTGCTATCACCATAAAGACGACGAGAATACGAAACTAATGGTGAAAGAATGGAGTTATTCCGACATCGTATGAGAAAATTACGAGCGTTTGAAGCGAGTCAAAGTTGTCAAAGATATTGACACAAAGAATTTATAAAAGCACCCGACAATTCAACTCAGGGCTGCCACCATTTTCTTCCTCCCATCACGTGACTAGTGCAGTTGTTTATTTTACTTCCACATGAAACAAATTTTGGCAGAGAGGATATTAAGCATTGGCGGATTTCAATGGGGTTTTGTTGAAAACAGGGAATGGTTGTGTTGTACGTAATGATGCAGATAGCTATTGGTGATGGCAGTGCTGAGATGGAGGAAAGCTCGAGAAAAAGATGGAGTGTTTGGAGCTATTGCTAGTTTGATCAATAGAAGGAATATGAAAGATGATGCAATGGAGAGGTTTCTGCTAGAGTTCGGTGGTTGCTCGTGATGAAGACTGCTCGAGCAGAGGTAGAGGTGATGAAGTAGAGACGAGCTCGAGTATATACAGGGAGCTACGATGGTTGTTGGTGGTCATCATTATAATGAAGAGTGGCTGATATCGCCTATGGCTGGCGATGGATGGAGAAGTTCTGTGAGGCGATGTTGCTGTTGATAGAGTCTTGGAGTTGTGAAAAACTGGAGCTCGAGATCACTTGAGGAGTGTTAGCAAAGAGGAAGCTCGAGAATGAGAATGAAGATGGCAATGACAATGGAGTTCAGCTCGAGGAGTTTTGCTGTGATATCCGGTCGCTGCCATTTCCAGCGAAGTTGGAGGAGCTCGAGTTTATAGTAAATCAGGGACGTGATTATCGCTGGTGGTGATGGATTGGACGGGTATTTCTGTGATAGTTGGGTTGTTGGTCGACGGAGAAGGCAGTGGGAAGATGGTAGCATCTCGGTGACTGAATGATTGCCGAAGATGATGGAACATGCATTGGAAATGATTGACAAGGGCAATGATCAACGGGATGGAACTGATGCATCGGTAGTTGACAGAGATTGAGTTCGAAATGGGAAACTCGAGTGGAGTTTATTAGGCCTGTGCTGATTAAGTTTAGGAAAATCTAGTAGAATGGATTTCTCACGGAGGGAGAAGTGGCCGAGGGTTGGAATTCCCGAAAACATAAAATCCAGAAGAATAAATTTCTCTCCGAGGGATGTCTGTCCGTGAATATGAGTGAACGAATTTGGAAATCCAGGGAAGATAATTTTTCACGGAGACTCATGTATCCGTGGGAAATATGAAGGTATAAAGGGAATGGGCTGTCAGTTTTGGCAAACTAACAAGCCAAGGATTCAATAGGCTGGATCTGTTTGACAGTTGAGATGAGTTTAATGGTCTAGGCTTCTCCCAGTTAAGCGACCACTTGAGCTGTTTTGAGAAACTTTTGTGCACTGCCAAAATTTGGTCGTGATATACTTAGGAAATTCGGTGAGATTTTGGCAACCATTGACCGGGATTTGGCGCACGGGCACTTCTACAACTTGGATACCTATAAAAGAGACTTCTTAATATATCATATCATAGATCACACATCTCATAATACACTTTTGTTCTTCATCAATATTTTAGGGTTTACCCCTTTAGGGGGAAACCGGGAAACGATGTAAACATGAGAGGCTAAACTTTTGTTGATTGAGGATGAATTCAATGTTCTAGCGTGAAGCTCTATTATTATACAAGTTTGTTCGGAGTTTTAATCACATCATCGTTTGTTTTCACTATTTGATCTTTATGAGTAATTATTGGATTGATTTGGAGTGCACGCTCGATTGATTTACTAATTGTTCTATTGCTAGTATTGAGTTAGGAGATAAGTAATCGTCGAATAATTCATACACAAGTAGAAATCGCGAGACCTTGCAGAGGGATTCTGTGGAGCAATTGCGAGTGAAGATAACACCAGCAAGTGGACCTTGAGCTAAGAGTTTAACTACTGGGATCAACCTAATTCACAAAGCCTAAGTGTTCGATCGGATTACACCTTGAGTGAGCTACTACTTGGTGGTTCGGTTGGATAGAATCTGATATTGGAGAGCTTCCGTATCCGTGGTAAAAGGAGTTTTGAGGATAGCACTGAGCTAATTTGCTTTCCTACGGTTGGTGATGAATGGTTCTAACGAAGATAGATAAGTATACTAATCCAGTTATCGCTTGGTAACGGCGAAGGATTCCTTGATCATCTCTTTCTTTTATTTGTTATTATTTCTATTTTACTTTAAACCAACCCCCATTTCACTTTGTTTTGCTATCTAAATAACATATCAATTACACAGCTCTCTGTGGGAACGATCCTTACTACCGCTATATTATTATTTAATTAGTGGGAAATATCTTGATTAATTTGTTGTGGTTACGACACGCATCAAATTTTGGCACCGCTGCCGGGGAGCGGTTGTTAATTGATTTGTTATTTGTTTAGCTTGTTTTTGTTTTTAAATTTTTTCTTGTGTTCTTGTGAGTCGTCATGTTTCCTTATGGACATAACATGTACGGAGCACAAGACCAATCATCATATTATAGTGGTAATCAATTTGGATTTCAATCTCATTCATATAACAACTACCAACCATACCCTACGGAGCCTTATGGATACTCTCATACATATCAACAACCTTATGACGGGTATGTAAGTGAGCAATCAAAGGGATGGTAGGATAGTTATACTTCTGATCAGTTGTTTTCTAGTAATGTGCAGATGACAGAGAGTTTGGAAAGACCTACTCCTCTTTATCATGTTCTTTCGTCATTTATGTCAAAAGAAGAGATACGGTCTGAAAATTTCGTCGTGAATAATGGCGGAAAACGTATTAATATCAGAAAACTTTCTAAACAATATGATCAGTGAGAAGAAGCTGGAGCATCAGAAAAGACCCTCGAAGAAATCAACAAGGTAATACGAACGGAACTTCAACGTCGTTGGGATATTGAAGATTATGAGGTTGACGAAGACTCTGATGAAGATGAGCAACCTTTGGAAAATCCTTGCAATAATGGTAATGTTATTTCAACTCCGGATCATAATAACGATCACTCGCCTATTCAAAAGGAGGAGAATGAATATGACATAACCGTTGTTATAAATGGTGTAACGTACTCAAACAATGATTTTAAGATTTGCACCAATGAACTAGAATTTCTAGGAGATGATTCCGATTCCGATGACGAGGTTGTTGAAGAAATAGAGATTAGGAATGAAACCAAATTGGTTGAAGTTGTGGAAGACCCAATTGAGCTAGCCAAGGATTATAATGATGTTGAGATTTTGATTGAAGCAGAAACTGACGAAGAATGGCTAAATAGTTTGATAGAGGACCACAATACAAATGAGGTAAATAATTCATTGCAATTCTTTAAGAATGATGAGGATCATGTAATACGAGAGATTGTGGAAGGTTTGTCTAATCCTTTGCATATTTCTAAATCTTTTGATCGACATCACTTAGGATTGGGTATTTGTGCTTCTAAAATTCTTAAGGATTATTTTACTTCTAATTATGTACCACTTGATGTGTTTGATTCTAGCATTGTGCAGGTTCACCAAGAGGAACCTATAGAAGTTCCCTTATTTTATGTTCTTTATCCACTTTCGAGTGTAGAAAGGACTAAGTGTGGGGGAAACTTTCAAGCTATAACAATTTCATTATTCATATATTATGCTAATCATTGTGTGAAGTTGTTACTAGAATTGCAGATTGTTTTCTGGGCAGACAACCAGATTTTCAGATTGTTGGTATATGGACGATAACAAAAGAGTCGGGCTGACGACTTTAAACCAAGCGCTTAATGGGAGGAAACCCATAGGTTTTATATTTTAATCCCTTTTATTTTTTGTTTTTATTGTTTTCATATCATATTTGCATCCCCATGTTTAATTTCATTGAGTCCGGAATCTATCTTAGAAGAATTATGACGAATACCTTTTCGTCAGAAAAATTCAGACTGCACGTAGTTCATTCCAGAGACCATAACTGTCAGACCATTTATCTAAACACTGTGCCCTTTTGACACTGTATAGAAAACACGTAGATGTACAACTTTTGTGAAATGGAGTTATTCCAAATTCATTACCAATTTGTACAGTTTTTACATTTTATCTGCTGTTACGTCAGAATTCAGAATTTTTGATTTTACACATTGAGGACAATGTGAAGTTTAAGTGTGGGGGAGTCTTTTGCATATAGAGTTTTTAGCCTTTTTGAGTCAAAATTTTCAATTTTTTTGTATATATTTGAATAAAACCTTCAACTTGTAGAGATTTTAGAGTCACTAGTATACTTCTAGGTATGTTTACATAGAGATTCTGACCGACATAACTGAACTTGGAAGTGTTAGGGAACTACATTTGGATTTCTTACTTGTTAGAGTGTTAAATAATGGATTTAATCATGCCGGTGATGCAAATTAGGAGCATGGAGAAATGCATTATTAGAGTTGCTGATCAATCATTAGTGGAGACTACCTATTTTCAAATCAACAGAGGCACCATACCAAATTTCCTTGTAGCTGACTAAAGAGCTTTCTTTTGAGTGTGTGTCACCGTACGTTAATTCCGGGTAGAATGGTGAGCTACCCAACCTCCCACTAATAGAAGCACTATTTTTGATCTCTTGAGTGCTAATTTTGTCAATCATGAGGGTGACGTCTATAGACGAAAACCACCTTCTTGTAGTTTGATTTGCAGTTAGCACCATTCTCTCTCTCGACAACAACAGATCCATAGAAACACCATCATCATCAACAAGAGGAGCTACATCAAAATATACAAGGAAAGTTGAAGACGTTTGAGGTTTACAAGCAACAATACAAGGAAGAGCAAATTTCATATTCAAGTAAAGCAACATATACATGAGCAGATTTTTATATACATGTTGAAGACTTACACATAAAGAGTGGAATTATATATCTAAGTATGAAGACTTATTTACAACAGCGAAGAAAATCAAAAGATGAGAGTTATTGAAGTTTATGATACAAAGACAATACAAGTTGTGAAGATCAAAGTGGTAAAGTACTTCTTTCATGGCCATGTTATTTTAATTTCGTTATTATTTTTGTAGTTGCAATCTTTTTGTTAAGAAAAAAAAAATACAAAAAAAAAAAAAAAAATACAAAATACAAAATACAAAAAGGTTTGCATTTAGGTTGTTATTTGTTCAATAAGGCCATGGGGAAGAAAAATCTATAAGGAAGTATCAAGCAATAAGGAAATTGAAGAGAAAGAGTTACAAATTGTCGAGTTCTACGAAGTTCAAGAGTTTATCATCGTCAATTCATTCAATCATTCATTTTTGTTGAAGATCGAAGACGGAGACCAAGAAGATGAAGAAGACGATCGAAGACATTGGAAAATCATTTCAATCGGATGTGAAGGTGGTAAGTACTCTCATCCTTGCTATAGTGGTTGATTTCCTTTCATAGAGATCATCGAGAAAAATATCTTTATTTTCCACGATTTTGTGGCGAATTTAAATATTCGGAAGGTTTCCTTCCCACCATTCAACGTGTGTAGGATTCTCTCTTCATTCCTACCGCACACATGTGAATTCTTATTGAGTGCAATTATCATAAAATTCTTTTAATTGAGTGCAATTATCATAAAAATTCTTTTAAGTGAGGCGAAGTCGAGACGAAATGCTTATTGATCGCTCTCAAACACGCATTCTCTCATTATGGTGTGGTTATTTCTCACTCAAGATTTAAGAATGAATATGTTCTTTGGTATTTCTAACTTCTTATTACTAGCATGCAGAAACTCTATGTCCTCATAGCTCTTTGGATGCTTGGGAAGCTGGAATGCTTTGAAGTTGGAGCAAGTTTTGTGGGTATATCTCTGGTAAACCCTCACGAGACTATAACTCGTCCACTAGGGACACCTAGGGGTTTAAAGGCCTGTTATTCATGCTAAGAGTAACCGTATCCTCAGCGACATGGAGTTGTTGTATTTTAGATAGTTTGCTCGAGGACTAGCAAAAGCCAAGTGTGGGGGAATTTGTTAAGTGCATATTTTGCATATATTTAGTGTCGAATCCATGCTAGTAATTGCTATATATTCTTGCGAATTATTGTATATTACTCTTGTTTTCTTTTATTTATGTTTTGATAGGTAAATTATCCAAAAGAAGTCAATTTGCACTTAATTGTGTAAGGAAAGAAGTTAGTTACAAGAGGAGAAAGGCCAAAGACCAAGTGGAGCTCATTCAACTCTAGGAGTTTTTGCTATCACCTTAAAGACGACGAGAAGACGAAACTAATGGTGAAAGAATGGAGTTATTCCGACATCGTATGAGAAAATTACGAGCGTTTGAAGCGAGTCAAAGTTGTCAAAGATATTGACACAAAGAATTTATAAAAGCACCCGACAATTCAACTCAGGGCTGCCACCATTTTCTTCCTCCCATCACGTGACTAGTGCATCTATTTATTTTACTTCCGCATGAAACAGATTTTGGCAGAGAGGATATTAAGCATTGGCGGATTTCAATGGGGTTTTGTTGAAAACAGGGAATGGTTGTGCTGTACGTAATGATGCAGATAGCTATTGGTGATGGCAGTGCTGAGATGGAGGAAAGCTCGAGAAAAAGATGGAGTGTTTGGAGCTGTTGCTGTTTTGATCAATGGAAGGAATATGAAAGATGATGGAATGGAGAGGTTTCTGCTAGAGTTCGGTGGTTGCTCGTGATGAAGACTGCTCGAGCAGAGGTAGAGGTGATGAAGTAGAGACGAGCTCGAGTATATACAGGGAGCTACGATGGCTGTTGGTGGTCATCATTATAATGAAGAGTGGCTGATATCGCCTATGGCTGGCGATGGATGGAGAAGTTCTGTGAGGCGATGTTGCTGTTGATAGAGTCTTGGAGTTGTGAAAAACTGGAGATCGAGATCACTTGAGGAGTGTTAGCAAAGAGGAAGCTCGAGAATGAGAATGAAGATGGCAATGACAATGGAGTTCAGCTCGAGGAGTTTTGCTGTGATATCCGGTCGCTGCCATTGCCAGCGAAGTTGGAGGAGCTCGAGTTTATAGTAAATCAGGGACGTGATTATCGCTGGTGGTGATGGATTGGACGGGTATTTCTGTGATAGTTGGGTTGTTGGTCGACGGAGAAGGCAGTGGGAAGATGGTAGCATCTCGGTGACTGAATGACTGCCGAAGATGATGGAACATGCATTGGAATGATTGACGAGGGAAATGATCAACGGGATGGAACTGATGCATCGGTAGTTGACAGAGATTGAGTTCGAAATGGGAAACTCGAGTGGATTTTATTAGGCCTGTGCTGATTAAGTTTAGGAAAATCCAGTAGAATGGATTTCTCACGGAGGGAGAAGTGGCCGAGGGTTGGAATTGCCGGAAACATAAAATACAGAAGAATAAATTTCTCTCCGAGGGATGTCTGTCCGTGAATATGAGTGAATGAATTTGGAAATCCAGGGAAGATAATTTTTCACGGAGACTCATGTATCCGTGGGAAATATGAAGGTATAAAGGGAATGTGCTGTCAGTTTTGGCAAACTGACAAGCCAAGGATTCAATAGGCTGGATCTGTTTGACAGTTGAGATGAGTTTAATGGTCTGGGCTTCTCCCAGTTAAGCGACCACTTGAGCTGTTTTGAGAAACTTTTGTGCACTGCCAGAATTTGGTCGTGATATACTTAGGAAATTCGGTGAGATTTTGGCAACCATTGACCGGGATTTGGCGCACGGGCACTTCTACAACTTGGATACCTATAAAAGAGACTTCTTAATATATCATATCATAGATCACACATCTCATAATACACTTTTGTTCTTCATCAATATTTTAGGGTTTACCCCTTTAGGGGGAAACCGGGAAACGATGTAAACATGAGAGGCTAAACTTTTGTTGATTGAGGATGAATTCAA
The DNA here is from genome assembly GCA_023531295.1 of Papaver armeniacum. NCBI lineage: Eukaryota > Viridiplantae > Streptophyta > Magnoliopsida > Ranunculales > Papaveraceae > Papaver > Papaver armeniacum. The sequence goes on from JAJJWW010012516.1 coordinate 63,057, forward strand.
TGTTCTAGCGTGAAGCTCTATTATTATACAAGTTTGTTCGGAGTTTTAATCACATCATCGTTTGTTTTCACTATTTGATCTTTATGAGTAATTATTGGATTGATTTGGAGTGCACGCTCGATTGATTTACTAATTGTTCTATTGCTAGTATTGAGTTAGGAGATAAGTAATCGTCGAATAATTCATACACAAGTAGAAATCGCGAGACCTTGCAGAGGGATTCTGTGGAGCAATTGCGAGTGAAGATAACACCAGCAAGTGGACCTTGAGCTAAGATTTTAACTACTGGGATCAACCTAATTCATAAAGCCTAAGCGTTCGATCGGATTACACCTTGAGTGAGCTACTACTTGGTGGTTCGGTTGGATAGAATCTGATATTGGAGAGCTTCCGTATCCGTGGTAAAAGGAGTTTTGAGGATAGCACTGAGCTAGATGCTTTCCTAAGGTTGGTGATGAATGGTTCTAACGAAGATAGATAAGTATACTAATCCAGTTATCGCTTGGTAACGGCGAAGGATTCCTTGATCATCTCTTTCTTTTATTTGTTATTATTTCTATTTTACTTTAAACCAACCCCCATTTCACTTTGTTTTGCTATCTAAATAACATATCAATTACACAGCTCTCTGTGGGAACGATCCTTACTACCGCTATATTATTATTTAATTAGTGGGAAATATCTTGATTAATTTGTTGTGGTTACGACACGCATCATAAACTCGGTAATCAGCCCTTGGCCTTTCGCCAAATGGGGAATCGACATCGTGGGACCATTGCATGTCGGATCGGGGCAGAGAAAATACTTAATTGTGGCTACCGACTACTTTACTAAATGGGTAGAGGCTGCTCCATTAAAGTATATTTGGGATAGAGATGTTTTTCGATTCATTTGGGAGCACATCATCTGTCGTTTTGGGGTACCGGCAGCAATCATCTCGGACAATGGAAAACATCTACATGGCAAGAATATCAACTTGCTATTCAATACCTACAACATTCGAAAGAGTAAGTCCACACCCCTTTACCCTCAAAGTAATGGACAAGCTGAGATCACAAACAAAACCATCTCCGACAACCTAAAGAAGAAGCTTGATGGAGAATACGGGGAATGGTGTGAAGAGATTTACAACGTTTTGTGGGCCTAAAGGATAACTCGTAGAGAGGCAACCGGATTATCGCCTTTCATGTTAACATACGGGACCGAAGATATCCTTCCAACGGAGGCGATGATACCTACAACAAGGACCGAGGCATGGAGATGAAACATCTCCGCAGATCTTATCCTGGCCAATCTCGACGACCTAGAAGAAACAAGAGAAATGGCCCTACAAAAGATGGAAAATTACCAACGAAGAATACAACGAGAGTATAACAAGCGGGTCCGACCAAGAGAGTTCCAGCCGGGACAATTGGTGCTGAAGGATCTACCCAGTTATGAGCGTGATAAAAAAGGCGGAAAACTAGCAGCACGGTGGGGAGGACCCTATACTATTGTCGAGAAGGTCGGTGAAGGAGCATACAAGATACTAAAACCGGACAGAACACCCGATCCACGACCATGGAATGCTAGGCGACTAAAGCTATATCACCCATGAGAGCAGGTATGATATATTGTCATCTATTTCCTTAAAATGCCATGTGGGGTTGGAAATGTGACAATTGCGTCTAAATGGCCGTTTCGAACCCGAGGCGATGGCATTGTGCAAGTGTCGGGGCGGCTTACACTCGAATGGTCGTTTCGAACCCGGGGCGACGGCATTGTGCAAGTGTCGGGGCGACTTACATTTAGAAGGGCTATTCGAACTCGGGGCGACGGCAGTGTGCAAGTGCCGAGGTAGCCCTAGGGCCCTGGTGGTTGGAAACCAGTGGCCGATTGTCGAGGCATGAATACTAGACAGTCGAGCATGCAACATTGCCCCCCTCGCAAGTGGCCGGAATCACTTGCCCAAGAAAGTTAATTGATAACTTCTTGGGATTTCGATCCCATAGAACTTAGGGCGGACCAAATACCCTACCACTAGATCTTGAAAGACGGTGATGAGATACCTCAATCGGGACATGGCATTGGGCCCGATGACCCTCCCTGTTGAGTGTGTTCGACAGAAACGACATTTACGCTAACTGATCTACTCATTTTTATGCAGATACACACAAATTAGCCATAAATATAAAACCAAATATCGTCGGCACAACACAAGTAAGAACATTAACGTGAACAACAATGTCAGAAAGCAAGAAAAACAACCGAATTGGCGACGCAGCACCCCCTTAAAAGAAAATGTATGAGAAAATAAAGGTGTTCGAGCGGATTACAACCCAATGCAAAGGGCGAAATAGCGACGCAACGCTACAAAAGATGAGCCTACTCTTTAGGAGGAGCCGATCCCGGAACCACCTTCTTGGCAGCAGCGTCGGCCCGCTTCTTATCGAGAACCGTCTTTACACCAGCTTTGACCCTGGTAACAAGCTCATCATTAAACCTCGCCTTTTCAGCAGCAAGGTCGAGTGTCAACTGCACCGATGCCGCCTCAGCAGTGGCCACCTGCCCGAGTAATTGAGCTTCCCTCGCCAGCAGTTGCGTCTCCTTCCCCTTCAATCGGGCATTCTCATCTTCCAACGATGTCACCTTCCTTTGCTCGGATGTCAAAACACTGGAGTAGTCAGTAACATAACAACAACATCAGGACAACAACAACGAAAACACAATATAAGGGACACCACCTTCAAGTAAAGGGGTGACTACTCTAACGGTCTCTTCGGACTCAGACAAGCTACACTCAAGGGAAGATATCTTAGAGGAAAGTTCTAGATAGCGTTGCTCGTTAAATTCATTGGAGGGGCAGTATTTCTTACGATCATTCCATTCGGCTCTCTGCCGAGAGTGTGCTATCTGCAAACCTGATAACTGATCTTGAACCAACTCCAACTCCTCGGAGACTCTCTTAGACTCTCTAAGCTTCTCAAGAGATTCTTGGCTACACTTTTCGGCAGCACTCTTATCCCCCAGAATCCGAAGGCGATCTGCGTGCAAATCTAGGACTTGAAGCCTTAACCGTCCACACTGACTTTCTAAGTTATCGACCAACAGCGTCTTGTCGGCAGCGATACCCTGGAATCGAGACAAGCTCGCCCTAAGATTATCCATCTCCTCGGGGACGTACTCAAAAGTCACATAACGATACAGCTGGGCTCGAAGGCTTTCAATCTCGGCTTCCAGATGATCAATTTTGTCATCCTTATTGACAATCCTTTGTTGTAAATTAGAAACATGACCCCGTTTTATATCAATCTCCCTCTTCAACAAGCGATACCTCGTGGCAGCACCGACCTCCATACTAGAAATTTCGGCTAGGAAGGTAGTACCAAACTCATGATATTGGCACTACATAATCAATCATAAACACTCGGAAGCTAAATAAATACCTTGGTCTCGGACAGTTGCTTCTCCAGCTCCCGGGATCGCTCGCGCTCTTGCTGTAATAAGAGACGAAGGCCCTCTTTCTCAGCGATCTCCTTGTGCTGAATGGCGGCATTTAACAACGCGCGATTAATATCATACAAGCATCAACAGTATTAGCACCTACCCCATGGCGTGAACGCATAACCTGATCAACACAACTCACCAGCAGATCAAAAGTGTTCTTTAGACCAGCATTATACAACGAGGCGGCCTTGATCTTATCTTCATCCGAGAGAGAGGCAAATTCAGGAGAAATAAGAGCTCCTAGGGAGTTGCATATAGGGCCCGAGACAGTAAAAGAGGTGGTACTGCCCGAGTTAGGGACCACAGGAGAAATGGACTCCAGCAACTCGTTCCCAGAAGTAACATTCTCTTCGCCACTAGTAACCACATCATTTCCACCACCACCAGACTTCTCCATTTGCTTCTGCTCCTCTTCACCACTATCGATCTCGTCCTCTCCATCAAAAAGATCCTCATCATCATCACCATCAGATTCAAGATACACAACATGATGGTTATTTTCAATGATGTTGTAGTAAGAAGGGTTGTCGTTCACTCGGACTTGATGAGATTGATTTTAAGAATTAATAAAAGAAAATAAAAGAAAAATATATACAAATATTGTCACAGGATGAAGAGTCACTAGGACGCAGGATTTCACTACTTTTCATATTCTTGTGGTTCAGTCATTAACTCGAGACAATATAGCTCAAACAAAAGAAGTTGTGACTCTAATTCCTTGCCAAAAATAGATTTCATAAAACATTATCTGTAAGTCGTAAGCATGACGCATCAAAAGTAATTTAAACTAAGCATGCGACATCAAACAAAATAACAGATAATTAATAGAAATCATAAAACAATTAAATCTATGCAAAAAGTCATATAAAGAATTAATTCATTTACCACAATCATGAAAATTTGCTTCCTCCGTTGTCCCAGTGATGGGTTCTAGCTCTGCATATTGGAAACACGCTCAAAAGTTGATTTCATTGCTCAAAAATGGTTTACAAATGATGAATAAGGGAGAAATAATGAAAAATCGGGTTTGTAACAATTATTTTTGTTACAAACCGATCTATTGGTAGAACGATAAATAGTAGCATCGTTGTTGTTATTCGTTGCTTTAAGACTGTCCCCGAACTACGACCCTCAGATGTGAGTCGTTAACACTGTTGAAGAACGACGGTCTTTGGCTGTCTGTTCTTCGTGTTCTTTGTCTTCAATGGCAGCAGCAGAGACAAGCTCTGCAACTTTGATTTCTCACCCTATTTGACGCTCTAAACTCTCCCCCAGCTCTCCATCCCCCTTTATGTGACGCCATAAGCCTATTTATACACCTTGGACCAAGAATGATTCCTCAAAACTCCAAATAATCTCGTCATAACTCATATTATTCTTCACGGCCTGTTAAGGGAATAATTCCCGATTCTTCCATTTCTCACGCGCCTGAATGTGTAAAATCACTCCAAATCGTTATAAACACTTCCCTGAAGATGAATAGCACGCTGCAGCCTTACGAAAACTTGCCAGATACTGACATGGAATATCCCGAGAATATCTTGCTTGCCCCGTTTCACGAAATCTCCCTTTTTTATGGAAACTAACACAGTACCACCCCCGTTTGACCGAAACAGTCATTACCAAACAATATGAGCGAATAAATCAAACAAACTCTCTCGCGAATCTCTCCCAGGGAATACGCAGGTGAAAGGCCAAAAACCCGTGAACCCTGTTTTTCTTAAATCCGATTATCCACCCAGGTTGATCGGTTATAACAACTGTACCAACCTAGTATTGACATAACAAGTTTATTCCATAAAAATCTCTGATTGAATCTCCCTTAAACACCCCAAACTGGAACCCTAAATCTCGCACCATTTTTTCCCGCCAAAATTTGATTTCAAATGAAGAAGAAGACCTCCCCTAACGAGAGATGGGGGTGCGAATAGCAGTTGGCGCCCCTTGGGTGTAAATAGTAATTGAGGTGCCCCTTAGTAATTTAGGTGCCCCTTAACCGAAATGAGAGTCCGCATAGCACATGTCCTCCGGGGGTGCTCCGCATAATTTTTCGAGCCGATTTTTCCAAAAATGCTTAATTCCCAAAAATACCTACAAACACACAAAACACCATAATAAGCACAAATTCGAGTACCAACAAAAATGTAAAATTGAGGACAACTTAGACACAAAAATGTGTCTATCAAATACCCTCAAACTTATTATTTGCTAGTCCTCGAGCAAATTTATTCTAGAAAATAAAAATCATTTGAACCCCTAGGTGGCCCTAGTGGCGGAGTGTTGTCTCCGGAATGTTTATCGAGGTGTACCCACAAAACCTTTACTCCATACCCTAGCTATCTACGCAGAACCTTGGACGGCACTAAAGAATCTCCTTGGTTGGTATACTTATTGACTACAGGAGGAAGTACCCTGATGCGAAATTCCAATTGTTGTGCACGAGTTTGCAGTCAAGCATACTAAAATTCATATAAAGTGATAGAGCTCTGCTCAGATAGTTTCTGGACATCATAAACCGGAGTCAACCAATCACATGGATAGATTAAGAAGATGGATGTAGAGAAAAACGTGGATGATGTTGACTAAGGTGAACCTATCCTAATGGACCGAGATACTCAATGTCTCGGACTAATATCAACACACCGGGCAAATACAAGGGAACCAAGTGGTCGATAATCCTAACTCTAGGTCAACTCAACCGGCATATACAAGGGCACGGTGGTCGGTCTTTATTGAATTTATTCGGTTGACAAAACAATCAATCATACCCACGATAAAAAACCTTTGAATCAAAGAATCATGCTTTGTGAAATCCAACTATTCCATAACCAATAATAAACTTAGGTACTCATATTCATGGAGTTCATAACAAGAAGAAAGAGAAGAAACTATCTAGAAAACAAGTAGAGATGAAATAATAAAACGTGGTATGATTATCTAGAATTGAACCTATATATGGAGGTAACCTCCTCAAGAAACTAGGAAACCTACCTCCTTAAGAATTAATGCTCCTTGGTTGGCCAAAAACTCATTATACAACACGTTCCAAGTCAAAACAATTGACTATCGGGAGGAAGTATCCCATTATCCATTATTCCGGAAAGATCACTTGCGTTATTCCTCCATATCTCAATTCCTAAATTCGGATTTGTTCTTCGCCTTCAAAGCGTCCATTGATGCAACTTTTCTCGTAACTCGACCAACGGTGCTTTTATAACACCATTTCGTTGATGAATCAAGCATCACTAACTAACACCACCCTTCATATCACTTGGCAGCACCAAAAAGTGATAGATCCATAACTCAGCTCTGCTGAGCTCCACCTCAGATATTCCCCGTTTCATTGCCATAACTACATTCGACATCATAAACATCGTTTATCATCACTACCAAGTCAACTCGTCAATCATTGCTTCTCATGGATAGATTAAGAAAGATGGATGTCATGCAAACCAAAAAACGTGGATGATGTTGATTTCTAGCTTAGTAAATGGTGAACCTATCCCTAACATGGTAACGCAGACAAAGGGGGGATAGCACCTGCCCTTTAAAAATGACCATTGAGCCCTTTTTAGTCTTGGGAGTTCTTTTGCTCATAACTTCTTCATACGAACTTCCGGAATGACTCGTTCTTTATTGTCTTTATCACACACAATGAGAAAAGTAGAAATCTTGTATTTGAACGAGTTCCAATTGGTCTTTTGCTCCAAAAATTGCACTAATAAACTCAAAGCACACATAAGGAACCAAAGAAAGCATAAATACTAGTGGTCGATAATGACTACTAACTCTAGGTCAACATACTAAAATTTGGCATATTGACATCAAGGGCATGGATAGATTAAAGAAGATGGATGTAGAGAAAAACGTGGATGATGTTGACTAAGGTGAACCTATCCCAATGACCGAGGTCGACTTTACAAGGGAATTGAATTTATTCAATCGGCATATACAAGAGGCACCGGTGGTCTTTATTGAATTTATTAGGTTGGTCTCGATGGTCCTGGTCTCATTTTTTTTTTTTTTTTTTTTTTTTTTTTTTTGTTGTAGCTCAGCCATTCTATTTCACCCTAGCAATGGTAAAAAGAAAAAAAAGAAGTGATCAGGATTCTTTCGATGTTTCCATCACGAGGATATGGCGAAACTACCATGTTTTCTTTTCTAACACCTGAGCTCTGTGCTTTTATGAATAGACTCTTTTAGATGTTTCCATCTAATCAGATTGGTTCCTCAACTCCTATAACCAAGATGCTTCCATCCACTTAGATTGGTTAGTGCCATCCTTAATAAACATAAATTTCTAGGCTCTGGAGTTTTTTATTTATCGCAACTAAAAAGTTTCTCCCATACCCCCAAACTTAAATCTAACATTGTCCTCAATGTTCTAAAGATGAAATTAAAAACATGAACAAGGAGAAACCGTTACCACTTGAAGAAAAGATATAAGGAAAGACATTACCGTGTCGCATGAATATTGGGTTACCTCCCAAGAAGTGCTAAGTTTAAAGTCTTCAGCCAGACATTGGAAGAGATTAGTCACCTCGAAGAATCATAAAGCAAGAGTAGGAATAAGCTGGGTCATCTGGATCAAAAAGTACTAACCACAAGAAGAGGAGACTGCAACAGACCAGGAAGATATCCAACACACCCTTATCTATTTTTTAGACAACTACATTTAGTTGTGGTTCGGGTTTAGGCTTTTTAAAAGGGTCTAGATAACATATTTTCATGGGTTGCGTTTCCTCGTGAGTTAGATCCGAATGTTCAGGTTCTAGAGTCTGGAAAAACTCAAATAAAAACTTAGAAGCACATAATAATAACCTGAATAATTTAGGATCCTCTAAGTCAATCGGTTTTGACTTACACAAACAGTGACCACAATAAGATTGGTGGTCTTCCTTAAGCAAATGTGTCGACCCTAAAATCCTAAAGTAATTAGGTTTAGTCTCAAAACTTAATAATTGACACATCTGAAACTTATACGTTCCAACAATTGGAAGGAAGGTTTTTGGTGGGAAAACAAAGTCAATCGTGGTATCATAGCCTAGGTTAACCACATCAACCAGAGGATGGGTTTTTAACAACTGAACTTCTTTATGGACACAACTAGGTTCAGGAAAAAGTGTATGAAGATAATCTTGTAAAATGGTTGAGGCACGGATGTCCAGTCTTAAGTGAGGGAACTTTCTGAGAGTTAAAGGTAAGGCACTAGGAGAGTGATAATCACCCCCAAACTTAGATTTTTCAGTGTCTCTAGATAGACTAGTCACAATTTCCCTAATTTCTAGAACATCAGAATCCTGAAAATGGTCAATTGATTCTTCTAAGTTATTATCAGGTAATGCATCCTTATTCATCTCTACGAGTTTATCGTCTTCTAAGACTAGTGTTTCTAAATCACTAGACTCTTGTAGGATCATAATATCGCAGCATCAATATCTCGCGAGATTAATAAACGACAGTATTGCGAAGATGTCGCAAGGAAGTATAATTAATGACACAATGGATGACGACAACTAGAACATGAGAAAAGTGTGAAGATTTGGCGAGATTTAGGAGTGTCGCGAAGACGAACACTCATACACTTGCGATACTTCACGAGTCATTCCCGAAAATAAAGGATAGCTTAGCTGTCATCCACTATGTAATACCCTATATAAAGGGTTGAGTAAGTCTGTTGGAAGAGAGTTCTTTTTGAATTGTTAAGCAAGTCATTAGGAGAGAGAAAATTTAGTGTGATTGTAATTTCTTTGGCTCTGTTCTATCTTCCTTTGTAAACATTTCAAGAAAATAATCAATAAAATGGATAGTTATTCATCTTCAAATGGATTAGTTGAGTGAATTCTAGTGAGGGGTGTAGTGTGGGATTTCCTGCAACTACATATGCGCTAGAAACAGGGACTGAAAAAGGATTAAAGATAAAAGATTGCAATCAAAATTATTCTAATCAATAAAATGAGAGAGAGAAATGTTAAATCAGGTGAGGGAGAGAAATTAAAAAACAAGGAATATGATGAAAATACGGAGTACAATATAATTACAAAAGCAATGATTAACGAATTTCATGAAAACATCAGAGGAAGAATACATAAACGATATTTTGAAGGAAAGAAGATTATAGATGGGGAGAGGACATCGTCTTTGAAAGAGTGGGAAAAACAGAAAATAACATTCACAGCAGCGAAGGTACCTAAAGAGGGTTTGAGCCATACATCCCCATTAGTGATCACAATAAATGCATGCAAAAATGGAGAAGGACCAGCAAAAGCAGCGGAAGAATGGGCAATAAATAGAACTTTGGTGGATACAGGGAGTTTGGTGAGCATCATGTTTTAACATACTTACAAAAAATTAGGATATAAAGATGAAGAAATGATTCCCCCAGCGTATTATATCCATGGTTTTGGTAAATCTATAACAAAACCTAAAGGAGAGGTAAAATTACGAATTCTACTTGGAGAAATTGAAACACAAGTGACATTGAGTGTAGTGGATATGGAATCGCCATACAACGTGTTTCTAGGGAGGCCATGGGTACATGCAATTAAGGCTGTAGCGTCAACATTTCATCAGCGTATCAAGTTTCCTATGCCAACTGGAATTGGTGAAATCAGAGGAGATATTGATAAAGGGAGAATATATCATCAAGACGAAGCAAGGCATTATGAAGAACGAGTGAAGAAGCGAAAAGATCGCAAGAAGATGGTAAAAGCAGCTAAAAAAGAAGAAGAATTTAAATTTACATGATAAGAGCAAAAGAAGGAAAAGGAATACCTAGCGCAATCTCGCAGGATAAGGAAATGAAAGGACCAACCCCTATGGGAGAACCGAAAGCTAGCTATATCGCAGCGAAACAAACAAAAGAAGTGAATGTTGGAACTGAAGAAGAGCCCAAGATGTTAAAAATTGGGACTAAAATGGAAGTAGATGAAGAAAGAAGAACTATTGATTTGCTGCGAGATTATAAAGATATTTTCGCGTGGGATATGGATGAAATGCCTGGTATAGATCCATCTGTGGCTTGCTATAAATTGGAAATTGACAGAAATGTAAGACCATTCAAACAAAGAATTAGAAAGATCGCAACAAAGATATCATCCTCAAATAGAAGAAGAATTGCGAGAAAATGCTAGATGCAGGAATCATTAGACAAGCAAAATAGCCCGAGTGGATAGCAAATATGGTTATAGTCCCAAAGAAGAAAAAAGGGATAAGAATTTGTATAGATTTTACCGATTTAAACAAAGCTTGTCCTAAAGATAGTTTCCCGTTACCAGATATTCCGTAATTGGTTGAAGCAGCGGCAGGAAACGAAAGGATATCATCTCTTGATGGATATAAAGGTTACAATCAAATTCCTCTCGCCGAAGAAGATCAAGAACATACTGCTTTCTTCGCCCCAAGAGGATTATACTTGTTATACAAAAATGCCGTTTTGGTTTGCGAAATTTAGGAGCAACATACCAAAGGATGGTAGAAAAGGTGTTCGCGAGATGGATACACAAAACATTAGAGGTATATGTAGATGATATGTTAATAAAAAGTAAGAAAGCAAAAGACCATATACAGGATCTGAAAGAAATTTTTGAACAAATGAGACATTTCAACATCAAAGTAAATCCAGAAAAATGCACCTTTGGAGTTGCATCGGGAAAATTTTTAGGTTACATTGTATCAAAAGAGGGAATCCAAGTCGACCCAGAGAAAGTACAAGCAGTTCGCGATATGCCAACACCTGCGACAGTAAAAGATGTTCAGAAGTTAAATGGGTTACTAGCATCGCTAGGAAGGTTCATCTCGCGATCATCTGATAAATGCAAGCACTTTTTCAACATCCTCAAAAAGGGATCAAAGTTTAGATGGACAGATGAGTGTGAGAAAGCCTTACAAGGAATAAAGGAACATTTAATGGACATATCAATTTTGCAAAAAGCGGAACCATGAGAAGAATTATTGATCTATCTTGCGACGACCTCGCATGCATTAAGTGCGATATATCGCGAATGGACGCAGAGGGGTAGAGAAACCAATCTATTACATCAACAAAACTTTCAATGCCGCAGAAAGGAATTATTCAAAAATTGAAAAACTAATCTTGGCATTAGTTTACGCAACATTTAAGCTTCGCATATACTTTCAAGCGCACATTGTTAAGGTAGTGACAAAAATACCAATCGAATCAGTAATGAAAAATTCAAAAAGATCGGGAAGAGTTGAGAGATGGAATGCTCAAATAAGTCATTGCAAGATCAAATACGAAATATTATCTTCACCAAAATCACAAGTTGTCGCAGACTTTCTAGCAGAGATTTCCTTTGGAAGAGGATGAACCAAATGGAAGAAATGATGGACGTAGAAGAAGAACATGGAGATCCAAAAGACTTGTTAATCGAGCCAAATAGATGGGAAATATTAGTAGATGGGTCATCCAATGGAGAAGGTAATGGGGTTGGAATTGTTGTGATATCGCCGAAGGCAATAAAATAGCTTTTCTTTTGATTGGAGTTTGCGTCAACCAATAATGAAACAGAATATGAAGCTATAATACATGCTTTGCGATTCGCAATAGAAATGAAATTGGAAAATGTGAGGATTACCAGTGATTCGAAATTGGCTATTCGCCAAATAAAAGAAGAATATACTACAAATGAACCATCTTTGCAAAAGTACAAGAAACTTGTTGACGAGTCATTTCGGTGCGAGATACCGAAAATAAAATGGAGACATATATCAAGGAGAAACAATAGACTCGCAGATGCTTTTGCCTTTATATCAAGTATGATGACAGATCCGATCATGAGAAATATAAAAATACAAACACTTTTAACACCATCAATTAATAAAGAAGAAGAGCAGGAAACATATGTAATGCTAATAGAAGATGGAACACAAACACTTTGCGAAGAAGATTTGAGAGCAGAACTTCATGCATACCTGATGAAAGGGGAAACACCAAGAAATAGATTAGAGGCACACAAATTAAAAAGCCGTGCAACAAATTATGAATTAAGAGATGGAGTACTATACCGACGATCTTTTAATGGACCTTCATTCAGATGTGTAACAAGGAAGGAAGGAGAAACCATATTGAAGATGTTGCATAGCGCGGATGCTGGTAATCATAGTGGTGGAAGATCTTTAGCACATAAAGCAAAAATGCAGGGCTATTATCGGTCGTATATGCATGAGGACTTGAAACAAATATCAAGGCGTTGCGAAGATTGCCAAAGACATGGGAAGAAGATACATGCACCGGGAGCGCCATTAAATTCTTCAACAAGTGTGTGGCCTTTTGGAAAATGGGGCTTAGATATTGTGGGACCATTCCTACCAGGAACAGGACAGAGAAGATATCTAATTGTAACTCATCGATTATTTCACAAAATGGGCAGAGGTGAAAGCGGTACAACACATTCGCGATAAAGATATTTTTACTTTCATATTTGAGAACATTATATGCAGATTTGGGATTCAAAGACAGTTGGTATCCGACAATTGGAAACTTGATTTGAAGGACAAAATATAGAATTGCCGCTTAATGCATTTCAGATACGATGTGGAAAATCAACTCCTCTATACCCGTTGAGCTAATGGCCGGAAAAAGCGACAAATAAAACAATTGCAGACATATTGAAGAAGAAGTTAGAAGGATACAATAAAGGATGGTGCGAACAAGTGCTCAATGCAGTATGGGCTTATAATACAACTAGAAGAGAAGCTACAGGCATGTCACCTTTTTGTTTAACATATGGGGTTGAAGCTGTACTCCGACGAAGTTATGATTCCAACAACAAAGAAAGAAGCTTGGGAGAAAAATCTTAGTGTAACATTTTAATCAAATTAGATGAATTAGAAGAAAAAGAGAGAGAGAGCGCTACAACATATGGAGAATTATCGGCGAAGATTGGCCGAGAGAATATAACAAACGTGTCAAGATACGTGAATTTCAACCGGGAGATATGGTGCTGCGAGAAACACCAATATATCAGCGTGAAAGTGGTGGTAAGTTGGCAAGAAAATGGGATGGACCTTATATCATTAAGGAAATAGTTGGCACAGGGGCATATAGATTAATGGATCCTGAAGGGAGAGATGTAGGACAAAGATTGGATAGACCATGGAATAGGTTGTATCTCAAGAAGTATTACCCATAAAAGATGGAGGAAATGAAATGAATTTGGATGAAATGTTTTTGCGACAGAATGATTGCGAAGTTGAATAAAACAGAGAAAGATTGTGCGAATGTCTCGTAAATAATACATTATCGAAAATGAATGATTGAATGAATTGACAAAATGAATGAGTGAGTGAACGGGACGAACCTTTATGGCGTACACCCTAGTTCGCGAATGATATTTCGCAAGAGGCAAATGTAAGACCTAAAGTGCGTCATATAAGGGGGTATCTCTTGACATGGCTCGGGGAAAGGTTACACCGCTCCCGGAACCCGAGTCATGGAGATTTGGGGCCCATGAAAGCCTATCCGGGAGAGATACCTTGGATTTCCAACTATATATATAAGGTTATACCTCGGTTGGACGCCCGAGGGTCTCTTCCAAGGAGTCGAGTGTATGCTCAAGGCGCCGGGTACACGGTTGAGCCAAGAGTGCCTGGGGCATTTGAAGTGTCTCGGCCATTCTTGGCAAGTCTTGGTATATCCGCACTCGGCCCGAAGAAAACTCCACTTAGGGTGCGTCTCGTAACCATAAACCATATAGGTATAAGGGATAAGAGGTCTTAAAACAACCGGTTGTTGTTAAGACCGGATGGGAGGAGCTAGTCTTGTATGGACGATGTACGCCTCCTTGAAGGGGCAACCAGGGAGAAGATAAGGGTGGCACCCTCCATTAGGGAGCTGATAAGTGTCAAAAGACGCAAATGTCATGAGGCTTTATTTTCGCAAGGAAATTCAGGCTTGTCATATTTGTGCGATGATCCTGTAGAGGCAATAATACTAACGCAAGGATAAGGCGAGATCAATGGTTTTTTGCGTGAAAATGTAAAGACGTCCTGCGATTTCTTCGCGAAGACGGCAATGTCATAGGATTTTACATTCGTAAGAATATTTAAACCTGTCATATTGTCGCGAATAAAATATCCTGCAGAGGCAAAAATACTTAAGAAATGATAAGACAAGGTCAATGGGTCATTACATGAAAATGTAAAGACGTCCTGCGACTTTGTCGCAGCGAGGGGTGGCGAAATAAGACCTTTAATTAGGAATGCAAAATAAGACCACACAATCAATGATAAGACAAGATCAATAGATTTCTTCATTTGTGAAGATATCCTGCGATCTTGTCGCAATGATAAATTTCAACATAAATAAAGGTAAGCGAACACGCTTGCGAGATTAAAATTGCAAATCTAAAATGAGATAGAAAGAGAAAATAAGGGATTATTCATCAAGGGACTTAGTCTTTCCAATCAAAAAGAGTACTTCAACAGAAATTGAAAAGCATCTCATACAAAAAGTCATATAGAAAAAGAGACTGGAAGATATAAAATTGCAGGAGTAGCTTAATTTTCTACATCTACATCGGCATTCTCGGCAACAGGAGATGATAAATTTTCTTCAACAATTTTATCAGTTTCACATTCGCTAGTTGGAGGATTTCCATCAGAATTTTTTTTATTTGGATTCTCAGCTTCATCTTCGCCAATTGGAGGATTTTCATCAGAAGATTTTTCATGGAGATTCTTATCGACAATTTCATTGTTCGCGATATCTTCGCAGCTTTCATAATCGTAATCACTATCAGGAGAATTAGGAACTTCATCATCTTCAACTTCCAAAGGTTCGATAGAGACAGGTTCAAGGGATTTAGAAAGTAAGATCTCATTCACAAAAACTTGACTTTGGGATGAAATTGACGAAGAAGTGCCTTCTGTTGATTCCTACTTTGGATATCTTTAAGATTGCTAAGATAATTAAACCTTCTTGCGGCACGATCACGAGAATGGGCAAGAGTAGCGACAAGTGTTGTATTTTCCTTGCGAATCTTGGCATGGGAGGATTCCAAAGTAGACAGAGAAGTGCGAAGATCTTTCTCAGATTCTGCGAAAATATAGAAGAACAGCAGAGTTAAAAATAAAAAGTAATGTAAGAAATTAGAAAAGGAAAACGGCGGATGAGGCAGTCAAATTTTATGACTACCTTCCTTTTGCGAGATAAGATGTTGGGTCAGGGCCAAGAAACTATTCTCCAAATGATCCATGGCATTATCAAAACCATCACCGACAAGACCTTTTAACCGAGAACGCAAGCTTTTTCATTAGAAATCGAGTAAATTATTTTCCTTCGCAAGGGAGGAATGAGATTCTTTTAACTTGGTATATTCATCCTTGAGCTGGTTTGTCTTCACACTTAGGGTTATTCTACCCTGAATAAGCTTATCTCTTTCGGTAGTGGTTTCTTTGAGTTTATTTTTCAATAAGCAGATGGATTGTTCTTGCTCATTCAGTGCTTTTCGACAAACATCAAGTTGTTGCGAGGATATAGCCACCTTATCCAACAAAGCTCGCTTCTCTTGGGACAAAGTTCCATTTTCATCTGATAAGGTTTCCAACTCCAAATTAGATTTAGTCAAAGAATATGAGAGATGCGACAATTCGTTACTTAATAATTCTTGTTTCTGGACTAAGTAGGCGTTTTCTTGGGTAAGATTATTTATCTGGTCAATGAGAATATGTATGGAGGTTATCTAATCGGTTATATTGCTCCATCCAAGCATCTCTTTCCGTTCGAGTTTCTTCCACGATAGATTCCACTTGATATATCTCCATTTTACGTTTCTGATTCAAAGCTTGAAAGGCGAACAAAGTCTTAAAAAAAAAAAAAAAAAAAAAAAAAAAAAAAAAAAAAAAGGGGGGAGGAAATGATACCTTTTAGTTCTTCATTCTTCCTGCGAAGATTATCACGATCCAAATGAAGTATTATGAAGGCTATTCTTCAAGGTCTTAATTTCTTGTTCCAAGGATGCTCGCGACATGGTATCAGAACCAAAATACTTACTCAAGGATTCATAAACACTAGATCTGATAGGATCAGTGGAAATTTTCTTAACATCATTCATGGTATCCGATAAAACTTTAAAAGCTATATCTATCCCTTCTAAGTTTTCTTTAGTAAGAGAGATAGATTCATAGGAAGAGGAAATGATGGAGGAAGAGGCAAAAGTTGAGTTATCCTCAGTCATAAGAATGCCAGTCGAAGGAACTTGATCAACAAGGGGAGATGAGATAGAGGTATTAAGAGTAAAGGTGGAGAGGGGTTCATTTTGAAGAATTTCATTAACGGAAAATTCAGGGACTAGTTTATCATGCGAGATCATCGCAAGAGAAGGTGGGTTGTCCTGAGAAGAAGGAATTGGTTTGTCTTGCGAAGACGTCGCTAGAGAAGATGAATTGCCCTGCGGAGATGCTGCAGGAGAAGTAGTAAGTTTGAACCCAGGAAAAGAAACAGCAGGTGCGACAGGTTTAAAATGGCGAGGTTTCTTGGGAGATATATCAGCATTTTTGTCATCCTGCGAATTACAAGTTAAATAAGAAACAGAGGCAACAATATTGTTATTAAAAGAGTAAATGTTTCTTAAATACCTTGTTATTCGCAGTCTTTCTCTTAGAAGCAAAGGATTTCGCCATGAGCCCATGGGAATGTTAGGGTTTGCAACGGTGAACTTAGTGCTAGATTTGTTCTTGCTAAAATAGGAAAGTCATTTAAAAAGGAGCCCATCAGAATAAAACAACTTTATCAGGAAAGATCAATCACAAAATGATTAAATTCAGCAAAATTCACAAACCTTGATGCCATAGAAACAGTAGCAGAAGAATGATGGTGGAGAAATGATAAAGGAGGTGATGAAGAGAAAGAGTAAAAAAAAGTTGCAGACAATGAAGAAGATGAAGTAAAAGAAAAGAGAATTTGGATAATGAATTCTCCTTTAAATAGACAGAAAAGAGTAACCTAGGATAGCATTAAAAAGTAGGGTAAAAATGGTAATTTTAGACACGTGTAAACGGTCATTCCTAAATTCACGGAACCTTGCTGACAAAAAATTTGGTGGAAAATAAACGATCGCGACATTTCAAAATATTGGTTCTCATGACATTCTCTCCTTCGCAGAGAAGACATGAGAAGAGGCAAGATGTAGGATCAGAATATCGCAGCATCAATATCTCGCGAGATTAATAAACGACAGTATTGCGAAGATGTCGCAAGGAAGTATAATTAATGACACAATGGATGACGACAACTAGAACATGAGAAAAGTGTGAAGATTTGGCGAGATTTAGGAGCGTCGCGAAGACGAACACTCATACACTTGCGATACTTCGCGAGTCATTCCCGAAAATAAAGGATAGCTTAGTTGTCATCCACTATGTAATACCCTATATAAAGGGTTGAGTAAGTCTGTTGGAAGAGAGTTCTTTTTGAATTGTTAAGCAAGTCATTAGGAGAGAGAAAATTTAGTGTGATTGTAATTTCTTTGGCTCTGTTCTATCTTCCTTTGTAAACATTTCAAGAAAATAATCAATAAAATGGATAGTTATTCATCTTCAAATGGATTAGTTGAGTGAATTCTAGTGAGGGGTGTAGTGTGGGATTTCCTGCAACTACAACTCTAAAACAATATTCTCATGGTAAACTCTTTCCTCTAAACCATCATCACAATCATATAAAGGATTATCAGCGAAAGTTTCTAGTAAAGGCTCGTTAACTAAGGTGTTAATCATAGTTACTTCCTCCGATTCACTTATAGGCACATCAAATAATGGATTATCCAACATATTGCAGGCTAAAGGATCATGAACTACATCGTCTAAAACGGTGGCATCTATAGTCAAATCCTCGTCCTTTCGAATAGGTGAATAATCATTAAAATTATTGGGATTTGAACCAGAAATAGTACTATCATTATAAAGTTCAATCGGAGTAACAAATTCATGATCACTATGCCTAAAAACTTCAGATTCTTCATCAACACTTTCCACATCATGATCATCACTATAATAACATGAAAATGATCGAACCTCATCTAAACAAGTAGTGTTACCAATTCTAACCTCGTCATCTTGATTATGCGAATAACTATCTTCATTCTCAAGGGTATTATTGGATACACTATATTGGCAATTCCAGTTATTTCGAGCAATACTTTCGTTCGTCTCTAACTCAAGTCTACGTGTCGACTCAGCTATCCTCTCAAGGGTCTCTTCCAAAGAAAGTTTTCTTTCGTCATAAACTAAGTTATTCATCTTAGCTAACTTACGTGTCGTCTCCTCTAATTTCCTGAGAGACTCTTCTAAAAGAGAAATATAAGAATTTTGCTCATATGACCCGTGCGTGTGTGGATAGTAATTGGGCACATCATGGTATGAGCCATAACCTTGAAAAGGTTGATGTTCCCAACCACTATTCACACTATGGTCAAAGTAGTAACGTCCATTTTGAAACTCAGTCGGATAATCATTGTATTGGTTGTTATAATACCAGTTTGACATCCTAATTGCAAGGGAATTTTACAAACACAAACAAAGGCTGATGGCTCCGACCACAATCAAACCTACTCCGCAAATTCAATCCAGGAGTTTAAGTAAGTTGAATAGCAAACGTGGAAAAGCATGATGGCTCCACTCACGAAACCATAGACTTTTTTTCTACCAATAGCGACTTTCTATTAATCTTTCGGAAAGGGAGGTTCGCGTTTGGTTTCGTTTTCCTACACTAGTGGAATATTGATTTTTAACCACTTTCTGGTTTTTATAAAAACAAACCGTGCTGTGAGACAAGTGGTTCTTTTAATAAAAAATCTGAAAAAGGTTATCCGACCCCGTGGTTTTATTGAGGGGTAGTTTTGTCAATAAACAAAGCACCCTAAAGTTGAATAGAGAGCAGATGTTTCAGGAAGCGACAAATTTTCCCTCTAGGGATTGCTTTATTTTCGATCAACGGCGGAGCTTGAAAAAGATGTTATTTTTATCTCTTATGTCGGCTGCGGTTGGTCTTCTTCCATCAATTATCTCTCACATCTCACTGGATGTTTTTCCTCTTTAATTTTATCTAAATGATAACAATAAGTCAAATCAGAACTCAATTTTACTTCTTATTATCCAACTCTGAATCACTATGAAGAAATCCATCTTAATAACAAATCCGTATTTCAAGAAAATTTCTCATCACAATCTAAAAGAGATAACTCATGGATTTATTTAATTGTATTTTTTTTTCAATTTGGGTTTCAGGTGTTTTCGCTTGACAGTTTCCTGGTGGTGAGATCAAAGGAATTTTTGGTGAAAAACTTCAATAGCTTCCTAAACTAGATATCTATTCCAACAAGATCTTTTTCTCTCCAGCTTTAGAGAATACTACTTGTGGTTCACTTCTCTAAGAATTACAGGTCTTTCATTTTTTATATGGGTTTTACTTCATTAATATGAAGATGTGGTGTTCAATTTATGTATACTGATCTTTTATATGTGATATCGAACCATAGATTTGTTTTTGTTTTCATTTTGTTATTCAACTTTAATTTTAAAGTCAAACCCATGGTTCTGTAAATTGATTGATATCTTTAAGTTAATTTCTTAGGTTACTTTTGAATGTGTTCAAGTGTTCTATTAATGCATGGCGGAGCAAGGGTTGACAATACTTGTATCATCTCATGCGCTCTATTAGATTGGTAACCATCTCCACATACTGAATCACTTTTTTTTGTTTGGCTGTAGTTAATACTTTGGGGCTGGATTTTGAGGCAATTGGATGTTTGGGGTTGGATTTTGATTAATACTTTATGCATGATAATTTTGTTTTATAGTTTTATTCTTTTGAATGCTGGAATTGGGGGCGTTGTTATGAATCTTATGATACTGAACTTTGGTTGGTGACGCAATTTATGTAGATTAGTTAAGTTATGTTCGCAGGGAAAGCTTGAGGCTATTTCTTTTTCATGTGTGTGATAACTATTAGTTAATATTTTGTGTTAGAACCCTTGGGGAAAAGATGCAATTATGTCTCTTCAAATGTGCAATTAGCATCAACAATTGTAATTTGGACGATATATCTTTGCATTTATGAAATAAAGCTGATACTTACAACATCAACCCTAAATGGGAAGAGTAAGTAGAATCCTTAACTTTGTCTCTGAATAGTTTCTTTACACCACATCCATCTTGTATCAGGGCTCGTAATTGGAGAGCTGAACACATGGTTGCCTCTCCATGTATGTTTGTATTGATGGTATGCTCTTGAAGTCACATCACATCCAAGTTTATACATACTTCCTCCTTACGAATCCAATTTATAAGGTTGTTTACCTTTGTTTTTAGGCACCAGTTTTTAGCCATCCGAAGCTGATGCAGGTACAGTTATATCTCTCAAGTCCAAAAACCATTTTCCCGTGTTTCTGTGCTTGCTTCTCTAAGTCGTGTAGTTGTATGTATGTATTTTTCAGGTGATTAAATGTAAAGGCCTTAAAATGGTTGGTTAGGACTGGATTTTGACATTTTTTTTAAACGTCTCCCAAGAGAATAGGCCGAAAGGTGAATGCTTATGAAGATCCATATGTGTTTACTGCATTTGCGAATCAAGCTCCATAATTTCAACATATGTATCCGACAACGAGTATTGAGATGGAGATCAGGTAATAACTAACTCTCGACTGAATGCTTGAATCTTTCTTCTTTTTATCTTCTCTATGTACATGAAGAACTGAATACATGGTCGACTCGTCATGTTATCAGGACATAAGTTAAAACCAATGATTTCAGAACTGTGATTGAGGTATATATCTTCTTTACAAGTTAACGAACACCACCATTAGAAGATTACAACTGCATTCTTCTCTGATTGTTGCTTGCAGCACCTACTTGAATTGTTCGGAAAGAACTACTAGATAGGCACTTATCAGAATAGAAATTAGAAGTAAAAATATGCGCGATTTATGCTTTTATGAAAGTTATAGTTTCATTGAATATGTTGTATCTTAATTATCAGTAGGTGTAACTGGTCTTGCTCTCCTCCGACAACTATTTACCTTACGAACTTGCATAGATATGTAATGATGTTTGTGGTGTTATAGCAAAATGCATATGGTCGATAATAAATGCTTGACATCAGTAAGCTCTTGTCTCTAAGAAACTAAATTGTGTTTAGATTAACAAGCACTTGTATGATCTTGTTCCGTTCATCTTTTAACAAGTCTTGACCTCTTATGGTACAGTGGTGTTGGTATTGAAATGGTCAAGAATTTTTTTAGGACATACTTTGCTGTTAGAAATTTGTTTCTTTTTTTTAAAGCCGTTATAATTCCCCATTTTTTATTAAACTTCTAACGCCAAACTTATTTTTGCTGCAGTATACTATTCCGCACAGTTGGACAGCTCAGTTTATCATCTTTTTTGCTAGTTTAAGCTTTTTTTTGGTTTCTGTAAGTTGGGTTCCTGTGATTGTAAGAAAATTAATCTTTAAGAATACTTAAAACTTATAACGGTATGAATTCAGTACTCGCCTAGAGTTTTTTGAGGTTTTTGACCTAAGTGTCAGCCTGATTCAAATGTAAATTGAGTTACTGTTGTAAACAATTTTGAATTGAATGGTGAAAGTTTTGATATCAAATGAGCTTCTATTGAAATTTCGGTTTAATGAATTTCAAATTTTAGTCAGTCAGAAATAAGTCAGATGAATCATCAGATTTTCCAAAATAGGTTCATTCAGAAATACCAGTTAGATTGGGATTCAGACGAGTCAGATTTTTGAAGATATTCAGCCCAGATAAAACGACTACTCAAAACTAGCTATTTGCGTTTGATTTTCCTATTTTAAAACTAATTAAACTACTGTGTTCATCAGTGTTATCGATTGACTATCAAAGGAAGTCGTTTTTGTAAAGATTTTAACCTTTGTGAGACACAGTCGTTTTGGAAAAACCACTTCTAGATTCCAACTGATGAACACAGTCGTTTTTAGCGAAATTAGCTCTTGTTCTGGCAGTTGTTTAACTTTCATTTTCCACTAGTGCTAAGGCGGGCAAGAAATGATGAAATCCGAACCCTTATCTTGTATGGCCAGTCCTTGCCCTTTACTAGGAAATTAAAACAGCCGTATTCAAGATCTCAACATATATGCATACAAAATCATCCAAAAACCCGCTGACGGGGGATTCGCGGGTGTTTAGAATTCTTACCTCCCGTTCCAGCAGGGGATGAACCGTTGAAGTCGACTCGGCCACCGACTCTTATGTCGATTGTACGAACTCGAGGGGCCGAGACGATGATCGTGAATCGTCGTCCTTCCCTGTGCAGTTTATATTTAAACTAACCCTTCCTTAGGGTTTAAAAAAAAATAATGTCCAAAAGTCCAAAAATAAAGTCCAAAAATTAAAATAAAAATTACAAAAATAATTACCTAATTGCAGTTTCTAAAAATAAATAAAAAAATAATTACACTATATACAAAATTTTCTTCTTCACTCCGTTCGGATCTCTCTTTTCTTTCCTATTTTGGCTTTACTTTTCTTTTCAGCACTTTCTCTTTTTCTTTCGCTCCACTCCAAATCTGAAAGCAAACAAAAATACCAAAACGCGTAAAAAAGAACAAAAATAATAATAGAAAAAAAATTAATAATAAAACCTAAAAAAAAATCAAATCTATACACAAGTCCGCGTCGGTGGCGCCAAAAATTGATGGTTATTTTCAATGATGTTGTAGTAAGAAGGGTTGTCGTTTACTCGGACTTGATGAGATTGATTTTAAGAATTAATAAAAGAAAATAAAAGAAAAATATATACAAATATTGTCACAGGATGAAGAGTCACTAGGACGCAGGATTTCACTACTTTTCATATTCTTGTGGTTCAGTCATTAACTCGAGACAATATAGCTCAAACAAAAGAAGTTGTGACTCTAATTCCTTGCCAAAAATAGATTTCATAAAACATTATCTGTAAGTCGTAAGCATGACGCATCAAAAGTAATTTAAACTAAGCATGCGACATCAAACAAAATAACAGATAATTAATAGAAATCATAAAACAATTAAATCTATGCAAAAAGTCATATAAAGAATTAATTCATTTACCACAATCATGAAAAGTTGCTTCCTCCGTTGTCCCGGTGATGGGTTCTAGCTTCGCATATTGGAAACACGCTCAAAAGTTGATTTCATTGCTCAAAAATGGTTTACAAATGATGAATAAGGGAGAAATAATGAAAAATCGGGTTTGTAACAATTATTTTTGTTACAAACCGACTGTTACAGAGAACGATAAATAGTAACTGTCGTTGTTACTGTTGCTTTAAGACTGTCCCCGAACTACGACCCTCAGATGTGAGTCGTTAACACTGTTGAAGAACGACGGTCTTTGGCTGTCTGTTCTTCGTGTTCTTTGTCTTCAATGGCAGCAGCAGAGACAAGCTCTGCAACTTTGATTTCTCACCCTATTGACGCTCTAAACTCTCCCCCAGCTCTTCATCCCCCTTTTTGTGACGCCATAAGCCTATTTATACACCTTGGACCAAGAATGATTCCTCATAACTCCAAATAATCTCGTCATAACTCATATTATTCTTCACGGCCTGTTAAGGGAATAATTCCCGATTCTTCCATTTCTCACGCGCCTGAATGTGTAAAATCACTCCAAATCGTTATAAACACTTCCCTGAAGATGAATAACACGCTGCAGCCTTACGAAAACTTGCCGGATACTGACATGGAATATCCCGAGAATATCTTGCTTGCCCTGTTTCACGAAATCTCCCTTTTTTATGGAAACTAACACAGGTACCACCCCTGTTTGACTGAAACAGGTCATTACCAAACAATATGAGCGAATAAATCAAACAAACTCTCTCGCGAATCTCTTCCAGGGAATACGCAGGTGAAAGGCCAAAAACCCGTGAACCCTGTTTTTCTTAAATCCGATTATCCAGCCCAGGTTGATCGGTAATAACAACTGTACCAACCTTGTATTGACATAAAAAGTTTATGCCATAAAAAAATCTCTGATTTAATCTCCTTAGAACAACCCCAAATCTGGAACCCTAAATCTGCACCATTTTTTCCCGCCAAAATTTGATTTCAAATGAAGAAGAAGACCTCCCCTAACGAGAGATGGGGGTGCGAATAGCGATTGGCGCCCCTTGGGTGTAAATAGTAATTGAGGTGCCCCTTAACCGAAATGAGAGTCCGCATAGCACATGTCCTCCGGGGGTGCTCCACATAATTTTTCGAGCCGATTTTTCCAAAAATGTTTATTTCCCAAAAATACCTACAAACACACAAAACACCATAATAAGCACAAATTCGAGTACCAACAAAACAGAAAATTGAGGACAACTTAGACACAAAAATGTGTCTATCACAACACCATCAGCAAGAACAATCCCTTTACCAGCTGGCTGCTGGGTCATAGTTTTTCCCGGGGCAGATAAGTCGCCCTTGGTCTCCTTACCCTTCCCCATGGGTTTACCACCTACAATGGCAGAAGAAACATCAGCGGTTTTCTAAGGCGACTTCCCCAGGAAATGAGATAAAGGCAGCCGATCCTCGAGATCCTCACCACCTCTCGCCGAAGCACCTCCAGCTCTGTCAACTCTCGCCACGCACATGAGCCGATGTCAGAACCATTCAAGGCAACAAATAGGGGCAAGTACATGTACTGCAATGAGAGAGCAGTATATTTGTTACCTTCCCTGTCTCCTCCTCGGCTTCTACGCTAGAACCCCTATCCCTCTTCCGAAGATTGAGAGACTCAGAAGCAACGCTCTGGGACTTAGGCTGTGAAACACAAAAATTAAAACATCGCCCTACTAGACACCCGAGCCGATCGACTAAATCAAAAACCGGTAAACACACTCACCCGATCAACATTGACTACCCAGAAGGGATAAGACTCGGCCGGAGAAGGAAACCTGCCGCTTAGAAGAGGACCAGAAATAACTAAAGGAACTCGGTCCCAAGCCGCGTCACTAGTATGACGGGCATGTTTGTTGGAACTCTTCCCCTCGGGATCTTCGTCCAACAAAAGCTTCTTAACACCTTCAGGAAGAGTCTTATGGCGACGAGGGATAGCAGCAAAACCGGCGAGATCACCATTGGTAGCAGTCCCGCTTCGATAATTATCAGCAAAACTAGCAGGAGTGTAGTCGCCCGCCTGAGAAGAATCGTAGGTGGACCAAGGAGTAGGAGTACATTCACCTCGACTGCGTCTCTCCCACTCGGATATGATCCGAAAGGTGTTGCCATTCCATTGAGCCAAAGCACGGGACGGGCGGATCTTAGAGAAAGCTTCATACCAAAACGGACGGCTAGGATCATACAAAGGAAAACGCAACCCGAGCTCTAACTGACCCCTGGTGACGATGGTCGCCTCGGCCGAGTGTGGAAACTTCATGACATCATCCTTCTTCAAAACACCTTTTTGGCCCGACAGGAGCCTGACGTCATAGCCATGGAGATTGAACTCATCTTTCAACTGTTGGATAAACTGCTCATCCGACAAATCTTTAGCAATTCTCTTGTCAGTCCTACATGAAAAGGAAGAAGGATTATCAGAAAAGATGGAATCCAAAGCACGATGATCATGCTTAGAAGGGCTCTCAACAACAAACAGGGAATCAAGCGGCACACCGTCTTCGTCAGAAAAGATATAACTCACGCACCTCTTTTCCGTCATGGAAGGAGTTGAAGACGCCATGGAAGTTAGTCGAAGAAACAGCCGGGAAAGCGAAGAAACGGCAGAAGTCAGAAGTTACAGCGGCAACGGAAACGAAAAATGGCAGCAAAGCTAGATAAAAGAAAGGAAGAAAACCTGTCGGAAAGTATGACCGATAACGATGAAGAAGAAGCGGAGGAAACAGAGAAGGAAGGAAAAGAAATTGCTAAGGAAAGAATGAAAGAAAAACGAAAGGTTTAAGGGTCAGACTTATAAACCCCATCTACTGTAACCGGCGGAGAAGGTAAACAGGTTAAAATAACTAAAGAGAGTGGGGAACAACATGGCACGAAACCCGGCATGGTCAGATACGTGTGAAGACGAGGCGGTTTCTTCCCCTCGTGTCGACCACACGAGCGGAAGAAGGGGCATAAATGTAGGTGTAAATAATCCACAGGGACAGGTGGAACAATCCTAGGCAATGGCGTACCAAGGAAAATAAGCACTAGAAGTACTGAATCACCTCACCAGATCTGAGCGCGAGAAAAGAGGAACTGAAGCAGCCCGTGAGGTCGACATAAAGGGAGAAAAAGTTCTGATGTGATGTTCATCGGGTACAAGGACAATAAATGCACTGACGGAGTTGGTGAAGAGATAAGAAGAACTCGGTCAAAGAAATACTCGGCCAGGGACCTAAAGGGCGACATCGATCATCTCCACCAAACAAGCGACATCGGGTAGTGGGATATCAGAAGAGGACATCACTCGGCTCGGCTAGATATCTCGACCTAAGCAAATAGGAATATCGGCTGAAGCATCAACTGATCACCCGAGAAGAACATCAAGGAAGCTACATCAGGCCCAACATCGTAGTCTTGGATGTATCATCACCGCTACTATAAATAGAGACTATGTAGAGAGGTAAAACTCAAGTAAGAAGTGAGGAAAGAGAGCACACCTAGAGTATTGAGAGAAAAGCACTCGTCTTGTAATCTTGAATCAAGCAATAAGATCATCCCTTTACCCCCGTGGACGTAGGTAATCATACCGAACCACGTACATCTTGTGTTCTTCTATTTCTCTTGCTTGTTACTTCTTATTATGTGTAGGATGAACCATTGGATGTAGTAGTAAGATTTTCTACATCTACAAAAGCTGTGCTAAAAGACATTAAAACTGTGGTAAAAAGACATTAAGAAAGATCTTTATGGATTTTGATGTGTTAATAGACATGTAACTACTAGTGCCGATAGACTAGCAAAGACAATGCTATCTCTCTCGGACAGTTCATAAGAAGAATATGTTACTAACCTTTCTCGGAGAGGCTGGATGATGTATTTTTCCTCAGTTATAATCTGCCAGTTTGTTGAAGGAGGAAAAAAAATCAGTACAAAAAATAATACCACAAAACAAAATATTTTAAGTCTTTTCCTACCAGTAGCATTTGCATAAACTTTCACACATAACTTGCATCCTTTTCTAGAGGGATATTACATGTTCCCTTGGGGGTGATTAAAAAGTCTTCATTCTGCTGGGAGAAGAATAAGAAGAAGACCTGGGAGCTCTAAGTTCGTAACAATTAACATGTAATCAAATGGTGGGTGACATCACCTATCAAGCTGTCAAGAATTCCTTAAAATAGCACATCCCTTGGAGAAGAGAATTGAAGGAAGTTTCATATATAATTCATACAAACAATATGTACTTTACTGTTGCAAAATTGTACAGTAATCTGTGAAGAAAATAACTATGAGTTACTTAGATACCTCTAACACTTAAATAGCAGCGTATTTCTCAACTTCACTAAAAAATCCGCCAAGACAATAAGCTAAATCCTCTGAACGCCTGAGACATTTAAAAGTCTCCCTTTGATTTTATGTTTGTATTTTTCCGTATTCCCTAGGTACTGTCAGGGATGATCTGGGATTGGAGTGTTTGACCAGTTGTT
Source organism: Papaver armeniacum (assembly GCA_023531295.1). Lineage (NCBI taxonomy): Eukaryota > Viridiplantae > Streptophyta > Magnoliopsida > Ranunculales > Papaveraceae > Papaver > Papaver armeniacum. Next base: position 91,144 of record JAJJWW010012516.1, read on the forward strand.
ATTTTTTTATTCTTTTTCAACACGTTGACCAGTTGTTATAAACACAAATAGCAATTAGAAAACTTGAGTTTAAAATCGAAACAATCGAAAATAATAATTTGCAGTAAAGACTTCCATGTTTCGCAGTAGGTGCAAGGTATATCAAATTAGCTCCACATGCCGATCAAGCCGGCACGTTCATTCACACACATACAATAGATATTGGTCATACATCCTCAAATGGTAACACTGGTTCCCGCAGTCGTCATGGTTTATCTTCCCTTTTGATCACAGAAAAAAAGAAGGTAGTCACCATGGCTCCAGAAAGGAAATCATTGAAATCTATGAAAGCAAAGAGATATAGTGATGAGGATGTCAGGCACATGCCACAATGGGTAATAGATATCAAACAAAAAGAAACAGATGAATTAGATTTCGGAAAATCGTGGACAATTTATAGAGTTCCTACAAACCTCCTAGAAGTTCAGAAAAATGCATTTATTCCTAAAATCATATCAATTGGTCCGTTTTTTTACCGTGATGGTCGTTATAAGGTTATGGAAGAACACAAGAAGAGATTTCTATTCCTTTTGTTAGGATACGATAATAAAGATCAGGGTGGTAATTTCGGTGGTTATAATTATGTCGAGTTAGACAGTATTGTAAGTCTTATGTATGACTTGGAGAAAAGAACCAGAGAGTGTTATTCCGAGACGTTTATTAATATTTCTTCAGATGATTTCGTTCAGATGATGGTCATGGATGGCTGTTTTGTTATTGAACTTCTTCGACTTTACCACAAGTTCTGCTCATCAGATACCATAGAGGTATTTTTCTTAGCTATATAATTGAAGTTGCATCTTTTTCATTGTTCATAGTGCAACATTAAAGCTGATTTCTCTTTGGCGTTTCTATTGTTTGCAATGATGATTCATCTATAGTAAATCTCGATGTTGATCGAATACACAGGGCCGGCGTAGGGGCACATTCTCTTTTGAGGTGGGAACCTTTCTTGGTTGAATTGGCTTGAATATATTAGAAATAGTGAATCAATGCCATATTTACCAATAGTCAAGTCATGGTAACATTAAACATTTTGTGCCTACTGCTTGTCAGATAATAATAATAATAATCTATATTGATTCATGGAACGACTATTAATTATCTGCAGAAGAAAGTTGTTGATGATCCAATCTTCACAACCCGATGGATGCTGCGAGCTCTTCAGCGCGACTTAATGATGATACAAAACCAACTTCCATTCTTTCTGCTGCAAGAATTGTATCGCTTAATCACTGCAAGTCCTAGAAAAGGTTGCGACATTGATAACATCTCGTTAATCGATATTACTTTGAAATTTTTTGATCCACTTCTTCCAAAAGACGAATCTCAAAGTGTAGACGTAGACCCAGATCCAAATGAATACCGTCACCTCCTTCACTTATTCAGAAAGAGCTTCATTTTACCAATCAAACGCAGAAAACCATTACGAGTACCTCGAACTGGTAGTACTGTGGCAAAACCTATTTTCCATTATCAACAAACAACTCCAAACACTCGTACAAAGCAAGACAGTCATTTTATACAATGTGTTACAGAACTGAGAGAAGCAGGAGTTACGTTCCTGGAGAAACCAGAGAATGCCAATATTGACATGTTTGCTGTCGAATATAAGAACGGGGTTTTAAAAATCCCTCCTCTATTTATAGATGACAACACGGTTCCGCTCTTTTTGAATTTCATTGCTTATGAGCAGTGTGACAAGGATGCAACTCCGTACTTCACGAACCACTTCATGTTCTTCGATAGATTAGTGAGTTCTATTAAAGATGTTGAAGTACTCCATAGAACTGGTATAATACATCACGTTTTCGGGAGCGACAAAAAGGTGGCTGATTTCATCAATAAGTTATGCAGGGAGATTGTTTATAATGTGGATAATTGTCATTTATCTGAACAAATGAAAGGAGTTAACGATTATTACAAGGCATATTATGCTAATAAATGGAATGTTTGGTGGACGAGGTTGCTTCGTGACTATTTCAGTAGTCCCTGGACAGTTCTATCGCTGCTTGCCGCTTCTGTTCTATTGATGTTTACTGCTGGACAAACTTTCTTTGCTTTATACGCTTATTATAAACCACCAAAACAAATTTGATTATCAGTTACATTCCTTCAGATCTTTATTAATATGTATCGATAAATTATAGATTGCAAGTGTTTCAGTATACGTAAACAGATGTGTGTATTGTTGTATCTAGGTGGTTTTTGGAAAAGTGCAAATATCAAGGTGCTAGGAAGAGTAATACTACTATTACTGTTAAAAGAGAAAGATCTTGATTAGAAACTACGAGACATGCTGCATTTCTGGGGAAAAAATTTCAAACAGGAGAAATTATAGATCAGTATACGTAAACAGATTTGAGTTCTAGGTGGTTTTTGGAAAAGTGCAAATATAAGAAAGATGGGATTTTTAGTTATTATTTATCTCCCAAAGAAAAAGGAAAAAAAAAAAAAAAAAGTGGAGATGCGGGGTATCGATCCCCGTACCTCTCGCATGCTAAGCGAGCGCTCTACCATCTGAGCTACATCCCCATTTGCTAGACTTACCTTAGCAGTACTATATCAACGTTAAATTAGAAACTCCAATGCATCTCCCGTCAAACACTCCATTTTATGTATATAATTTCAGGAGAATTTTTTTGGTTGTGGTTAAAAGTTGTATCAAGCTCGAATTCTAGAGCTTTTGGTCCCATCAAAGAACATTTAGACCAATATGAACCTTTGATTTTTTTTTTACCACACGGTTTTGGTATTGCAAGTGAGTGCTTCATGCTTACATATCTATTGATCCATACCTACCTCTCTCATATGTCACAAGAATTTCCTCTACTACTACCGTAGTGTAGTAGCAGGATTTCCCACACTACACCCCTTACTCGATTTTGCTTAATTAATCCATTGAAAGATATAAGATCAAGAATATTTATTGATTGAATTCATGAAATGTTTACATAGGAAAATAGAATTACACTTAGAAATTAAAGCATGCTTAAACTTTCTCTCTCCTAATGACTTGCCCAACAATTCCAAAGAGATCTCTCCCTTTCTGCACTCATTTAGCCCTTTATATAGGGTAATACATAGTGGATGACAGCTAAGCTACCCTTTATTTTCGGGAATGTCTCGCGAAGTGTCGCAGATGCACAAACATTCACTCTCGCGACACTTCTTAACCCTCGCCAGGTCTCACGTCTTCTTTATGTTTTGCCTCGTCGTTATTCATTGCGTCGTTTATTTTAGCTATGCGACTCCTTCGCGATGCTGTCGTTTATTAATCTCGCGAACCTTGTTTGTTGCGATATTACGACCCTACATCTTGCCTCTTTTTCCTTGAATATTGCTTGACAAGCGATCTTTAAGGAAAAATCTATTGTGGTAGCGATCTTTGATTTTTGTTGATGAAGGAACGAGCAAAAGAATACTTTCCTTGAAAAGTACGTACTTGCCTCTATTCTTTTGCAAAGTTCCAAGCTTCTTTGAGATATATACGAAGTATCGTCTCCTATCTCTCCTCATATTTCTCCCCGCGAGGGGAAGAGTATCATGAGATTTTTACAATATTGTTTCCGCGATCGCTTATCTTTATCTCTGCTTCATTTTGTACTTTTACACGGATTTTGATTATTAATGTCTTTTCTTGACACGTCTCTTTCAACCGCTTATTCTTGACCATTCATGTCTCTTCGCATTAAATGACCTCGTTTTTCTCGAGGATCTTTTTCCCTATATATAGTTTTCTTTTCCCCTCCTTTTCATCCTTTAGTTTCTCTCTGCAACTTTTCTTTGACTCTCTCCTTCCGCAATTTGCGCATCCCCGCTACCGCAAATCTTTTCTTCGTCCTTTCTAGCGCTGATCCTAACCTTTAACCTCCCATCCATTCCCATACTGATAATGGCTTCCATTAGTCGTGCATACAAAGCTTCTTTTGATGAAGTTCAACAGAAGTTGCTCGAGAAGGGTTTCACTCTATCAACCATTCCTGATCAAGAATCTTCATCTATTCTTTCTGCAAAAGTTATTTTTCGATCATCAATGTGATGATCAAAAGATTATAGTCTCGCTAGGTCGCCTTCTCGCGGGACTTCCCATTCCCTTGTACAATCCTGAGATGCCTTTATTTTATGAAATCTTGGCCCATGAAAAATTCTCTCGGGTTGTTTATCAATTGAGTGGCGATTGCATTCGCCTAATGCTTGAGTTCGCGAATCGTGGTGCTGGCAAAGGATCTTTATACCCTACTACTGTTAGACACCCCGATTTCGCAGACTTGGAAATAGCTGCTGAGAAGTACACTGTAGAGAGCTTTTTTGAAAACTATTCAGTGATAAAGATGATTAATGCGAAATCTCGCTGGGGCATTCGCTTTGAAAAGAAGGATAATGTCCCCGAGGATAAATTGCTCATGCAGATATTGATTGGCACCGGGCAATAATACTACTCCTCGCCACTCCAAAGATGAGAAGTGGTGGGTTGTACCCTTGATTTTAAATGGCCCTTATATCGCGGGCTCGCACGTTCTTCCTGCGAATCTCGCAGGGTATCATCCTTGGGAATTCAAATGGCCTGATAAGGCAAATGAGGTATGTTTCCCATTTTAAATCTTGCCTTTGCAACTTTCTTTTTATATATGTTGAGTTTGTAAAATTTCTCAGATCGCCAAATTGAGAAGAAAGTACAAGGATAATCCGTTGGAGAGTACTCTGACCATACTTCGATCGCTTACGAGTGAAGTAAGAAACATTTCCTTTGTTATTTGAAACAATATTGTTGCCTCTGTTTCTTATCTTTAACCGTATGCGAAGGTTTCAGCTGAAGAAGTTGTAGCCGCGAAGATTAAAAGTAAGGGTAAAACTGTCGTTCGCAAGGGTAAATCTTCTGCTCCATTAACTAAGAAGCGAAAGGTCCAATCTTCTTCTCGCCTTAGCTCAAGCTCTGAATCTTCTGACGAGGATAACCATGACTCGAATCCTTCTCTCGCCAAGAAGATTCCGTCGACCAGTTCTTCTATGGATCAGTTATCTAGCATCTTCTCGACATGTTTCCAAGGAATGGGAGATGCTCCCCTAGCTTCTCTTTTGCGGGGCTCTCGCAAACGTGTGTAATGCTACTTTATTAGAGGGCAATAATTCTTTCAATGGAGCCTCTAGAATTGTGTCTCCTGACTTCTTGAATGCACTTGGATCTTTGGTACGTATGCAGTCATATTTCCCTGTTAATTTTAAATTTTTAAATATATATATATATTAATGATTTTTCTATCTTCTTTTATAGGTTGGAAGAACTTCTTTTGTAGTTGCCTCAGATCTCGAGAGAAGACGCAACAATCTTGAAAAGAAGAATTCTCAATTGAACAAGAAGATTCGAGAATTAGAAATTGAAGTTGCGTCATCTCGCGATAAAGACGAGAGAATTCAAAAGTTAAATACCGAACTTGACTCCCAAAGGGATAGGGTGTCCACTCTTGTAACGCTAATCAACAACTTTATGGTATAAGATTTTACTTCCTTTTATCATTTCTATTTTATGGTTGCATATTGCTGCCTAACTTATTACCTTCGCAGATGTATATAATCTCTCCGATGAGGCTATTCTTCTCCATACATTTCCTGAACCTATGGATAATGATCTTCTTCTCGCTCACCTCAATCAATCTCTAAGTAGTTCCTCCAATAAAACTAACCTCCTTTCATTAAAGGATCTTCAATCCAAATATCATCTCTTGGAGATCGAACACAGATCTAGTTTAAATTTAACTAATCGCTTTAAACGAATGTACCTTGATTCCGAGAAGAAAATCAAGACTTTAAGGAAGAAAATTAGTGATCTCATAGATGAGAACGATCGCATTACTAACAGAGGTGCACAGGCATTAGCAGAATTCCACAAATCTCTTCTTGGTGTGCAAGTTGAACGAGATGAACTCCTTCATCAGAATACCATGCTTAAGCAGCGAGAAGAGCAAGTTCGTTCTCTTCTCGTTATTAGTAGTGATGATGAATTCGCCTGGGCTGCGAAGGTTTTAGATAATGCCAGGAATAACCTAGGTGTTGATGTTAGTCTTCATGCCGAGCATACTTCCTTGATTAAAGATATGATATCTGATAGAGAAGGTTACTTATTATACCTTACTGCTTCTTACTTCTGTAGTATTGCTTGTAAATTGTTAACTTGTTGTTTCTTATTTGCAGAATCTGAGAAGAGGCTTCAGGTTAGAATTAGAGAGCTTGAATCTGAAAAAGAACAACTCGCCAGGAATTTTCCAGCGAGAATTGAAGAACTCGAAACCGAAAAAGAACAGCTCGCAAAGAATCTCTCCCTTCGCGAGAATAAATATTCCAAGTTGAAGAAACAATTTCTAACGACAGTGGAGAACTTTAATAATGATGTTGTTCGTTTTCGCAATGGAGCCATGGAGTATGTTTGTAAGGACCACAATATCCCTCTCGCATTCATATCCCCGGCTCCTTGAAAAGGTTCCCGAGAATCTGCCTGTCTCGGATGTTTCGATAGTGAGGCTGGCGAAGAAGAAAATTCTCGCGATGAGAATAATAGATCAAGGATCGATGAAGAAGAAGAATCGCCAAAGAGATAACTCTTTTTTTTTTTTTTTTTTTTTTTTTTTTGCTTGTAATATCTGTACATTTCTGTATCCTTATTATAGTGTATTTCTTGGATTTTTCCCCCGAATTCAATCTTCACTCCCCTTTTTGGTAGTTCTTCCTTGTAATATAATTGGCTAACATTATTGATGTATAACTCTTTCATCGAAGATGAATAACAATATTCCATCTTTTCCATTCCCATACTTGCCTCTCGTTATTTATCTTCGATGGAAGATTTTAGTTGTCATCATGTATATGGTTGAATAATAATTTTATTGTTATTGAAATGTATTGTTGCGACGGGTCGCAGTGTATCTTCATAAATCAAGAATTTTACTTGCCTTGCCTTATCTTCATAAATGTATTTTATCTCTTCTCATTGCGACAAGGTCGCAAGCCGCCCTTACATTTTCAAGTAAGGGCCCATTGACCCTGCCTTATCATTTTTGTGTGGTCTTCCGAGTTAGACCTCCCTAATTAGAGGTCTTCCCCTGCCACCTTTTATTGCGACAAAATCGCAGGACGTCTTTACACTTGCATGTAAAGACCCATTGATCTTGCCTTATCATTTTCCAAGTATTTTTGCCTCTGCAGGATGTTTTAGTCGCGACAATATGACAGGCCTATATATTCTTGCGAACATAAAGCCCCATGACATTGCCGTCGTGCGATGAAATCGCAGACGTCCGTACACTTTCGTGTAAAGACCCATTGATCTCGCCTTACCCTCGCGTTAGTATTATTGCCTCTGCAGGATCATTGCACAAATATGACGAGCCTAAATTTTCTTGCGAAAACATAGCCTTATGACATTTGCGTCTGTTTTGACACTCCCCCTAATGGAGAGCGTCGCCCTTATCATCTCCCGGTTGCCCCTTCAAGGAGGCGAAACATCGGCCATACAAGACTAGCTCCTCCCATCCGGTCTTAACAACAACCAGTTGTTTTCGCAGCCTCTTATCCCTTATACCTATATGGTTTATGGTTACGAGACTGCACCCTAAGTGGAGTTTTCTTCGGGCGAGTGCAACATATGCCAAGACTTGCCAAGAATGGCCAGGGTAGGTTCATCCATCCCGGGCACTCGCTCAACCGTGTACCTCGGCGCCTTGAGCATACATCGACTCCTTGAAGAGACCCTGGCCGCCCAACCAGGGTATAACCATATATAGTTGGGAATCCAAGGTATCTCTCCCGGATAGGCTTTCATGGGCCCCAAATTTTCATGACTGACTCGAGCTTCGTGGAGCGGTGTAACCTTCCCCCGAGCCATGTTGAGAGATACCCCTTATATGACGCACTTTAGGTCTTACATTTGCCTCTTACGAAATGTTATTCGCGAACTAGGGTGTACGCCATAAAGGTTCGTCCCATTCTTTTACTCATTCATATTTGTTAAATCATTCAATCATTCATGTTTCATTATTTGCCGATACTTGTTTACGAAGTATTCGCACAATTCGTTTCATTTGTTGTATTTTCATTTTTCTTTCTTAACCGAATTCCCATATACTCTTGGCTGCGAGATTCTCGCACATCATTACAATTGCTACTTTTTCTACTTTTTGTTGATTATTCACTTCTTATGCCTTTTGTTCCTCATATCCTTTGCTTCATTATTACCATAATATTCGCCTGTCTCTAGGCACTCACCTCGCGAGGTATGTTCAGTCCTTACTTCTATGGCATCCACCATCAATTTTTCCTTTCTCTCGCTCATCTCTCACATGTTGTTTCCAACCTTTTCTTTTGGCATTTCTTTCTTCGCAGACTTTCTACATCTACTTCATGACATTGTTGCGACTCCTTCCAATCTCCCCGTATAATACCAATGCCATTTGGATGTGGAAATTTTATACATTGATGATATGTTGATGCGACTCCCAAGATTTCATGAAGCCATGGCCTCCCAATCAGCGCATTGTATGGAGATTCCACGTCAACCACACGTAATAAAATATCGGTTGATAATCCTTGTAGAGGTATTCTCATGCGAACCTCTCCCTTTGGTTTGTTTGCGGTGCCATTAAAGCCATATATCTTGTATGTAGAGGGGATCAAATCCTCATCTTTTCCTCCCATCGTCTTGTAAGTATGGTAGAAGAGAATATTCACCGAACTTCCTGTCGATTAAGATTCGGTTGATCGCCCAGCAAGCTTCTCGCCTCATCATCTTCTCCATCAACGGTTTTCGGTTAATCTCTAGTTTCACAACCAACGGGCTATCATGTGTTTCTCTTCCTTTTGGCACTTCATCTGCAGAGAAAGAAATGGTCTTCACTGCCACTTTTCTAATCAAGCGTCATTCTCGCAGTGCTCATTATTTCTTTATCATTAGCATCTCTCGCAAAGACTCTACCGAGCACGTTGTCATGAAAATCTTCGATTGTGCGATAGGAGTGCACGATAGAGTTGCAATTCAAATTTTTAGCTTTTGTTCCAACTTCTATAACAAATGTTTCCTTTCCTTTGCCGACATCGTTCTATGCATCTCTCGGTGGTGGTGGTAAAGTCTGGCCTGTTTTTCTCCCTTTAGAAAGTGATTTAGCTTCCCCGATCAATCATCCCGAGAATAATTCTCTTTATGTTTCTACAATCGTTTGTTTGATGCCCATGGAAGCGATGGTAAGAACAAAACTCATGACTTCTATCGCCCGGCGGTGGTTCCATTCCCACATTCCAAGGTGCCGGTACATTTTCCATCACAAGTATAGCTTCCCGAGATCTTTTCCACACTAGCATTCAAAGTGGAGGCATCTTAATCTCTTCCCATACTATCCTGCGACTTCTCTCGCCCTCCCACGGTTATTTTGCCTTCGTCCACCGTATGTTTCTTGCACATGATCTAGCCTCTGAATCTTATTATTGTCTGTTACGGTTGTAATAGTTCCTTTCTCGTTCAAATTCCTCTTGATCGTGGCTTCCCATGGCTACTATCTTCTGCTGTCCCTCATCGCCTTTCCTTGCTTGCTGTCCTTGCGAAGTACTCGCCACCGTATTTATGAATTGAGGCAACAAACTTGCGTTCGCAGCATTCGAGCTTGTGTTCGCGACTGGATAAGAATTCATTTCATTCTGTCTTTCTTCTAAGACAATATATTCTTCCTGTAACTCTCGCAGTTCTTCCATCGTGATTGTATTTTTGATTCTAAAAATTTGAATGTACAACAAGTTAGTCGCGAAGAGAGCATTCACAAATGAGAGAATGAGATATCTTTCCTCAACTCGTCCTGCCATTTCGCTACACATGGTCCTCCATCTTATTGTCAATCGCCTTAAGCTCGCCAACCCTTTGTTTCAACCCGAATACATCTTCAATACCTGGTCGCAAGAGTTGTTACTTATGTATGCTCCCGTGAATGTGGCTTGTAAATGGTTAAATGATGTGATCGTGTTCCTTGGCAGACCTTCAAACCATTTTAGTGCTTCTCCTATTAGGCTTGATGCGAAATATTTGCATAGTATAGCATCATGATTCTCCCACCGCAACATACATCTCATATAAGCCTTGATATGTTGTACCGCACAAAGTTGTTCCATCAAAGATATTGGTTAACGCAGGTAGATTGCACTTAGAGGTATTCCTCCCATCTCGTACTTCTAACGTGAAGGGATTCTTCGCAGCTTTCTGCGATGGCTTCGTCTAATTGTCTCCTTCCTCCTTCCCTTCTACTATTCAGTAATCCTCTCATTTCAGCCAATTCTCTTAAGATTTGTTCATTTGCCTCAGAGTTTGATTCTACTGGTCTTTTTAACTCTGCTTCTCTCCTTCTTCGCTCGTGCCTATCTTGACCTTCCTGCTCGTTATTTTCTCCTCTTCTTTCCTTGCGACGCTCTTCTTCGTTTCTTTCGTCAAGTCGCACGCCATTATATCGGTTGTTCTCTCCTCTTGGCTGTCTCTCAGCTCTCATCTGCACCCTCTCATATTCTTCATTAATATTTCTATTGGTACGATTTTGTTCCCTTCTTCTTTCGCGGTTGTCATGGTTATTTGCCGGATTGCCTCTTCCATTTCTTGATTTTCCATTTCTCGCTCTTATCCTTTCTCTCTCGCGAGCTAGCCGCGCTTGTTCAATGTAGTGTCTCTCAATGTCATCCTCGATCTCTCGGTTTCTTCTCAATTCTTCTCTCCCGTGCAAGATTATTCTCCCTTCAAGAACTGGTCATTTGGTTCTTGAGTTGCATGTTTCCTTGATTTTCCCTATTCCGCTCATTTTGAAGATTTTCGGGTTGAGGAATATAACGATCTTCTATTTCCCTCTTCTCTCGCCATGCTCTATACTCGGATTTTGTGTTTCTTCCTCGGTACTTTCTTCGTTGGTAAAACTCTCCTTCTTTCTTCCCTATTCGATCTTGAACTTGATCTTCACGCTACTTCTAGATCTCCTATTTTGCAACCTCATATTTTCCATCCTCAATTCATGATTCTGTCTTGTCAAGTTTGCTCGTTCCTCCGCCTCTCGCCGTCTCTCTTCGTGTTTTGTTTGTCTCAATCTTTCTAATGCTGCAATTTCTTCGATTCATTTCTCCATTCATTCCTTGCTCTCCTTGTCCATTGTTCACCAGCTGCCGCTCCTCTTCTCTCTCATCTTCTTCGTAATCAGACCTCCAAGTATGTACACTTACTCTATCATAATCCACAGTTGCGTTTGCTACTGGGGAGATCGGTGGTTGGTTTTGATCTTCTCCATCATTTCTCATATTCATCCTTGACGATTCTCCTGTTTCATTCCTCCTTTCTCCAGCAAGTCTCCCACTTCTTCTTACAATCGTTGGTCGCCCTTGTACATTTCTTCTTCTAGCCATCTTTCTTTTCCAATGAATTCTTGAGTATCTTCTCCAAATCTTTTCTCTCGTTAATCCAAATTCCTTCCAATTTCTACGTCAATCTCTCTCTCCCTCCTTTTAGCTTTCTAGCGCATATGTAGTAGCAGGATTTCCCACACTACACCCCTTACTCGATTTTGCTTAATTAATTTATTGAAAGATATAAGATCAAGAATATTTATTGATTGAATTCATGAAATGTTTACATAGGAAAATAGAATTACACTTAGAAATTAAAGCATGCTTAAACTTTCTCTCTCCTAATGACTTGCCCAACAATTCCAAAGAGATCTCTCCCTTCAACAGACTCATTTAGCCCTTTATATAGGGTAATACATAGTGGATGACAGCTAAGCTACCCTTTATTTTCGGGAATGTCTCGCGAAGTGTCGCAGATGCACAAACATTCACTCTCGCGACACTTCTTAACCCTCGCCAGGTCTCACGTCTTCTTTATGTTTTGCTTGTCGTTATTCATTGCGTCGTTTATTTTAGCTCCTGCGACTCCTTCGCGATGTTGTCGTTTATTAATCTCGCGAACCTTGTTTGTTGCGATATTACGACCCTACACGTAGTTTTACTCCAAAACCCTAACCTGCGAACTTCATTAATGGTGAACCACAACGGAGGAAAAAAAGGTACCACAAATGTCAACCCCGCACCATTTATGGTGAACTCTATTAAAAAAAATTATTCAAACCCCAATACATTTTCTTTGTTCATTATTTTTTCTTCTTTATCCTTATTCTTCATTTTTATATGGCAGATTAGAATATAAAGGTTGTTCAACTATCGGGATAAAGTTAGTGGTTAAAAAACCGGTGATTAGTGGGTTAGAAACAAGACCATATGTCAGGTTATGGCGACCCTAATTGCTACTAAGGGTTTCCAGATTTTCTTCGACCAAGAGTGCAGAATATGTCAGAATTCTTTTCAAATGATCTAGACCTTCGAATTTCTTTGCTATTAATTTTGTTGGGGATCAAATCAAGATATATGGTGACTTTGAATTTTGTATATAATGGGAGGATGTTTAATTAAATTATATATAAAGGAGAGATGGCCACTGTAGTATATGAATAAACATACATGAATAATCATAAACAAGGTACTACGTTTTCTTAGATGGAGTTCTATTGAGAAATCAATTGAAGATTACCTTATTTGATGCATTATACCATATCTGCCATTTTTCATATGCTCTTTTAAAATGATCTAGACCTCCGAATTTCTTTGTAATTGATTTTGTTGATGGTCAAATCAAGATAAATGTCGATTTTGAATTTTGTATATAAATGGGAGGATGTTTAATTAGATATAAAGATGATCTTCTATTTCTCATATACCCCTAGCTAAGTTGATTATGCTATATAATTCCCATTCTAATTTGATTTTAATTTTCTGCTGCTAAATAGGAAACTTCTGGTGACACTTTGATGGAACATAATTTATTCGCTGATGTGTTAGACAGTCAGTGTAAACATAAATCAATGATGATGAACTTCCAGTTGAATCATCGAAGAATAATCATATACCAGTTACGGTAAACTCCATTTATTGTTCCAAAAACAAAAAACATAACTTAATCACTTATATCTTGTTAGGTAAAAGGGATGGTTACTTTTTTCTATGTAAACCCTAATACCTTTTCTCTTTTCATTGTATTTTATTTCATATCCTTTTTCTTCTTTTTTATATGGAAGATGGGAATATAGAAGTTGTTCAACCATCAGTAAAGTTCATTTTTGAGGATATCCAGCCCTTAATTTCTACTAAGGGTTTCCAGATTTTCTTCGAGCAAGGGTGTAGAATATGTCAGAGTTTTTTTCAAATGAACTAGACCTTCGAATTTCTTTGCAATTAGTTTTGTTGATATTCAAATCAATATAAACTACGATTTTGAATTTTGTATATAATGGGTATCTGTTAGAATTAAGATGAAGTAAGTGCTCATAGTGAGGAAAAGCGTTTACTTTACTGAAATTCAAGCGTTCATACTTGAGAAAGTAAGTGCTAAATTTTTAAAATCCGAGGATTTAGATTGGAATCTCGAGATTTTTGATTCACTTGGTCAATACATGTGTAATAAGGTTAAATTCTAAGTGCATATGAACCATGGTTAAGATGGAAGGTGCTAATCAAGGATTCTACTACAAATAACGAGCATAAGATCCTTGATTTTAAAAGTTTAGTATTTCCATTAATTTTTAAAATTAAGTGTCTTAAGTAATTTAATTAATTTGGTAAAACCTAAGGTTTGAGGTTACAATTTCTTGGTTGTGCGAAATACGCTAGAAGGCCAGAAGGAGCTTGGTTAGGCGCAAATTATACGAGGCTTGTGGTATTTAAGTATTCTTGACAGGTGTAGTTACCTAAAATCTGAGAAAGGTTAGATGTAAGATTCTAGGGTTTCTGAAAGTGAGTTACGGGAGGTTGAGCACGAACAGTCTCTGCCTAAACCACGCACAGTGGCCGTTCAAAGGCTGTTTCAGTCACATGAAATAGGTTTAGGGCTGGTCTTAGGGAGGGAAGCAGCCGAAGAGAGAGATCAGAGAATTCTAGGGTTTGAAGAAGAATTGCTCTAAGAGGTTATGAGAAAGATGATCGTAGCTTGGAAAAATAGAGGACCTATTTATAGCTGAATTCTCTAATCTCAGGTCGGTGAAGATAAGGATTGATTTTCGTGCCGTGCGGAGCAATTCTCCCGTCTCTTCAGTAATAGGGATAAACTAGGCTGAGTTTATCTCATTATTCCACCACCTTTACTCTCTTCTGCGGTGAGAAATAAGCCGGGTATTCCTAACACGTACCGTAGACCTCCAGACCAAAACCCTAATTGATATCCCCCATTTGTGTGAAGCTGATTCAGCCTTTGTGATGATGTGTTGAGAGAGAAATATTCTCTTTATCCGAGTTGGCCAAGATAGAGAGATATTCTCTTTTTGTGAGAATGACCAGGATGAGTCACGTGAAAATGCATGGAATTCCACGTTTATTCTCTTTTTTGTGGGTCCCTTTGTTGAGCATGCGGAGCTCAAGAGAGCTTATCCACGTTTTTTGGATGAATATGTATAGTTCAGGCTCAATTTACTAGCCGTGAGTGTGTTTTAGAGGCTGAGAAATAGGCTTGAGCACTAGGTAAGGCGTGTGCCTATCATTTAAATCTCTCATAGATTTTGAGGGGAGATTTGAATCTCTCCGAGATTTTGCAGACGGCTCAAAATCTCTCCGTGATTTTGCAGAGAGATTTGAATCTCTCCGAGATTTTGCGGACGGCTCAAAATCTCTCCGATCTCCAAGATTTTTCCGGACGGCTCAAAATATCTCCGTGATTTTGCAAAGAGATTTGAATCTCTTCCAGATTTTGCGGACGGATCAAAATCTCTCCGAAGATTTTCTTAACGGATCCAAATCTCTCTGTGGTCAGCGGGGACTCGGCCTGGAGAGAGAGAAAAGGCTTTGTACGCCCGATTAATGCCTCAACGAGACTTTGACTCACTTTTCTTTGACCAGCGTATCTTACAGAGATGTGCTAGGAATCAACTGTGTGTCCATATGATGAGCCGACAAGACCAGTGTATCTCGAAAGGATGTTCTAGGAGTCTGTCGAAAGGGCTCAAAGGTAGAATAACCAGCGTATCTCGCGGGGATGTCCTAGGAGTTATCTGAAAACCTCAGTAAGTCGAGTCAGAGCCTAGAGCAGACATGACTAGTGTATCTTGCGATGATGTACTAGGAATCAGTCCTTTATCTCAAATAGGGTGAGTCGTGCTTACAAGAGATATGTATATCTCCGCTCTGGTTCATAAGTCTGTTGGGGACGTATTTACGCATCTACAGAGCCTACATGACCAGCAGTATCTCGTTGAGGATGTATACTAGGAATCATGGCATCACAATCAGCTGTGTCTCGCGAAGACATGCTGGAATTGTGGCTGTTCTGGTTCATAAGTCTGTCGGGGACGCTTTACGCTCTACAGAACCTACGTGACCAGCAGTATCTCGTCGAGGATGTGCGCTAGGAATCACGGCATCACGACTAGCACTGTCTCGTGGGGACGTATACTAGAAATCGTGGCTAAGGATGCCTTGAGGGCCAAGGGCTCAATCTCTCCCGTGAGAGTTGAATTCTGCCTATAGGTTTGAAATGTCACTTTTGCCCCTTATCCAAATTTCACCATCTACATTAAGTCCCCTACTCAGAGTAGAACCTTGATTGTTCTATGATGAGTATATAGATGGTAAAAAAGCATTCGTACGCAATTACAATTCGTTCGTCCTTTTAGTCTTGCAGAATGTAATGTCCAGTATTTTTGGTTATCGAATTTCGGGGCGAAATTCTTTTAAGGGGTTAATAGTGTAACACCCCGTAATTTTTTAATATGATTTTGGCCCATAAAACCCACCCATAATATTTTGTTCTGTAATTTAAATCTTAATTTATAAAGAATAAATATTTAGTTTTAATTATATTTATGATTGTCAAAATAAAATAAAATAATAAAGATGATTTTTAATTGTGGTGAATGTGTGCATTGTGGGTTGTGTAAATATACATATGTATATATCTTTGCTAATTTTGGTGTCACTATTATATTATTATGTGTTTGGGGTGCATGTACTTTAATATTGGGGTGTGTTTATAAAATAATATGTCCCTTATCAAGACTTGAATGGTAAATAATAATTATCTAGGGTTTTCTTTACCAAAACCGTGTGAAACAAAGAAAAGAAAAAAGGCTTTTGTTAACTTCTATCCCAGGATACACGTTAAGAATGAATAAAATAATATTTATTTATTTTGGGGATTGTAATTGTGTTTTGGTATTTGAAACTTCTTGGAAATCTGATTTGTTTTTTTTTAGGAATAGTTAGTTCCATTATTACCCTTTATAATTTATGTTTTTTTAATCTATGGCTAGTTAAAACCAAAAAGTTGGTTAAAGATTATCGTTATACAATTTTCAAGGACCCAATTTGAGATATGCACGGTCACGGTTTAATCCGTTCTTTCTTTATTTCTCACGAAGACTAATTGGCACCCGTTAAAGTCTCTGTTTAAGAAGACTAATTAGAACCCATTAGAGTGTAAGCATAGAAATCTTAAATTAGGTTTTCTATAATCAAATTCCACCTTCACCTTTACACCAAAGCAGATTAATAAAATGTTATTTGATCATCATTCAAATTAATTTTATTCAGAAACCACAGTTGATAAAATCATAAAAAAGGTTAAAAAATCATTTCCTAATCGTCGTTTGATTTGCTCCTTCACCTTTATATATCCACAGTAGACGTAGATCACCTCCTTTATAACTTATGTTGTTGATCTGATGTTTTATGGTTTGATAAAATTTATTCAAAGATCAGAGCAATGGAAAATTAATAAATAATAAAAAAGATTGTATTTCTTGATTTCCATGAAAACATAGAATAGCTATCAAAAATTTAAATCATTTAGGAACATTAAGAATTAGTGCTTTACTTTTACAGTACAATAAAAATTGAGAAAAAGAATGGAGAAGAGGATAAAAAGGAAAGAAGAAGACAAAAGGAAAGAAGAGGAGCGAAATTCTTTCAAGGGGTTAATAGTGTAGCACCCTTTCTTAATACGATTTTGGCCCCTAAAACCCACCCATAATATTTTGTTCGGACTGTAATTTAAATTTTAATTTATAAAGAATAAATATTTAGTTTTAATTATATTTATGATTGTCAAAATAAAATAAAATAATAAAGATGATTTTTAATTGTGGTGAATGTGTGCATTGTGGGTTGTGTATATATACATATGTATGTATCTTTGCTAATTTTGGTGTCACTATTATATTATTATGTGTTTGGGGTGCATGTACTATGCGTCATTTTCTTCTTCTCCAACTTTTCTCCTCTTTTTTTTTTTTTTTTTTTTTTTTTGTCTCATATCACAAAAACCCAAAACACTTTTAGCCATCACTTTCATCTCTCTTTCCTTCTACTTTTCTCTCTTTACCTTTTTCTTTAAATAATAAAAAGAAAACATAAACTATTAATCCTTCTTCTTCTTGGGAATTGTGCATGTCTTGTTTGGATTTGGATTGATTCAAGAATTTGGGATTTGCTAAAAAGGTAGGGGGTTTCTACATAATATCAAAACCTATTTTAGTGTTAAATTTATATTGATTTCTTTTGATTTCCATACTGATAATAATCATGTTTGTTTTTAAATTCATAAAGTTTTTTTTGTATAATTTGTTTTATTTATGAAAGTTGTATATTTATTACTACTAATCATTATTGTTGAAATATTCTAGATTTTTATTTTCAAATTTGGTATAGTTGAAATTATTTTACTATATTATTGTAAAAATTATACTAATGCATAATTACTGAGTTTTGATTTTTGATAGTGAATTTAATGTGTTAGATTATTAGTGAATGGAATTGAGTTTAGATTTGCAAAAGTGAGTTTAATGCATTATTGAATGGATCTTACTTTGATTAAGTCTTTAGGATTCTAAACATGGTTTGGTGCGTGTAGGATTAAATGCACTGATTTGAAATGAGTTATATGAAAATATGTATTTGTCTACTGCTGAAATGTCAGGCCTTTATGGCATCCCACCACTGGTGGCTACCCTGGGAAGACTGTTCGGGGAACAGTAATGGTTTGTTTACCGGAATAACTCTGACAAATAGAAATGGTTTGTTTACCGGAATAACTCTGAAAAATAGTAATGGTTTGTTTACCGGAATAACTCTGAAAAATAGTAATGGTTTGTTTACCGGAATAACTATGACAACTAGATTAAGGATCTAGAATTTAAGTTGCAATATTGTGAATAAGAAAATGGTTTTTTTACCGGAATAACTTTGGCAATTTTAGATTAAGAAGCTAGAATTAATGGTTGAAGGTTGTGAATAAGAAAAAGATTAATTATTTTTGATTGAGAACGACATAAGTATTATTTTGAATTTGTATGTATGGTCTTAATTATCGTATCTTCTGCATGTGTTTGATTATCGATGCATTCTATTATTTTTGGAAACTTCATACTGGGTTGTGGTTTTCTTACCCCTCTTCCTCCCTTTTCAACAGAGAATGAAGAAACACTAATCGTAAAAGAAATTATTATGTATCACGGGAACTTGGCTTTTGCGTTTAAATCGAGGTGTTAGTTTGTTTTCAATTGTGTACTTTTGATTTTATAATTTGTATTTTACTTTTTGTAATTTTAAAAGTACTATTAATTTCATTTAAGAAATTTTATTGAGTTTGAATTTCATATATTTTATGTACTAAAATATTTTAGAATGAAAAGCCTGGTACTACACGAGTGGCGGTCCGGAAATTTGGACTTGCTAGATGGATCGGACCCGACCCACAAGGTCGGATCGTGTCCACTGGAAGTCCGAAATTCCGGGCTGTCATACAGAATCCCCGAATTGATGTTTTTTTAGCCATCAATTTTTATGACTCTAATCTTGGAATCGATTCCGACCCTTGGAATTTCCTAGGACCTTGTGTTGAACGTTAATGACATGATAATGAAGTCTTGATGAGACAAAATTTCCGTCTTGAACAAATGGAATTTGTTAACCAGGGTTTACCTGGACAAAACCCTAATTTTCTCTCTTTGTGCATCCTTGAGCTTCCGAGTTTGTACAGGCGGGTATGTGGGGAAGAGAGAGCTTCTGAACGGTTTCTTGGATGTCCTTGATGTTGGTGAAGAGCCGTGAGAAAATATAGGTACTTACTTTTGAAGTTACGGAGTCCATATCCTATGTAAATTCTGAATTCAGGCTTGTATTGTACCCAAACCCTAATTTTGTGTCTGACTCCTTCAGAAACTCTGGAGAGGCTTGAAGAGGCTTGGAAGGTGTGCATCTATCTTGTGGGGTCAGTACCTTGTGTTATGAGAGCTTGTTTAATTCCTTGTGCCAATCAGACTCCTCTTTATTGGAGAAAATACATACTTTTGAAACTAAGGGATTTCCCTCAAAAACTACCGTGAGCTTGATTTTTCTTTAGCATGGGAGAGGCATGGAAGTTCCCTAGACATAGTCATGTCTTGAAAGAGAGATTGGCGTTTCTAGTTCTGCTTTTGGAAGTGATGAACCTGAATTCCCTGTTTTGGGCCAGATTCCCTTTATTTTCCCTGTAATTCTGTTTTTCTGGATTCCGTTTCAATCTCGTTCTTCTTCGAACACTTAGAGAACTCAATATTCACGTGTATGAGGCCTTTGGAATTAGTATATGAGAGTTTGGTCGGTCTCTGGATGTATCAGGGCCTTTTTCTTTGAAAATACTCAAAATTCCGAAATAAGGGTATTTTGGTCAAAATCTCTTATGAGCTCGTTTTTGTTGAAGAGTGATGAGATAAAAGGGATTGATAGAAGTTTATAGGACCATCCAAGAGAATGGGAGAGACTTGGTCCCTTCTCTTTTAGAATAAATCCCCTTTTCACCAAATTCTTGAAATTAGGGTTATTTTTGTCAAAACCCTAATTATCTTCGACGTTGATCCCTCTGAAAAATTCCAATAGAATAAATCACGTCCTAATGGCTGATGAGAGAATCTTCACGCATGAAAATGGCTTGGCCACAGCTTGGGGAAATTTTAGAAGAAGAAAAGACCTTGGTTTCCTTATTTGAGCCAAATTAGGGCTATTTTCCCCCAAAACCCTAATTCTCTTCGACTTTGATCCCTCTGAAAAAAAAATCCAATAGAATAAATCACGTCCTACTGGCCTAGGAGAGAATCTTCACGCATGAAAATGGCTTCTCCACGGCTTGGGGAAATTTTAGAAGAAGAAAAGACCTTGGTTTCCTTATTTGAGCCAAATTAGGGCTATTTCCCCTCAAAACCCTAATTCTCTTCGACTTTGATCCCTCTAAAAAAATTCCGAGAGAATAAGTGATGTCCCACTGGAGTAGGAGAGAATTATTACGCATTTGAAGAGCTTTTCCATGGCTTGGAGGGATTTTAGAAGAAATAAAAACCCTCAGTTCCCTTATTTAATCCAAATTCCTCTTAATTTCCTCTTTTTGCTCTAATTCCTTTTCCTTTTGCTTCAATGCTACCTTTTTGAACTAGGATTGAAAATAGAACTATTTTAAAACTCCTTTGGGCATGAACTAGGTGTGGAGGTCGGTCCATCCTTCTTTGCTTATTTGTACTGAGATTCCATTTTTGAGCCGAACTCTTCTGTTTTTCTTTTCTTTTCTGAAACTCCTTTCTTTGCTTGGCATGAACTCTAGTTGGAAAACCATGTGTATGGGTCTGACATGAGTGGATAATAACTTGATCATCTTTCTTTAATCATCTCTGGTGCATACTTCTTCGACATCGAATCAATATAAGTAGTCATATTTGTCAAGGATTCTCTTTGTTTAGGTGTTCGTCATAAAACTTCAGATTTGAGACACTTAGGTAGAATGGATGTAAAATCTTTATATCGACTCCGGTTTGAGTCCCCAGCCCCAACTTTGAAATAAAATAAGATAGGATTTCTAACTCAAAAAGAATGACTCGATTCCGAGTTTGTTTAGACAATCAAATCCGTGTATACTTTTGACTTTAGTAATCCAGTATAAAATTTCAGGAGTTTTTTTTTCTTCTTCAGATTGCACTTACTTTGGTGTTTGGACCTAGATCGTTTATCCGTTTAAGACGCCCTTTGGATATGATGTAGCAGAGATATAGAGAAACATATTTTCTCAAGATATTACCCCAAAATTCCTTATGAATTTTCGTCAGTTAGTGCGTTTTCCCACGGCAGTGCACATCAATCCTAATTGTAAGAGTATTCATGTATTCCTTGGACCTTTGCATGTTATGACGTCTTGAGTGTGACTCTTGGGATATTATGACTTCATTAAGTTTCTTTATGTTAGTATAATACGTGGCTTTGTTCTCTGTGAACCCTAATCCCACCTGTGAACGAAATTCAGTCGCCAAACCTTAATTTGCCTCTTACACTTTCATATCTCAATATGCCTTGTTTGATTCCATCTTATTTTGTAGACTCATGACGTGGTAATGAATCAAGATGTACTTGACGTCGCCCATCAGTCCCCAGTTTTCAGTAATTCTCGCGTCGAAGAAACCCGAAGAGATGGAGCACATCCATCGAATTTTGTTGAATATCCTATTGCAGGTCTTGATTTCGTCGGTCCTAATGAAATTTTGGATTCAAATGAAATACTCGTAGGAGGATTTGGTGTTGCTACCAAGTATGCCAAACTGTACCGGTTGATTCGAAAGGAGTCCTTGTTGCGTTTGAACTCTTGATGTATTGAGACTCTTAGGAAACGTCCTCTTGGAGTTTTATGACCTAATCAACCTTCCTTAGCTTGTGGTAGGTCGTTAATTTGATCCCCTTGAGCCAAAACGCATCTGTGGCATTGATGTAATTTTAACAAGTTGTAGAAAGTGGTAGTAGAAGTTCGTTCAACTCGGGCTTATAAAGGTTTGATTTAAGAAAACACTAAAAACAAAGAAAATATATTCACAAGGTTTTCAAGTATCGAGAGAACTGGGACTTAGGATTTCACCATTAATCATATTCAATTAGTTCGTATATTGATTCATAACACTTCTAGCTCTTTTATGGACTCTTTTCTTTGCCAAAGATAGATTTTGTAAAAGATTAATTGTAAATCATAAGCATGGTGCATCAAAAGCTCTAAGTCTAAGAATACACCATCAGACAAAATCACAAATAATTAATAAAAATCATAAATCAATTAAATCAATGCAAAAGTCATAGAGAATCAAATATAGTTACCAAACAATTGTGAAATAAGGCTTCCTCCGTCGTCCCAGTGTTGGGGTTTAGCTCCTCATATCAAAAACACGCTCAAAATAATAAATCATGGCTTAATAGGTGTTTTTATTGAAGAAAATATATAACACACTGATTCTCCAACGATGTATCGGCGTTACAGAAGTCACCGTTACAAGAAGTGTTGAAGATAAACGTGACTAATGGGCTGTTACAGAACAGTTTAAATATAAGACACTGATTGCGACTATTCTCTGCAGCTATATGTTCTTCAGTCTAGGGTTCTTGAGAACGACACTTCATATATGTCGTCTGCAACTCTTCTTTTTCCTCTTATCTGCTGCTACTGCAGAACCGCTCTGCAGCGATTTTCAATGCTCCAAAACTACCCAAAACTCCCGACTCCCCTTCTGTTAGGTCACAGTAGCCTATATATACATCACAACGTCCAAAATATCTCGAGAAATTCCTTTATTTTCTCGTTTTTCTTTCACCGGAAGTATCGTGGATTATCTTGCTTTCCTTCTCTTCTTAACGCATCTGTGGTTCTTCATAATCTTCCTAGGATAGAAAAAACTCTTACGAAGATATTCTATCCTTATATCTGCACGTAACTTCCGCATATAGAACCAAATAATCCCGTGTATCTCTCCAAGACTTTGTTTTGTCTAAACTCGAGGGAAACTCCTTCTTTTTCGAATCTGGCCGCCAAACCTTCCCTGTTTTGGACTAACAGGATGATATCCATCATATTCCACGTCCAACTCCAACAAATTTGCTCCAAAAACACGATCTAACTCGTGTTTATCTGAAACAGGGCCCGCACCTTCTCCGAGAAGATATCTTCCATTTTTATCGGCCTGAAGCTCTACTCTGACGTGTATAAACACGTACTGATTCTCCCTTCAAGTTGGCATATCGAAGTCCCCCTTCCTATCCCATAAAACTCGGCTTCCAACTAACTCAGATAATCTTCACGGATGCCCCTTAGTAATTGAGGTGCCCCTTATCCAAATGAGGGGTACCTTTAGTAATTTTCTCCCATGAGCGCAAATGCCAATTTTCGAGCCAAATTCTCCGCAAAAGCTTATTTCTCCAAAAACACCTACAAAGACATAAAAAGCCATGATAAATACGAAATCGAGCACTAACAATACATACAATTGAGATCATATTAGACACATAAATGTGTCCATCAAATACCCCCAAACTTATTGTTTGCTAGTCCTCGAGCAAATGAAATCTAAAAAATAAAATCCTAACTCACTGTCGCAAGCATCGTCGATTGCATTTAGCGTATGCAATAAGCCTTTAAACCCCTAGGTGGCCCTAGTGGCCGAGTTATAGTCTCGGGAGGGCTTACAAGAGATATACCCACAAAACCTTAGCTCCAGACCCTAACTATCTATGCAGAACCTTGGAAGGCACTAAAAAAATCTCCTTGGTTGGCATACTTATTAACTACAGGAAGAAGTACCCTGATGCGAAATTCCAATTGTTGTACACGAGTTTGCACTCAAGCATACTAAAATTCATATATAAGTGACAGAGCTCTACTCAGATAGTTTCTGGACATCACAACCGGAGTCAACCAATCACATGGATAGATCAAGAGATGGATATAGAGAAAAACATAGATGGTTTTGATGTTGACTAAGGTGAACGGTGTTTCCCATATCTGTCTGAAGGCCACTGCCAAAATAAACCTATCCTAATGTATTGAGATACTGGTCTGGACTAATATCAACACACTGGCATATACAAGGGTACTAGTGGTCGATAATCCTAACTCTAGGTCAACACAACTGGCATATACAAGGGTTCCAGTGGTCGACTTTATTGAATTTTTTCCGGTTGGTCTGCTGGTCTGGTCTCAATTTCCTGTTTTTTTTCAACTTTTTTTTTTCAATTTTTTTTTTTTTTTTTGGTATCTCAATCACTCTATTTCACCCTAGCAGTGGTAACAACTTGAATCGTGAGCCCCACCTAATCACTTAGACAAACATAATTTAAAGAAAACAAAATAAAAATAGAAGTGAAAAGGATTCAACGAGATATGGCGAAACTACCATGTTTTTTCTTTAATTCTAACACCTGAGCTCTGTGCTTTTATGAATAGACTCTTTAGATGTTTCCATCTAATCAGATTGGTTCCTCAACTCCTACAACCAAAATGCTTCCATCCACTTAGATTGATTAGTGCCATCCTTAATAAGCATAAATTTCTAGGCTCTGGAGTTTAACAATGCAACTAAAATGTTTCTCCCATATCCCCAAACTTAAATCTAACATTGTCCTCAATGTTCTAAAGATAAAATTAAAAGCATGAACAAGGATAAACTGTTACCATTTGAAGTAAAAGAGTTAAGGAAAGATATTACCGTGTCGCATGAATATTGGGTTACCTCCCAAGAAGTGCTAAGTTTAAAGTCTCCAGCCAGACTAAGAAAGGATTAGTCACCTCATAAAATCATAAAGTAATAGCCGAAATATCTGTGGGTCATCAAAACCAAATAGAGCTATCACAAGTAAAAGGAATCTACAACATGCCAAGAAAATTAACAAATAAAGCGCACCTTGTCTAGTTTCCTCTTTAAGACAACTACATCTAGCTGTGGTTCAGGTTCAGGATCTATAACTGGGTCAAGATAAAATATTTTCATGTGCTGGAATTCCTCAAAGCTAAGATCCGGTTCAGGTTGTAAAGTCTGTAAAAACTCAAATAAGAACTTACAAGCACATAATAATAACCTGAATAATTGAGGATCCTCTAAGTCAATCAGTTTTGACTCACACAGTTGACCACAATGAGAGTAGTGGTTATTCTTAAGCAAATGTGTCATTTCCATTCTCCTAAAATAATTAGGTTTGGTCTCAGAATTAATAACTGACACATTTTGAACTCATACATTCCCACAATTGGTTGAAAAATATTTGGTGGGAAAACAAAATCAATCTGGGTATCATAGCCTGGGCTAACCACATCAACCAGAGGATGGGTTTCTAACAACTGAACTTCCCTATGGACATCACTAGGTTCAGGAAAACGTGTATGAAGATAATCTTTTAAAATGGTTGAGGCACATATGTCAAGTCCCAAGTGAGGGACCTTTCTAAGCGTTAAAGCACATGGAGAATGATAATCACCCCCAAACTTAGAGATTTCGGTGTCTCTAGAAAGACTAGTCACAACTTCCCTAATTTCTAGGTCATCAGATTCCTGAAAATGGTCAATTGATTCTTCTAAGTCTAGTACATCCTCACTCATCTTGACGAGTTCATATTATTTTTCTAAGACTAATGTTTCTAATTCGCTAGACCTGGAAACAGTATTCTCAGGATAGACCCGCTTCTCTAAACCATCATCGGCTTCATAATCATAAGGAAATACTAAATCGTATAAAACGGTGGTATCTCTAGTCAAATCCTCGTCCTTTTGAATAGGTGAATAATTATTAAAATTATTTGGATTTGAACTAGAAATAATATTATCTTTATAAAGCTCAATTGGAGTAGCAAATTCATGATCATTATGCCTATTTATTTCAAATTCTTCATCAAAACTATCCTCATCATAATCATCATTATAATAACATGAAAATGGTTGAACCTCATCTAAACAAGTAGTGTTACCAATTATAACCTCGTCATCTTGATTATGCAAATAACTATCCTCATTTTCAAGGGTATTATTGGAAACACTGTATTGGAAATCAAGATTATTTCGAGCAATTCTTTCGTTCGTCTCAGCTATCATCTTGAGGGATTCTTCTATAGAAAGTTTTCTTTCGTCATAAACTAAGTTATTCATCTTAGCTATCTTACGTGTCGACTCCTCTAATTTCCTGAGGGACTCTTCTAAAGGAGAATATAAGAATTTTGCTCGTATGACCGGTGCGTGTGTGGATAGTAATTGGGCTCATCATGGTATGAGCCATAACCTTGAAAAGGCTGATGTTCCCAACCACTATTCACACTATGGTCAAAGTAGTAACGTCCATTTTGAAACTCGATCGGATATTCGTTGTATTGGCTATTGTAATACCAGTTCGACATTCTATTGCGAGGGTGTGAGTTGTCACACGAGAATAAAACCCACTGACAGGGGATTCGTGGGTGGATAGAGTCTTACCTCCCGTACCAGACGGGCGATGAACCGTTGAAATCGACTCAGGCCACCGACTCCTATGTCAGTGTACGAACCCGAGGGGCCGAGACAGTATTGTAACTGTTGTCCTTCCCTGCAAACAATTTATATTTAATTTCAACCCTTCCTTAGGGTTTTAAAAATAATGTTCAGTCCAAAAAAATAAAGTCCAAAAAGTGTCCAAAAATAAAAAGAAAAATTACAAAAATACAACCCTATTTACAGTTTCTAAAAATAAAACAAAATAGCTATATACAAAATCTTCTTCTTCACTCCTTTTGAATTCCTCTTTTCTTTCCTTCTTTGGAAGATGCTTTCCTTTTATAGCACTTTTTCTTTCCTTGTAGCTTCGCTCCAAATCTGAAAAGAATCGAAAAATACCAAAGGCGTAAAAGAGAACAAAAAATATAAAAAAATAAAAATAGAAATAACTCTAAAACCTAAAACCTAAATACAAGTCCGCGTCGGCGGCGCCAAAAATTGATGTAATTTTAAAAAGTTGTAGAAAGTGGTAGTAGAAGTTCGTTCAACTCGGGCTTGTAAAGGTTTGATTTAAGAAAACACTAAAAACAAAGAAAATATATTCACAAGGTTGTCAAGTATCGAGAGAACTGGGACTTAGGATTTCACCATTAATCACATTCAATTGGTTCGTATATTGATTCATAACACTTCTAGCTCTTTTATGGACTCTTTTCTTTGCCAAAGATAGATTTTGTAAAAGATTAATTGTAAATCATAAGCATGGTGCATCAAAAGCTCTAAGTCTAAGCATACACCATCAGAAAAAATCACAAATAATTAATAAAAACCATAAATCAATGCAAAAGTCATAGAGAATCAAATATAGTTACCAAACAATTGTGAAATAAGGCTTCCTCCGTCGTCCCAGTGTTGGGGTTTAGCTCCTCATATCAAAAACACGCTCAAAATAATAAATCATGGCTTAATAGGTGTTTTTATTGAAGAAAATATATAACACAGTGATTCTGCAACGATGTATCGGCGTTACAAAAGTCACCATTACAAGAGGTGTTGAAGATAAACGTGACTAATGGGCTGTTACAGAACAGTTTAAATATAAGACACTGATTGCGACTGTTCTCTGCAGCTATATGTTCTTCAGTCTAGGGTTCTTGAGAACGACACTTCATATATGTCGTCTGCAACTCTTCTTCTTCCTCTTCTCTGCTGCTACTGCAGAATCGCTCTGCAGCGATTTTCAATGCTCCAAAACTACCCCAAATTCCCGACTCCCCCTCTGTTAGGTCACAGTAGCCTATATATACATCACAACGTCCAAAATATCTCGAGAAATTCCTTTATTTTCTCGTTTTTCTTTCACCGGAAGTATCGTGGATTATCTTGCTTTCCTTCTCTTCTTAACGCATCTGTGGTTCTTCAGAATCTTCCTAGGATAGAAAAAACTCTTACAAAGATATTCTATCCTTATATTTGCACGTAACTTCCACATATAGAACCAAATAATCCCGTGTATCTCTTTAAGACTATGTTTTGTCTAAACTCGAGGGAAACTCCTTCTTTTTCGAATCTGGCCGCCAAACCTTCCATGTTTTGGACTAACAAGATGATATCCATCATATTCCACGTCCAACTCCAACAAAATTGCTCCAAAAACACGATCTAACTCGTGTTTATCTGAAACAGGGCCCGCACCTTCTCCGAGAAGATATCTTCCATTTTTATCGGCCTGAAGCTCTACTATGACGTGTATAAACACGTACTGATCCTCCCTTCAAGTTGGCATATCGAAATCCCCCTTCCTATCCCATAAAACTCGGCTTCCAACTAACTCAGATAATCTTCACGCGAAAAGAATTATTTTCCTGCCATTTCTGGTTTTTAAACCGTGAAGATGGAGTACATGTATCCTGTCTGGGAGTACCCTTAGTAACCGGGGTGGGAATAGCAAGTGGATGACCCTTAGTAATTGAGGTGCCCCTTATCCAAATGAGGGGTACCTTTAGTAATTTTCTCCCATGAGCGCAAATGCCAATTTTCGAGCCAAATTTTCCGCAAAAGCTTACTTCTCCAAAAACACCTACAAAGACATAAAAAGCCATAATAAATACGAAATCGAGCACTAACAATACATACAAACTGCACTAACAATACATACAATTGAGAGTAGTAGACACCTTATGGTACTGGGGAGATGTATATTTTCCTTCAGTCATCACGTCTATCATGGGGCAGTTTGTTGAGCTGGTTATTCGATAGAAGAGGCTTTGACTGAGGGAACCGCTAGTAGGCGTTTGGATGAGTAGCACCTGGCCTGGATCAACGGTCTCGGATCCTTCCCTTGTTTGCTTCAGTGACAGTAGGTTGTTGTAGTTGTATGTCGAGTAACGGAGTTTCATCTGAATTGTTGGCCTCACTTCAGATTTCTTTTCCCTTGAAAGGTTCGGGTGGGTACGAAGATGTTCTCCTTCACCGTCTTGGGTGAACTAAGATCCTATCGTAAAATAAAGTTGGATGGTCGTTGGTGCAGTTGAGCTAGAGGCTTGCTGAAACTGGTTGTAATTGCTGGGGCTAGTTCCTCCTATTTCTGACAAAACGGATGTTGAGATAGCATATCAACCAGCGGTCTTAAACCTTCGGATAAGTATGAGCTTTGGCTGAGCGTCATCTTGGAAAATAGTCTTGTCTGATACTTTGTTGCTTTCTGGTCATGATCCTCCAAAGCAAGAAGAACAACAAGTTGTATCTTGGCCGGATATGGTAGTCCATGAAAGTAGGCGGCTCTGCAACGTTTTGATTAGGTCACGAGTTTTATGTAGCCTTTCCAATTTTTCCTTAAGTTTATCCTGTAGACAATGAAAATAAAAATCTGACGGAAAAAGATCTAGGTCAATCAGATACAGAATGAAAGAATTATAAGTAAAATAGTAAAGTGAAGTAAACTTCCCGAGTCCCCTGTGATCAGGTTGATGGCCCTTGAACTAAACGAATTTTGGAGCAAATATTCGTCAGAATCTCCAAGTTTAGAGCGTCATCTGGTCCTTGAGGTCCTTGAGAGTGATAAGGTCGGCTGGATGGTTGCTCCTTTGCTCTGTCGCGTTCGTAGTGAGTTGTATCTTCTCCGGTGAGGTCGATTGCAGGCAAGATCCTATCAGTGCTATTCTTAGTAGTTTTAGTACTCCTTCTTTAGGAAACGTGTACTCGATCTAGATTTGTTGGATCTATCCCTATTGGTAACTCTAAAGGTGTTTTCAGATAAGTCAGGATGTCGATCTGAGATCTTGCAAGATTCTATTGAGTCCCCATAAGCTCGCCTTGGTGCTTACCCAACGTTTTCAAGGATTAACATTAGATTTTCATGAAAAAAGGCTATTGGGGCGTTTTTTTATGCAGGGAGAGATCCATGTGATCCGGGACGCATAAACCTATTCACTAAAGTCAAACTCAAAAGAGAGATAAAGTGCTGGTAGGTATAAATCTCTCGTCTAAGTCTGTAATGGATTTACAGAGACTAAATCAATGGAACGTTTTTGTGTTTGGATTGTTGGAATCGTCTTTCTTCCTAAGAGACCTTGATTGATATCTATAACTGAGTGAACAACCTCCCACTGTGGTCGCCAAAATGTAGTTACCTAAAATCTAAGAGAGGTTAGAAGTGGGATTCTAGGGTTTCTGAAAGTGAGTTACGGGAGGTTGAGTACGAATAGTCTCTACCTAAACCACGCACAGTGGCCGCTCAAAGGCTACTTCAATCACAGGAAAGAGGTTTAGGGCTGGTCTTAAGGAGGGAAGCAGACGAATAGAGAGATCAGAGAATTCTAGGGTTTGAAGAAGAATTGCTCTGAGAGGTTATGAGAAAGATGATCGTAGCTTGGAAAAATAGAGGACCTATTTATAGCTGAATTCTCTAATCTCAGGTCGGTGAAGATAAGGTTTGCTTTCCGCGTCGTGCAGAGCAATTCTCTTGTCTCTTCAGGAATAGGGATAAACTAGGCTGAGTTTATCTCATTATTCCACCGCCTTTACTCTCTTCTGCGATGAGAAATAAGCCGGGTATTCCTCACACGTGTCGTAGACTGCCAGACCAAAACCCTAATTGATATCCCCCCATTTGTGTGAAGCTGGGTCAGCCTTTGTGATGATGTGTTGAGAGAGAAATATTCTCTTTAGCCGAGTTGGCCAAGATAGAGAGATATTCTCTGTTTTGTGAGAATGACCAGGATGAGTCACGTGAAAATGCATGGAATTCCCCAGGAATCATGTACAGAGTGTGAGAGGAGCTGAGGCTGATCTACCTCTCTCCATGGCCAGTCACATATGTCATGTGAAGACTGTATTATTGTTTATGGGTCCCTTTGTTGAGCATGCGGAGCTCAAGAGAGCTTATCCACGTTTTTTGGATAAATATGTATAGTTCAGGCTCAATTTACTAGCCGTGAGTGTGTTTGAGAGGTTGAGAAATAGGCTTGAGCACTAGGTAAGGCGTGTGCCTATCATTTGAATCTCTCAAAGATTTTGAGGAGAGATTTGAATCTCTCAGAGATTTTGCAGAGAGATTTGAATCTCTCCGAGATTTTGCGGACGACTCAAATCTTTCCGTGATTTTGCAGAGATTTGAATCTCTTCGAGATTTTGCGAACGGATCAAAATCTCTCCGAAGATTTTCTTAACGGATCTGTATCTTTTTATGGTCAGTTGGGACTCGGCCTGGAGAGAGAGAGAAAAGGCTTTGTACACCCGATTAATGCCTCTGTGAGACTTTGATTCACTTGTCTTTCACCAACGTATCTTACAGAGATGTTCTAGGATTTAACTGTGTGTCCGTATGATGAGCTGACAAGACCAGTGTATCTGGAAAGGATGTTCTAGGAGTCTGTCGAAAGGGCTCAGAGGTAGAATAACCAGCGTATCTCTCAAAGATGTCCTATGAGTTATCCGAAAACCTTAGTAAGTCGAGTCAGAGCCTGGAGCAGACATGACCGGTAGGAATCAGTCCTTGATCTCAAATAGGGTGACTCATGCTTACAAGAGATATGTATATCTCCGCTCTGGTTCATAAGTCCGTTGGGGACGTATTTACGCATCTACAGAGCCTACATGACCCGCAGCTTCTCGTTGAGGAAGTATACTAGGAATCATGGCATCACAATCAGATGCGTCTCGCGAAGACATACTGGAATTGTGGTTGTTCTGGTTCATAAGTCTGTCGGGGACGTTTTACACTCTGCATAACCTACGTGACCAGCAGTATCTCGTCGAGGATGTGCGCTAGGAATCACGGCATCACGACCAGCAGTGTCTCGCGGGGACATATACTAGATATCGTGGCTAAGGATGCCTTGAGGTCCAAGGGATTAATCTCTCCCGTGAGAGTTGAACTCTGCCTATAGGGTTAAAATGTCACTTTTGCCCTTATCCAAATTTCACCAGCTACAACAGGCTGTAGAACAATTCTCAAATACAAAAAGACGTATATTGGATGATTCAGATGTGTATCTTATACAATGGTGTAGGTGTAAATGATTTTTTAAATTTGATAAATGACTAAGAGCAGGGATATCCCGCGCAGTTGCATGGACAACTTAATAAACAAATCGCTTGTTAGTTGTTGGATGGATTCGCAAACCATTGGATTAAGACTTAATTTAGTTTTCCAATTAAATATAATTGTTGAACTTTCATTATTAGAAATAGGTCCTTTTAACTTATAATCATTTCAAATTGTATCATTTTCTTTCTTAGCACTTATGGCTAAACAAAATTTCTGAACATTTATAAACTATTCAATGTGTAAGTTCCTACTTGTTATGCAAATCCTACAAAACATTTAATCGTGTACCAGGTAGCAACTCAATACGTACTAAACTATACAAATTACATGCCAAAGCTTTGATGGGTTGATACTATAGTCTGCAAGTACTTCTATGGTAAAAGAACAAACATTGGATAGAGGTGATGTTAAAGAAACTATGAATATAGTGCAAGAGAAATTTCTTGCAAAAATACGCAACGTGATAAAACATTAGTTGGGCATATGCCAACCAAATCGACCTATCATATGACAGGCTAATATTTTTCTTAGTGAAATCTTCAACCAGACTAATGCCATTATGTCCATGTTATAACTTACACTGAAGACATAAGGGCAAGCTGGTAGTAAAGGCACGCCATTATTAGTGTTAACTTGATTTTTTGTTTAGTATAAAAAAGTTTTTGTTGTGGCAAACAAAATATTGGCTTATAGGAGAAAAAGTAGAGAAACTTAATTGCTAACAACATAAACAAAGAATCGCACAATACCAACATGAAGACAAATTCAAAAAAAAAAAATCATTAAGTTCTCAAAACCAAATATGAAGACACATTTATCTTACGAAACTAACCGCAAAATATGTAACTGCATAACATGATTACAAAATCTAAAGAAAATATGAATTGCACAACTTTCTCTTTATTCCTTCTATATAATACTACTAACAAACATCATCCTTTGGTCCTCGGTAAGAAGAATTAGACACATTTATCTTACGAAACTAACACAAAATATGTGACCGCATAAAATGATTACAAAATCTAAAGAAAATATGAATTGCACAACTTTCTCTTTATTACTTCTATATAATACTGATAACAAACATCATCCTTCCGTCCTAGGTAAGAAACATGTGCTTGGATGGAAGCATATTAATAGTACCAGCATCACCTTCAATAACTAAGGCTCATATCTTAAAGAAATCTAAAATACATTCAAATATGTGAATCATGTAGCCCATAAAAATATATTGATTAGTGACTATAACCAATTAGATCAACTTATATACAGTCATTCAAATAAAGATATAGAAGTAATATTACCCAACTATGACCAGTAACATCAATATTAAGATCGAATTCATTCATTTGACTTGATTGGTGTTGCATGTCATCACTTTTAATTATAGAACTGTATAGGTATAAAATAGATGATAGAGTTAGCATATATTACTATGGAAACTATTGTTAGCTAGCACAAAGAGAAGAATACGCAGGATCATTGTTCTACTTTTATCCACTCGGGATACGTGATAAGTGGACATTGTTCCATTTTTATCCACTCTTTCATCTTTCATGAGAATAAGAAAAATATTCAGTTATCATTCTTGGAATTTAGTAAAAATTGCCTTTGTATACACCAAAACTGCATCTTCCTCAATACACATTCGAAATCTCAAAATTAGGCTTGTATGTATTATGTCATAGTATATATTGTTTTCTTCTCTCTTCTTGCAACTAATGCTCTTACATACTGCTGGAAAAATTCACACAAAGGCATATCTCTTCTTAAAAATCCATCAATATAAAAGTTAATACTCTCACTTATTTGTGTCGTATACATATCTGCACAAAATATATCATGCGGGTAAACTTATGCCCAGTACCCACGTTTTTTTGTATAATATTGATAGCCATTTATTATTTTCTAAATTGTGATTTTTAAGCATTGTCACCTCAACCTAGCTCAAACTTTTCTACCACTTCATATCCATATAAGCAATTATTAAATTATGAGACAAATTCTTTGTTTACATTAGACAAATTTTTCATAGAATTTCTATATATATGCCATAAGCAAAATCTATGACACGTACCTGGTAGAACCCATGCAATAACACCTCCAATAGTTGATTCTTAATGTGTAAGAATAACTTTTTGTAATTTCTCGTGCATTTCCCTCATCCATGTTTTCATTACCCGTTCAAATGATTCCTCAATTTCAGAATAAAGCAAAGTGTCACCAAACAATATAGTTTGATAATGATGATTTACTCCCATAATTGGAACAAATGGCATGTCGTAGTTGTTTCTACTTTAGGTAGGATCGAAACAAAATACATCGTCGAAATAGCAATAATCCATCCTTGATTTAGCATCTGCCCAAAAAAAGTTGGTCATTTAGCCTTTCGAATTAACTTGGATTGAATTAAAAAAAATAATAGATTCTCCATTTATTGGCGTTTAAAGTAGTCAAGTACAACTTGAGCATGCATCTTCATGTTTTAGCTCGAATTTTCATTTTGTACTTGAATAATTTCTTGCATTCTTTGAAAGAATCCAATGATCCTGACGCCACTCGATTCAACTGTCAAGTAATTTATCATATGATTCGTTTTCACACCTGTTAGACGCATATTCACGGGAAGTTGTTTCTGGCCGCTACTTGTGGTTCTCAATGACCGAATGTTATGCATTTCATTTAAAGACACAAGCTTATGACTATGTTCTTCTGTAACACTAGTTATATTTCATCTAGCATTTTTCTTTGTTATATCCATGGAAGTATTATAACTTTCCCTTATATCAGCTTGTTCCTTTTCTTTTCTTCAACGGGCTTAGCTCTAGGATCTCGTACCCCTTGACGATTACAACAAAATATGTGTCATATCACTTCAAAAGGCTTAAATCTAGACTTGTTAGTGGTGTGTCGACGAATACTAAATCCAGTATTACCTGCATACCGGTTATAAAATTTATAGGCCTTATCTTGTGATTCAAATTCTTTCCCGATGTAAGAGAATATCATTAATATTTTTTTTTCCAGACAACTCTTTTGGTTTTCCGGTAGAACTACTTCACCATCAAGCCCATCATTTTTTCTCGATCTACGGACATAATGTTCTCGTTGTTTTCCATAGAGTTGTTTTTGTCTTCATCATAAATATCTACCTCTTGTTCACGTGGAACTTGATTGGTCGCTTAAAAATATGTATTTGATCATGGAATTATGCACATTACAGAACATTATAGAATATAACAAGTACAACGATCAAATTACTAAAAGTATTATTGAGTAAATTACTAATTAATTATTGTATAAACAAAACCCTTATTCACATATATTATAAAATAATTAGGGTTTTAGGTTCTTTGAAAAATTACATGTAATTAAGAATTACTGGCCATAATCCCCTTTATTTCATAGTGATCAAAAGCATAATAATCGTCTGATTAAGAAAATATCAAAATTAATCAGATAGATGTAAGAAATTTCTTTGAACTATACCTTTATTTGCACATGATTATTCCAAATTATTATAAGCATTTCATTCACTAAAATCAAAGTCGTTTAACAAACTAAGATCAAACTCGTTTAGCAAATTTCATCGAGGTCTCATTTCTACAAACCCATAAACATAAGAGATCATGAGAATGTGGGATTTATCAAAGGTGATTACTTAAGAAACGTTTGCACTTCTTAATAATTAATAATATTAAGTTTTTAGATGGTACTTATTAAGAAAATCAATGTGTGTAAAGGATGGTGTTGTTATTAGAGTTTATAAATTAAAAGGACTTATTTCTAATAACGAAAGACAATTGTACGTAACTGGAAATTAGTTGCTCTACGGTTTTGTTTGACATTTCAGATTTCTTAAATTGGTTCCCTACCACTTGGATTGTATTTGTTAATCTCCATTACTGCAGTTGTGATATCCTTATACACCTCTTCTCCGAACTTATCCGTTGCACCTTTCAACAACTCATCATCCTCATTTATAATTTCCTGTTGCACGCATTGTCACAGTCATAAAAATCCCCAGTATATTTGCGCTCGTATCTCTCTTTTACAATCCACGGTAATGATTTTGAAAGGATGCCAACTTGGATATTTAAGGTTACTCTCCCAAGAAAATTGTTCGGATTCGGTGATGATCTCAGTGGAGTCCTTAGTTTTACTATCGATGTGACTACAACCTATAGAGAGGGAATAAAAGAGTAAAAGAGATCTATTAGTCGAGAAAAACTCCAAAGGAGAAGAAAATACCTCGTTAAGAAGTAAGAAATTTCACAGTAATGGCAAAAAGAATTGACACCATGGCAGTGGAAAAAATACTTGAGAATAGAACTTTTATGACGATTCCTCGCGTTCTACACAAAAACCTCTTAAGGATGCATATAGATGTGAATCATATTAAATATTATTTGTGATATTTGTGATATTTCACATATATAATACAAAATAAACCTTTATTGTTGTTAGATGTTATATAGTAATAAATTCAGGTAATATCTACCAGAACGAGGCGGCAAATTTGTTACCAAATCAGAAATACTAACTTGTACAAAAAGAAAATTCTTTAAGAGAAACAAATTGATGAAAGAAACATTATTTTTATGTATTTATTTTTATTATTTTATTCTAATACGTATCATTTATGTTATTTTTCTCTATGTTCTTAGAGCCCTCGTTTTTGGTGTTTCATGTAAATCCCCATAAAAGTTTGGTACTGCTAAGCTTGCAACGGATTTGTAAAACTAATTAAACTTGTTACCTCTTAATTCCTAAGGAAATAGGTAGAAGTACTCATCGCTAGCTTGAGTACACTTGTAAATTTGTATCCAGAACGATCCACCCAAACCTAAAAGCCTAAAATAGAAATGTTTGGATTGTTAAATATGCAACAAAGACCCTAAATTTCTCTTTTAGCAACCTTTTTGTTTGAAGTTTGGAATTCTATACAGGGGGAAAGGTAACATATAGGTTGAAGATGCAATCACTGTTTCAAATGATTGGTATTAAACAAGAGGAGAGTGAGAGGATTCTCAATAAATTTTTCAAGCACTTGCTACTAAGATATTGAAAAAGAAAAAAATCAACTGTAAGCAAAAAACTTGTTGTTATTCGTTTTTTTTCCCTCTTTTTTGGACTAGTCACTCTCTTCTCTTTCTCAAAAACCTAGAAGGAAAAAACCAATGCCATCCTTCTTCTTTGCTCAGATCTGGTTTAGAAGTTAGTTTATATTATTTTTAATAATTTCACTATTTTTTTTCTTAATGGAATTTTTCCAAATTTTGGTATATATATCAATCATGTTCATTATCGACATGAACCAAAAAATTGGACGGGAGCCGAGCAACAAGTTGCGCTCCAATTTCACTATTGGAATGATTTTTAATTCTGCATTTTTATATTATGGATTTGTTCATGATTCGTTATCTATGATACAGTTGTACATTGGTGATTTGACGCGGGCAAGATCAAGTTGTTCTTTATCAGAAATAAATAAAAAATCTTGGGTATACGCAGTTTCTTTATGAACATGAAAATTTTTTGGCTAAATTACTTCTCTCTTATAGAAAAATCTCCTTTACAAGAAGAAAATCAATCAAAATGGTCGAATAATAATTTTGAATACCATTCCTTTTCTAATCTAATGTCCAAAATTTGGGTGTTATCTTTGTAGATCGATCTTTATTCGAGATTTATTTTTGTTTTGCATATTTCTTATTCAAGTTTATGATGTATTTGTTCTTCATGTAAACGTAGTTTGATTGAAATGAAATACTAATGGTTTGACTATTAAGAAAAAAAAATCCCACTGTTACGAGGAATTTCAGAACACTTAAGTATTTAATATTTTTGTAAGTTATATTCAAATGAAATGCAAAAAAAAATTATTTATTTTTTCATTTCGCAATGATTATAGAGTGGCAAATGAAAGTAAATTGTTTAGAAATGGACCTTTGACTTGATGATTTCTTTGTTTGTTAATACCGTAAAGGATAATAGTCCCACATTGCTGATATTCCCTTAATAGACACTAATTTCACGTGTTAGGGGAAAACTTAGAGTGCCCTATACATGAGGGGGCATGTGAAGAATAATATTCCGACATTGCTAATATTGCTTAACTGATAAAGATTAAGTATAATATCAAAGGACCTTTCCCGTTCATTGCCAATTGAATTTGAGTTGTATGCCAACAAACTTTAAATAATACCATTTCAACATGATTAATATGGGTCGAACACACTGACTAAATGAATCATCAAAGCCTCATTAGTGTGGGATTATAATGAGTATGAAATACGTGTCAAACATATTGACTATATGGCGATGAAAAGTCTTCGTATGGCGATGATCCTTTTCTCCGAGTAAACCTAAGGACCACCTGGGGGAAAGGATAGATCATGAGTATGGGGTGTAACTATGGGATCTAATTAAGATACAAGAGGCTGGTTAAGGGGGCGAGGTTTGTTTTTTTCTTTTCAACTCTCTTTCATATTCTCTGTTCGGCTTGTACAAATCTTTGTCACAGTAGCGATTTTTCGTTTCTAATTTTGTCCTTGCGCAAGGTTTGATGTTTAATCATGATTTTAATGTTTGATAAGATTTCCAATCTAATTGCTTTAGAAATTTTAATTGGGGTTAAAACTAGGGTTAGCAATTTTAGGTCTTGTATTTATTTTGAATCAAGAGATTTCAATCGGCTTTCTTTGTTATTTGGTTTGATTTTTGTCTGGGTTTACGGTACTTTGTGATATTTCCATATATCTTTGGTGAATTTGATCCTCTTTGATATAAGAGTTCTCCTCATCTATTTAATTATCTTGCTGGTGCTCCTAATTAACATTTGTTGGTTCATTTCTTGTCTCTAACTCTTAAGTTAACATTGTTGTTGCAGTGCAGTTAGGAATTGGTTAATTTCTCCCTTACTTGTGTTTCTCATGTTTGAATTGATATATGATTGTGTAATTTCTTATGAAATTGTGATAGGGATCAAATAGGAATCATATGGGTTATTTTCTATAATCTTGAGTATTGTAATTTCTCTGAAATTGTGATTCTGATCTTGCTTATGCAAATTCCTTTGGATAATTATTTTGTGAATGTGTAATTTCTTTTGAAATTGTGGTAGTAACAAAAAAGATTTATGTGAGTTCTATAGGATTATGTAATTTCTCTTGAAATTGTGGTGGTAACCAAAAGGATTTTATGTGAATTTTATCTAATTTGGGATTGTGTAACTTCCTTTGAAGTTGTGAGTATGATGTTCTGCTTGTTAATTGCAGTTTGTTGTTGAGAATCTTGGTTGAATCTTTAACCAATCCCTGCCTTGTCCTGATGACCCCTAATTATCCCCTTGTTTTTCTTCAACCCGTTTTATACCGTGTTATGCTCTTTGGCGTTCTGTGATATATTGAATTTGATGACATGTACTGGACTCGTTTACATAGATTAAACATTATCAATGTTCACCTTGACTTGGAAATATTTAAACAGATGTAGGATTCTATATATATCTCTTAACTTTCTTATAACTTCTCTTTTAAGGGCTCTTATTGTTTAATTTTTTTTATTTTTTTATTTTTTTCTATAGTTCCTGTTTTTCAAACTTTGTTGCTGTCTTTATTTGCTTTTTAGAAATCTTTTTAACTCAAACCCTTAGCGCCTCTTTTGTACGTGCCGGATATGAAGAAATGAATTCTACTACCCCAAACCCATGCTCCTCTGATCAGAATAACCCCCAAGTAAGTCCACTCAAAATACCTTGGTCTTATCAAAAATGTCTCATATATCTGCAGTTTTTTTATATTGTTCAGATTGATTCTGTCTCAAGCATTGATCCCGTCTCAAGCATTGTTCGATCTTTAACCTATATCTAGTAATTAACAGCATCATCAAGCACTGTTTTCTTTCTTAATTTGTATCTAGTAACTAAAAATGTCTTTGTGTAAAACTTTCATTGTCGAAGTCTGCTATATTTCTTTGTATCTGCTGCTATAACTTCGTTTGTTTGCCAAAATGAGCATTCTAGCATGGAACTGCCAGGTACTCAACCAACAAAACACGATACAACATCTTCGAAGCTTGATATCACTGCACAAACCATCATTTGTTTTTATATCTGAAACTCTCTCTACAAACAATCATATCGCGTTTATTGCACAATCACTTCAATTCCAAAATCATTTTTCTGTTCCAAAATTTGGTAGGAGAGGTGGACTATGCCTATTATGGAAGGATAATTATGATGTACAAATCATCTTGCATTCTCAGAGTTATATACATGCCCTTATTACTCCCTAAGCCTGAACATCCTTGGATGTGCACGTGCATCTATGCCCCCCACATCCAGTTGCAAGAAACGATTTTTGGCATGACTTTCCATCAATTTTTTCCAACATCAATGAACCATGGCTCCTCATAGGAGACTTCAATGAAGTAATGGACCAAACAGAAAAAAAAAGGGGGAAGACAAGTAACATATGCACAAACCCAACCATTTCTCAACTTAATTGATCAGACTTCATGATACAGATCCCACGGTGAATTTGCAGCTCAAGCTCATTTCAACTAGCGAAATCCTTACCGATTGGAACAAAACGACTTTCGGCCACCTCCCCACTATGATCAAGAAATCGACATCACAAATCAAAATGGCACAACATCAATGCGCCATCCGTACTGGCAATGATTTGACATATTGGCAACTCCATGAAAAACAACTCAGAGCACAACACATGACATTACTTGATTGCCATGCAACCTACTGGCGGCAAAGATCAAGAATCCAATGGCTACAATCGGGCGATCGTAACACCACTTTCTTCCACACTAAAGCAACAATCCACCGAAGCTACAATAACATTCAACAACTTCAAGATCAACAAAACAACTGGGTTACAGACAAAGATTCCGTGGTTGGACTACTGATCGATCACTTCACTTCTCAATATACATCTCCAAATACCGTGATAGATGAAAGCTTATTCACCACAATAACCCCAAGGTTAACACCCAGGCAATGCGCCTCGCTGACCAAAGATATAACTCCTACAGAGATCAAACAAGCCATATTCTCCATTGGATCTGAACGTGCTCCAAGTCCGGACGGATACACTAGTAAGTTCTTTAAAGTTTTCTGGGAAACAACCCATGTACAACTAATAGAGATGGTACATAGTTTCTTCAACTCTCTCAATATCCATCCACTTATGAACCACACGAACCTAACTTTAATCCCCAAAATAGATCACCCATCCAAACCATCGCAATTCAGGCCTATAGGACTCTGCAATGTAACCTACAAAGTCATCTCAAAAATCTTGGTCAACCGCATACGCCCCTTGCTCCCATTCCTAATAAGTCCTTATCAAAGCGCTTTTGTACCACAAAGATCTATCCATGATAACATTGCAATCGCTGGAGAGCTTTTCCATCATATCAAAACCTCAACCAACACTAAGGACCCCAAAATAGCACTTAAATTAGATATCCAAAAAGCTTATGATAGTCTAGACTGGGGTTTCATTAGAAAAGCCTTCACCAAATTAGGTTTCCCGACAACTTTCATAGAATACATCATGCTTTGTATATCAACTATCACGTATTCGATCAACATCAACGGCACACCACATGGATATATCACTCCAACTAGAGGAATACGACAAGGAGATCCTCTCTCTTCATATGTGTTTATTATTTGTGCGGAAATTATTTCAACTAACTTGGGAATTTTGGAAGCCCAAAATGATGTTAAGGGACTGCGCATTTCACGAAAAACCCCATCAGTTCTCCATCTTATGTATGCGGACGATCTCCTCATCACATACAAGGCCTCAAAGGAAGGAACGAATCAACTCAAACGCCTCTTCCAAGCATACAGCACATCAGCGGGTCAGCACATTAATACTTCAAAGTCCACCATCATCCATCATCCAAAACTCAACCAACAAAAAATACTTGAGCTTCATGAAGCTTTCAATATGCCCACAACCTCGATACCCCCGATCTACCTGGGAATTCAATTCAAGCACGGAAGATCCTCTCGCCACATTTTTGAACCTTTGTTAAATCGGTTGGCGCGCAAGGCAAAGGGCTGGATGACGAAATGTCTGACACCTGCAGGAAGACTAGCTCTCATAAAATCTTCCCTAACCCCTACATCAAACCACATCATGCAAGCACAACTTTTGCCTATCAATGTGAATAAGAAAATTGATCGTATCACCCGAAACTTTTTTTGGGGACATGATTCCTCAGTCAGGAAGCTTCACCCACTGGGATATGATAAGCTAACTATGACCAAATCAGAAGGAGGTCTGGGAATTCGAAGAAGCAACGATCATAATAAGGCGTTAATCATGAAGCGGATCTGGAACATCCATGAAAAACCAGATTCAATCTATGCTAGCCTTTGCAACGAAAAATATCTTAAGCAACAACCTATATTTTCAGGGACTATAACTACCCCATCTTCAATCAGACCCCAATGGAGGCAATTAGCGTCCCTCATTCCCAAATTCAAACAATATATTTTCCACCAAATCGGAGATGGATTAACAACCCCTATTCAAGAAAACTGGATCCCGCAATTCAATAACAACCTAGACCCGACAAGCTGTTACCCAATCCAGACAGTTGTTGACCTCATTGATCCTCTCACTCACACCTGGAATCACGATAAACTAAATCTCCTGCCACCCCCACATAATTCAACGAATCGTGAATATCCACCTACCCCAAAACAACCCCTCTGATAGAATCATCTGGCCTTTCACCAAATCTGGAAAGTACACCACATCATCAGGATATCACTGTTTAACCATCTCATCAGATCATTCCCACCAAAACACCCTGCCGCCAACTAAGTTTATATGGACACTCCCATGTCCTCCAAAATTATAGATTTTCTTGTGGAAAGCAATCAACGAAGGCCTCCC
Organism: Papaver armeniacum; assembly: GCA_023531295.1. Classification (NCBI taxonomy): domain Eukaryota; kingdom Viridiplantae; phylum Streptophyta; class Magnoliopsida; order Ranunculales; family Papaveraceae; genus Papaver; species Papaver armeniacum. Next base: position 133,997 of record JAJJWW010012516.1, read on the forward strand.
GACCTTCGCCATTCTAAACCATATCCACCTCACTGATACCAACATTTGTCCACAATGCAACTCTGATCCGGAATCTTCTGATCACATTCTCCTTCATTGTCACGTAGCTGTGGCTGCATGGAACATTCTCCTCACAAGACTCCCTACTCATTCAGCTACAAACCAAAATCTTCCAACCTTTCCAAACCCACAGATGACAATCACACAACTTTTACAATTGAAAACTCATCCTTCAATCAAAACAGCATTTTGTTTCCTTTTCTGGTCCTTATGGATATCTAGGAATGATTACAATTATCGAAAAAAGCAACCGAATCCTAGTAACATTACTCAAATGGCTCTTAGTCTTCAACAAGAGTTCTCTTGGGCACAAAAGAACCTCCCTCCCGTGCTACATGGAACACCAGCTCCAACAAACACAAGAAATGAAACACCAGCATCTGCAACAATCTTAATAGGCTGGATCAAACCTAATATAGACTGGATCAAGATCAACACAGATGGAGCAGCGCGTGGACACCCGGGAGTAGCTGGAGCAAGTTTCATTTGCAGGGATGCTTTTGCCACCACCTTGGTAGCCGTAGCACAACCACTAGGAATAACAACCGCTCTCACAGCTGAGTCTTGGGCAATGCTCATTGCATCCAGAACGGCAAAAGAACGAAGTTGGCCAAAGGTTCAATTCGAAACCGACTCGGAAAACCTTCTTCGATTCCTAACTTCAGATGCAACTCCGCCTTGGTATATATCAGGAATGATTTCTGAAACCAAACAAAACATGAGACAGATCCCATACTGCACTGTCAACCACAGATATAGGGAAGGCAATCAGCAACGGACGGATCGGCCAACCTGGCGGCAGACAACAGCCAATTAGAGAACCTTACAACTTTATTCTGGGACCATACAATCCCACCATGCATCAACCAAATTGTAATGGATGACTCTATGGGTATCACCCATCCTCGTGTAATTGCCGCTTGATATTAATAATATTCTCATGCTTCAAAAAAAAAAAATCAAAACCTCATTAGCATGCGGTTATAGTGAGCATATTTTATTGCTTATTATTACCGGCATGGTGGCATCTGCTTATTATTTGAAGGCTATTATTGGGGCGTCACATTCCATTAGAGGGGCGTCACCTAATAGGACAAAAACGGGTCACCCGTAAGTAATTTCAAAAATCCCTTATCTCAAATAATTGTGTAATGACTAAACAACCCTTGTTTGGCTTTAGTTTAATAAATTAAACCTAACTACGTCCTAAATTACGCCTGGAAAATCAACTAAACCTAGGCGTAAAATTGGAATTACGCCTGGAAATCAACTAACTAAACCTAGGCGTAAAATTGGAATTACGCCTGGAAAACAACTAACTAAACCTAGGCGGCGAAAACAACTAACTAAACCTAGGCGTAAAATTGGAATTACGCCTGGAAATCAACTAAACCTAGGCGTAAAATTGGAATTACGCCTGGAAATCAACTAAACCTAGGCGTAAATTGGAATTACACCTAGAAATCAACTAAACCTAGACGTAAACGACATGCAAATCAAAGTTTACGCTTGAATTGAACTAAACCTAGGCGTAAGTTCTTCAAAAACTAAATTACGATTGAAAAATCTAGTACCGTACCCAGGCGTAACACTAGCAGAAAGTAAATAAAATCCTAATTTTACTTCGATTTCATTCGATTAAAGCACAAAAACGGGTACAAAAAGATGGGTTTGTTTGATTATTACCTTACATACACCATGGGTTGTTGTTGAGGAGTTTGAAAACATGATTCTTCAATTAATTGAATCGGTGGAATGAGTTGAGGATGAAGTTGAGGTTGATTGAGTTGTTGATTACCATCACTAGGATCAGTTTGCTTCTTCCTCATCTATTTTTAGTAGTTTTAATTAAAGGGTAATTTTGATAAATTGCTATGGAATCAAAATATCCCTTAACCAGATTTTTGGTCACCAAATATCCAAATGAAGCCCCTTTAATAGAGTGTGACGCCCCAATAATAGCCTTCTATTATTTACTCTATCATATTTTGGGGTTTTTTGTGTACAATAATAAACTTGATGATTCCCCGAAATTCACCCAAAATTTTGATAGTATTTCATTCATTATATATACGCATTTTAAAATACTTGAGATGCCAGAGTAAATTGAGAGATATGAATATCAAGAGGGTGCTAACACTTTTTACAAAATTGACTATTTCGCATATCGAGAGAAATGAATTCGATGCGAATGTTAACACTTTTTTGCAAAATTGTATTTCGAATGCCGGGTTAAAAATAGAATTTTGTTAAGCTGGATTTTATGTTTTATTCATATACATTGTTTTGCAATGAGGCCAAGCCAATAGTATAGTTCTCAGACGTGGATGAGAGTGCAGCTATTCAAATAGTCAAAATATGGATTGGTTAAAACTTGAATTGAACCATAATGAATGTCGAATAAGTTTTGGTTGAAAGACTGTTAGATATTAGTCAGCGGTTCTATTTTGTCAAATGGACACTCTAATTATAAAGTACATAATCAATGTTACCTTTCGGATCATGTATTACAATTTTCCATGCAGCGCATATTTTATTTCATTTCTTTCATTTTACATTTGGGTGACCCCATTTTTAGAGGGATGAACTAATTCTAAGAATCATTTAGTTTAATTGTCGCATGTTTTTGAGTGGATTCATTCGATCTTGTGGAATCTTCTTATAAATCTCTCACACAAAAATAGTTACTAGTTGTTTGTTTCATCATTTGTCTTAATCATCGTATGTTTTTTTTGTTGTGTATTCATTTGATCTTGTAGAATCTTCTTATGAATCTCTCATATTTCACAAGCAGTTATAAATAGATTCTTCATTATTTCATTGCATGCTTTGAGTGTATTCATTTGATCTTGTGGAATCTTCTTATGAATCTCTCACTCTTCCAAACAATTCTTAGTTGTATTTCCATCATCTAGATTAGGCGTTGATTTGAACCTGTTAATCATTATATTTTGCACCTGCATATATATTTTCTCTTTGAACTAATTTGTCTATGAAGTGGTAATTTTTTCGTGCATTTTTCTTCCAATAATCATTTGTGGTATCCAGTAGTGGAGTTTCAGAATGCTTGCTTCTGAATGATTAACAATGGTGTGTAAAGCAGTGGTGCATCTTAGTTGTGATGATCTTTACTAGTAGATTAGAGTCATCTCTCTCCCATGTATACATTGGTAGGCCTATTACTGTTGATCATGATCATCAAAATACCCAACCAAAATTTCCTCATTTCAAAAAAATTCAAAATTCCAAATTTTCTCCAAAAATTATGTAGTGCAACGGACCGAACTGCTGTAATCATCCTTTTCTTGAGCAAATTGAATATTCCATATACCACCTATTTCCTGTCATAAACATATCCAAAAATAAAAGGCATTTCTTCTAGAAGAATAAATTCTGAAAAGACGAGGGTACCCAAATATACCACAATCTTAAACTTTTCCACCTATAAGTCCTCTTACCGAAAGTGATTGTATATGGACTGAGTTGAGACAATACAATGAATCGGTATTCACACTTTGTGTGATCGTCTATGGATACGAGATCGAGGCAATACAACAATCAAAGTGTGATTACTTGATAATAGGTTCGGACTTAACCAAACTCTATAGGATCACTATCAAGTAATACAGAGTTAACGTTTGTGTAATTTACTTTAAATTATAATAACAACAATTATAATTGCGGAAAACAAAAGTAAATGACACAGCAAGATTTTGTTAACGAGGAAACCGCAAATGCAGAAAAATCCCGGGACCTAGTCCATAATCGAATACTCTCAGAATTAAGCCGCTATACAAAATCAAACCAACTTCATATAGTTGAGACCAAGCAACTAAACCTATAGTTCACCTAGTTTCTTCAGTATCCTTGCGCTTCCAACATTCAATAAGTGCACGCACTGGAACAATTCATTTGGTTCGTATTCCAAACAGTAAAGAAACAAAAAACATGTTTTGTAACAACTCTATTCAATCTCAGTGATATGAGTTAGACAAAGGCTCTTCTGTTTAATCTAATAAACTCCTTTGTCGGGTTTAGATCTACCTATCCAACAACTACCAAAAGTAGCAGAGTTTAGATTTTGCAATCAAAAATAGGATCTATCAAGATACTATATAATAATGCCGATCTACGCAACTAAACAATCAAATCTATCAAGGATAAACCGATTATAGTTGGATCCCAGCCGATCAAGTTTTGTGCACACCAAAGATTATGAAACCAATAAGAAATCTTCTTTGTCTTCAAATCTTCTTAAATCTTCAATAAACACCTGCACACCATAACTAGAATCTCTTGTGATCAATCACGCACACAACGGAGTCTGTTAACAATGGATTATCACAAGACGTCTTTAGATCTACAAACAGTTCTAAAGATCCCGTCGACACTTCGATCTAGCTTGAGTGAATCTTATATCAGAAGAGAAGATTCTCAAGAATAAACAAACTAGGTGCAATCAAAGTTCAACAACCGTCAGTCAATCAAATCAAACCGAAAACTAATAATACTGTAATTATCTAGTTTCCCACCAACGGTACTCGTAGAGCTTCTTGATCCCACGGAAGTCTTTAAACGAGTAGTCGTAAGAGATTTTTCCTAATTATGGTACTTGCCTCTCCGAATAGACGGCTCCACCAGTAACAACACAACAAGGTAGTTTTGCTGGCTCTTAGGATAGTTTGCACGAAATGCAAACCTGGGTATTTATAGACCAAGGAAGTTTGGACACCAAGGCATTTCCAAGACCGAATATTCTCAAGATATGCAATATATTTCCAAAAACGGTTTTCATAATTCCTGGAAATGCTCTGTCCAAAATAACCGAAATCTCACTAGAAAATCTCCAATTAGTAAATGCACATTACCAATTTTTATTTTCCAGAGATATGCATTTTAATTCTTTGGTAATTAAAAGCATATAAAATTAACAACCTTAATTAAAAGATTCTCAACTTATTTCGGTCCGGGATCTCCTTGAGTTATTAAGAAATATCTTTAAACAATAAAAGATAAGAGTTACTGAACATTTGTCGACATCTTATTTCTTTGTAAAAAAATTTCATATTTACAATCTTGGAACCGATTATACCACACTTCCAAATAAGTTTAGAATTGGTTCATCTGATTTCCAAGAACTATGTGATTGATCAAATATCAATACACTAATCATGGGTTTACGGTTCTACCAAACATAAGGATCGGTTCTACCTCAATATGGTTACTGGGACCGGTTACATCAGGTACCAGGATCGGTTACGTCAATTACCAGGACCGGTTACCATATTTTCATGTTATTACTTGTGATCACACTAGTCACTAGGATCGGTTACACCAATTACCAGGACCGGTTACGCCAATTACAAGGATCGATTACAACTCTTTTGTGATCGGTCATACCAATTACTAGGATCGGTTACACCAATTACAAATATCGATCATACCATCTAAGGTGATTACTTAGGATCGGTTACACTAATAAAAGTCATACCAATACATAAGTCAGGCATTTTGACTAGTTTTACCAAGATACATAACAAGTTATGATCGGTTCTTCTAACTCACACATATTAGTAATCCAAATATATGCAATGAATAACAATACCAATAAGCCTAGCGATTTCCCTTTTGATTCATAAAACAAGTTCATGAATGTACTTCCTTTAAACAAATGTAAACATTGTTTCCTAGGATGAAATCTTCACCTTTACCTATACACATAATCACAAAAGCATTCATACGATTATGTCGATGTCTTATATAGGCGTGTATTCTAATTCCTTATCACTATGTCTACTAGAGTATAATCATTCACAGCTTCGCAGTTATGTTTTCAATATAGCACGACTTGATAGATACGTTGGGAATGAAACAGTTCAAGTCAAAATATTACTAACCTCAAGAGGAAGGATGATGTCGTCGATGTATCTTGTTACTTCTTCACATTCTTCAAGTCTTCGAGTAATACTTGTATGTCTCATTATCCTAATCTTTCTAGCCTAACCTATACGAAGTTGTCTCTAGTATATAATCAAGTGACTCTTTAATTGAGTTTTGATTCACTAAAATATGACAACCAAACTTGACATACCAACGTGGGTTCAACCAAGCTATGCTCTAAAATCTCCCCCTTTGTCAATTTAGTGACAAAACTCTTAATACATATGGATAAACAAATTACAAAAAATTCATTATACATACGCTTGATTCCAAGTTTCAACAGCACAATACCCTGCATTATTCAATCCATAAAAGCCTATGTTTTCATTTAAATAACAAAGCTAATACTCCCCCTAAAGGTGAGATAGGTAGATTTTCAATATGCACATCTTTGTTATTTCCCATTTGTAGTCCAAATAACTACAAACATCATATGATATGTTTCTCCCCCTTAGTCAATGCTTTACTTCTTCGTTAGATATAACGTTTAAGCACAATTGTCCTTTCCTAAGTGATTACAAATCACTTTGTTTACTCCATATATTTCTCCCCCTTTTTGTCACAAAATGACAAAGGTACAAGCAAATACCAAAAAACGAAAGGATCCTACAAATCTAAAAGAATTGTACAACCTATAAGAGTTAAGAACGAAGGTTTCACATATCATTTTAGATAACCAATATCAAAACCGAAACTACAAGTAATTTGGTTTTAATATGTTATCAAGGAAACAATTGCCCGAAGAAATTTTCCCTAATAGTTTAACAAATTGACTAAGAAACTTAGTTCCCTTATTAAACCGATTGCACAAAACAATCCCTTATTTCGATAAGACCAAAATAAAGATCGCCCCTACAAACATTATGAGGTCCGGTTCTTTCTATCGGGGCATATGTTGTTGTAGATGAGCGTTCAACATGACTCAGAGGATGACCAAAAGCGCGGATTCTCGATATATAGCGTGATAGACATGTATCTGCTGTCCGATAAAGTGACTCACCCGGAATTAACTTTATTTTTCTCATCGTCTTGAACTTGAATCCTTGATGCGTGCGGTGACATGTAGGCGGTCGTGACCTTCCTCCGGTTGATTACGATTCTTCGAGAGATGTGAAAGTTTATAAACTTTCCACTAGAGAAACCGCTTCCGTCACCTGCACCTCTGGTTCATAGTTGGTGAGACCTTACTTTGATCGGGTCCATGTAGGTCCGTGCCATTGGAAGTACCTTCTCGGTGCGTTGAATTCATTCCTTGTTGGCTAGGCTGTTGCGGGTGGTCATGTCCGATCATTAATATCTTAAGAAAAGTGAGTACCTCTTTCAGAGTTGCGGCCATATCCGTTTGAGTCTTGACAAGAACTTCTTGCTTTTCCATCAAGTCTACAATGGTAATGGAGATGGTCCTCTCTCGCCCTCTCCGTACTGATGAAGGAGTGGGAGTTGTTGCAACAGTGATACCAAAGTGTTATACTTGATGAGATGCGGGACGTGCGGTTCCAGTGATGGGAGGTGTTGTAATATCAACTGGCCCGAGTGAAATTGAACGTTCCCAACTCACGTGTTCCTTGATTGATCTCTCCTTCCTCAAGCATTTCTTCACGGCTTAAGCCACAAGGGTTTTGAGATATAAATCTTTAGGGAGAAGCTGAAGGCTCCATTTCTTTATTCGGTAGACGTTGTAGTACTCCGGACAAGTCCTCTCCGTGTGGATTTGGACCATGTTGTTCATCTTTCCCGAGTCACTGGGTTACGCGCTCTTTGCCTCTATACCGTAAAGGTGTGATCACTAAAGTTGACATTTCTTAATTGCTGAGTAGATGCCGCCGATCCTTCTTGTAAGCTATGTCATTCAAAAGGCGTAAATGTCTCGCCTTTGTCTTACAGTGATACGGCTTGATTTGCCAAGACATCCTCAGCATTCTATCTACACTTCCCATGGAAACACTTTGTGGTTTCGATGAGGATGCATCGTGAGCCGAAACCGAAGAATTGAGAATTCAATTTTTTGCAACCGATAGATCAACCTCCACCGTGGTCGCCAATTGTTTATTTTCCTCTAATTTGGTAATTTGGGGTGTGGATGAGGAATGAATCTAAACCCTAAACAAATGCACATCTTCGAGAGTTATTTCCCAAAGTGAAGGAGATGGGGTTTTGCTTGCTTAGTCCAAATAACGGGTGTTTACAATGGTAACTTGACATCACTTGTGTGTTATGATATGTTTCTGCCCGTGGGAAGTGGAGGAAGTGGAATGATGGAGTAGTGGAGTTTGCGTTGGTGATACGACCGGTCTTGCCCACTTCTCAATGTCCATGACATCGACACGTTACTTCTTATCCCCGTTGTGACATGATTGATATGTGTGGATCGTTTAGCAAGAATTGAATAACAATTGTCGATACTTGTGAAGTAGGTATTGTATTTATTCCATTACGGTGTGGTAAAGTGAGTAATGACTCCTACAAATAAAATCACGGATGAGATGATGTTTGTTTACTCCATATATTTCTCCCCATGCTTGGTTTTGTCATCTAGGCCACTCAAATTGACCGGCAAAATGACAAAGGTACGCGTTCCAAGCAAATCACTCCTGATAGGTGGTAGGTTGATGTTCAAAAACCGACTATCCGAAAGGATCCTCAATTTGCAATTTGGGAAGTGTCATGTTTGGGCGGGCGTTTTGGAAGCCGGGCATGAATTGTACGGTGACCTATATTTGGAGTTTAATCTAAGTTAGATGGACGCGCGTGATGGCTTGAAACCCTAAGGTTTCACATATCATTTTAGATAATCGTGTTGACAATATCAAAACCGAAGATGGATGGTTGAAACTACAAGTAATTTGGTTTTTAATATGTTATCAATGCGAAACAATTGCATCTTTACGGAGTTGGATGAAGAAATTTTCCCTAATAGTTTAACAAATTGACTAAGAAACTTAGTTCCCGATAATTATTAAACCGATTTCCAAAATCAATCCCTTTATTTCAAGATAAGACCAAAATAAAGAATGTTATCAAGGAAACAATTGCCCGAAGAAATTTTCCTAATAGTTTAACAAATTGACTAAGAAACTTAGTTTTATTTTTCCTTATTTTCATCAAAATAAAGATCAATTAACTTTATTTTTCCATCCACTAATTGTTCAGACAATAACTTAGACCTTTCACTTTAGACAAGACAAATACTAGGTTAGTTAACTAATATTTCTTGTCAAGGCATTTGATTAGACTTGAATAACCGAATCCTTTATTTTGATAAGTCAAACTAAGATCAGAATTAACTTAGCTTCTCTTATCCGGAATCGAACTGGACTAAACAAATGATCCCGTATTTTGTTAAGCCATACATAATACATACAAACTAAATAAATTGACTTGCACAATTATTTCTCTTAACCAGAAGCAACTGAAACAAACATAGACAATAAAGTACTGCAATTGCACCGAAATTTCGTTAAGTCTAAAACCATTGATACCGAACAATAGAGAAAGATATCAAACCGGTTTTTCTTAACCGGAAACAATTGAATCACACACACATACATCCATACATACATAATGGAATCAACATCAATTGTACCGAATTTTGTTAAGCAAAAGCAAAATATATGCAATAAACTCAAGCTTTTCTTAAACAGGAAAACGATTAACTAACAAATTCGTTACCTCAGATTCCGCATCATTTTCTCCCCAGAAAGATGTATCATTAAGCGCAAGTTCAAGTTAGAACTCTCCCCCATTGTGTTGTCATCCTCTCGCAAGAGCAAAAGAAAAACAATAAAAGCAACCTTTACCAGAGAAAGGTTGAATCGGTTTTAACTAATGCGTGCCAATGCAAAAGTTGAAAACCCGAAACACATATGCTTTTATGTTAAACACAAATCGATTCAACATATTGTGACTTTTTCACAAATGAGTTTCAATCGGAACACCTTATGATCCTTTGATAAAGCCTACCAACATGGGTTAGAACTTAATCCCGCTAAATCAAAAAGCCACACAAACCATAAGGGTTCACACATCATATGAGATCGAATATTAAGGTTAAGAAAAGCGAAATCAAACATCCCATAACCACATAGCCATTATATAAAGCATTCAAGCACATGCTATGTAATCGAAAAACTATCACAAGAAAAAATATAAAATAATAATTTTATACATAAATAATATATAGTTTTATTCAGAAATAGACCTTACACAATAATTGAAATAATCAAAAACTGATATCTATTTTCTTGTAAATAAGAATGTAATCTTATTTCTTATTGTCATCTACTTCTTTCCCACTAGTAATTCTGTTTACGGGGAAATCTCATCGAGTAGACACTGAAACTTCCACAAAACATCCTCATAATGATTAAGAGTGTTGGTAAGATGCATAGTATTATTTGAGGAGTTCTCATGGGCTATTTTTATTAACTCTTTATAGTAGAGTACTCGTTTCCATTCAACATCAACTCTTTTGTAAAGCAAAACTCTTCTTCCGATTAGGTCTAGTACACCATCTAGTAAACTGGATGCATGCACCTTTAAAGATGATATGAGTTGAATTAAATGATGGCATGTATTGTTGCACAAGGTTAGCCTGTCCGAATCCAAGGAGTCAAGATATTTCTCAATATTGTGAATACAGTAATCACTGACAATTTCCCCACAGACTACTCCATTCACCACATAGAGAATTTGATTGCACTTTCCCTTGATCATCCGACCAAGTTTCTTGGAGACAATCATTGTTGTCAGTTTTCTCCTTAGATCTTCATTCGGTATCATCTTTGAAAGTATGCTTGTGAGAACCTCAGGATGAATATTTTGAGAAATCAAAATATTTATCTTAACCGAAAATATTATGAAGGCTTGTAGAATAATCCAAGTTTTTATTTCCGATGTTGAGAAAACATCTATTTTTAAGAAAACATATTTTCGGTAACAGATTCTTTCGATAAAACGATACCAATCCATTTATGGACTTTTAGGAACCGAAATGGCCCATAGAGCCGAAGATCAACCCACAAGTTATAAGTTATATTTTGAAACATAAGATAACTTGACTCATCTAGGTTACCTGTTCCTTTTATCCTGTCACTGGTTTCGAAGAAATCATTGTGTGGTGAATGCATATGGCTACTTTTCATAGAGAATATGAAGGGATACTTCTTGTTCTTAAACTCATAAGTTCGAATTATATTGTAATAGGATTTTATTACAATATTGTTTTTTAATACAGTAAGAGGTTCTTACTTTATTAGTAATGTTTCGAGTTACTTGATCGTTTGTTTGAAAATACCTCCCAATATGGTTGCTTCCAAAATCCAATCCAACGGGATTGTTTGTGAATATTTTTGATACGGGACCAAAGGTAAGATTCACAAAACCTAAGATTTTTATATGACAATTTTTCTTAGTGAAATGTTCACAGTAAGAATTAGAAGCAACTGAGGAGATAATTCGTAACCCATTTAGATCAACATTATGAAACCTTGTTGAACTGTATTGATTTCCTTGTTTGAAAAATCCATCATAAGTGGAAATCAGTGGGTTGTCTCTTAGATCTGAGAGAATTTTTCTTGAGAAATCGTAAGTTCCTGACCAACTTCTAGACGATTTCTTTAATGAAAGTATTGCATTCTTCATTCGTGTCCTCCACCACGGAACTTTGAAGATGTCAAATCTTGCTACTACGTTAACTGAATCATCCATTAGATTCATTTCTTATAGGTTGGATCGCACCAAACACAGATTGTTAGATCTTTTTGTGTTTTCCTTCTATGATACCAATTGAAAAGACGAGGGTACCCAAATATACCACGATCTTAAACTTTCCATCTATAAGTCCTCTTACCGAATGTGATTGTATATGGACTGAGTCGAGACAATACAACGAATCGGTATTCTCACTTTGTCTGATCGTCTATGGATACGATATCGAGACAATACAACAATCAAAGTGTGATTACTTGATAATAGCTTCGGACTTAACTAAACTCTATAGGATCACTATCGAGTAATACGGAGTTAACGTTTGTGTAATTTACTTTAAATTATAATAACAACAATTATTATTGCGGAAAACAAAAGTAAATGACATAATAAGATTTGTTAACGAGGAAACTGCAAATACAGAAAAACCCCGGGACCTAGTCCATAATCGAATACTCTCAGAATTAAGCCGCTATACAAAATCAAACCAACTTCATATAGTTGAGACCAAGCAACTAAACCTATAGTTCACTTAGTTTCTTCAGTATCCCTGCGCTTCCAACATTCAATAAGTGCACGCACTGGAACAATTCATTTGGTTCGTATTCCAAACAGTAAAGAAACAACAAATCTGTTCTGCAACAACTCTATTCAATCTCAGTGATATGAGTTAGACAAAGGCTCTTCTGTTTAATCCAATAAACTCTTTTTTCGGGTTTAGATCTATCTATCCAACAACTACCAAAAGTAGCAGAGTTTAGATTTTGCAATCAAAAATAGGATCTATCAAGATACTATATAATAATGCCGATCTACGCAACTAATCAATCAAATCTATCAAGGATAAACCGATTATAGTTGGATCCCAGCCGATCAAGTTTTGTGCACACTAAAGATTATGAAACCAATAAGAAATCTTCGTTGTCTTCAAATCTTCTTAAATCTTTAATAAACACCTGCACACCATAACTTGAATCTCTTGTGATCAATCACGCACAGAACGGAGTCTGTTAACAATGGATTATCACAAGACGTCTTTAGATAAAGATCCCGTCGACACTTCGATCTAGTTTGAGTGAATCTTATATCAGAAGAGAAGACTCTCAAGAATAAACAAACTAGGTGCAATCAAAGTTCAACAACTGTTAGTCAATCAAATCAAATCGAAAACTAATAATACGGCAATTATCTAGTTTTCCACCAACGATACTCGTAGAGCTTCTTGCTCCCGCGAAAGTCTTTAAACGAGCAGTCGTAAGAGATTTTGCCTAATTATGGTACTTGCCTCTCCGAATAGATGGCTCCACCAGTAACAACACAACAAGGTAGTTTTGCTGGCTCTTAGGATAGTTTGCACGAAATGCAAACTTGGGTATTTATAGACCAAGGAAGTTTGGACACCAAGGCATTTTCAAAATCGAATATTCTCAAGATATACAATATATTTCCAAAAACGGTTTTCATAATTCCTGGAGATGCTCTTTCCAAAATAACCGTAATCTCACTAGAAAATCTCCAATTAGTAAATGCACATTACCAATTTTTATTTTCCAGAGATATGCATTTTAATTGCTGGTAATTAAAAGCATATAAAATTAACAACCTTAATTAAAAGATTCTCAACTTATTTCGGTCCGGGATCTCCTTGAGTTATTAAGAAATATCTTTGAAAAATAAAAGACAAGAGTTACTGAACATGTGTCGACATCTTATTTCTTTGTAAATCTTTTTTCATTTACAATCTTGGAACCGATTGTACCACACTTCCAAACAAGTTTAGAATTGGTTCATCTGATCTCCAAGAACTATGTGATTGATCAAATATCAATACACTAATCATGGGTTTATGGTTCTACCAAACACAAGGATCGGTTCTACCTCAATATGGTTACTGGGACCGGTTATGTAGGATCAGAATATCGCAACACCAACGCCCTTGCGAAATCCATAAACGACACATTGCGAAGACATCGCAGACGAGTAATATAAATGACGCAACGGATGACGACAGCCAGAACACGAGAAAGATGTGAAGACCTAGCGAGATTTAGGAGTGTTGCGAGGTTTTACATTTGTACACTTGCGAGAATGTCTCAAGTCAGATCCGGAAATAAAGGATAACCTAGCTGTCATCCATTATGTAATGTCCTATATAAAGAGCCGAATAGGCTTATGAAAAGGGGGGGAGATCTTTTTAGAAAGTGGAGAGAAAGTTTAGAGGAGAGAGAAAGTCTAGAGTAGTAATAACATTCTTGATTTCACTTCCTTCTTGTAAAATTTCTAACTCAATTAATAAAGAGATTGGTTATTGATCTTAAATATGTGTTAGATATTATGAATTCTTGTGAGGTGTGTATTGTAGGTTTTCCTGCAATTACATATGGCGCTAGAAACAGGGACTGATTGAAGATAGATATTGTGATTTGAAAGAAGTTGGAGTAAATTTCTTATAATTTTCAACAATTCATTAAAATTGAAAAATGGCTAGAAGAAGACATGCATCGAAGCAACCAAGAACTGTTAGAAGGAGTAGGAGACTTGCTGGAGAAAGGAGAGACGAGATAGGGGAATCTTCAAGAATGAATACAAGGAACAATAGAGAAAATCAAACTCAACCACCAGTTCAACCGCCAATTCAACGTACACCACCAATACAGAATAGAGTTGTGGATTATGATAGAGTGAGTGTACATACTTGGCGATTGCCTGCGTTAACCAGCATTTTTGATGGAACAACTTGTGCAGTCCAACACATCAAAGCTTATGTGAGATGTATGCTACAATGGGAGAACCATGATGCAATATTATGCAAGTATTTCGCATCAAGTTTAACAGGAGAGGCATTAAAATGGTTTGAAGGTTTGCCAAAGAATACTATAACCTCTTTCAACCACTTGCAAACTATATTTTTAGGGGCATATATAAGTAACAATTCCTCGCGACCTGGCATTGAAGATGTATTTGGGTTGAAGTAAAGGGTTGGCGAAAGTTTGAAGCATCTAACTGTGAGGTGGAAGACAATGTGTAGTGATATGGCTGGTCGTGTGGACGAAAGATATCTCATTCTATCATTCATCAATGCTATGTTCGCAACCAATCTGTTATACATTCAGAATTTTAGAATCAAAAATACAATCACAATGACTGAGTTGCGAGAACTACAGGAGGAGTATATTGCTCTTGAGGAAAAGCAAAATGAGATGGAATCATACCCCATTGCGAACACAAGTTCAAGAGCAGCGAATGCAAGCTTATTACCCAAGTTAATAAATACAGTGGCGAGCACCTCGCAAGGACAACAAGAGAGAGTAATGGGAGATGGACAGCAAAAGCTAGTAGCTATGGGGAGCCGTGATCAAGAAGAATTTGAGAGAGAGAGAGAAACTTCTATAGCCGTGGTGGAAATAACAAAATCCAAAGACTTGATCAGCCACAAGAAACTTATGGAGGTCATCAACCGCAAGGAACTTATGGAGGTCAGAGGCAAAACTTTCACAGAGGACAGCGAAATCCAAAAATAATATGGGAAGAAATCAAAATGACACCTTTGAATGCTAGTGTGGAGAAGATATGGGAAGCTATAATACTAATGGAAAACATACATGCACCGTGGAACATGGGGAGTGAACCACCTCCAAGCTACAGAAGTAATGAATTTTGCTCTTATCATCACTTCCATGGACATACAACAAATGACTGCAGAAATATAAAGAGAATCATTCTCAGGATGATAGATCAGGGAAAATTAAATCACTTTCTGGTAGGACAAATGCAAACTCAAGCATTACCACCTCCTCCGGATATTCACAAGCCAAATACAACAAAAGAAAGAGAAACATTTGTGATTGAAGTTGGCGCAAAGGCAAAAAATCTGTTTTGTAACTCCATTGTACACTCATACAAAACAATTGAAGATTTTCACGATAACACTCTCAGCAGGGTTTTTGCAAGAGATGCTGATGATAAAGAAATAATGAACATTGCGAAGACATCGCCAATGGAAGAATGGCAAAAGCATACTATCTCTTTTACTGCAGAAGAAGTACTTGAGGGTGGAGAAATGCATGACAACCCATTGGTGGTAAGATTGGAGATCAACCCAAAACCTAGCGAGGATGAAGATGATGAAGCTGAGAATTCATGGGCAATCAACAGAATTTTGATTGATACTGTGATTTCCGTGAATATTCTTTTTTATCATACTTATAAAACTATGGGAGGGAAAGATGAAGATCTAATACCTTCAACGTACAAAATCTATGGTTTTAACGGTACTGCAAATAAGCCAAAAGGAGAAGTTCATATGTGAATTCCACTGAAAGGATTATCTTCTGAAATTTTATTCTGTGTAGTTGATGTGGAATCACCATACAACGCGCTGATCGGACGACCAAAGAAAAACAAAGAATTGGAAACACAACATCAAAGAAAAACAAAGAGGTGAAAGATTAATGGTAGATGTAATAGAACAAAGAGAGGAAGAAATGATGCGAAACCAAAAAATGATGAAGATATGAGGTAGCGAAGGCTTCGCAACAGACAAGAAAACGACAGGAAAATTCAAAAATGCAGAGGCAGAAAGTAGTAGAAGTAAGAGACTCAAAGAATAAATGTAGTTGTTGATTGTCAAAGAAAAAATTGGGAGGAAGACGAGAAATGTAAGTTGGGTTTTAAAAAAAAAAAAAAAAAATCTTTCCTATGAATAACAGAGATGAGGTTGCGAAAGAAAGTTGATATGCAGAAGAAGAGAATATATTATGAAATATAAAGATATGATTGCGAAATTACAAAAGAATTTACATGCAAAAGAATCAAAAAATTAATCAGACAGAGGCAAACCAACTATGGCGTACACCCTAGTTCGCGAAATCAAAATTTCGTAAGAGGCAAATGTAAGACCTAAAGTGCGTCATAGAAGGGGGTACCTATTGCATGGCTCGGGGAAAAGGTTACACCGCCCCTGGAACCTGAGTCATGGAGAATTGGGGTCAATAAAGCCCATCCAGGGGAGATACTTTGGATTTTCAATCTAAGCTTAAGACTTGGATTGGACGACCGAGGGTCTCTTCTAAGGAGTCAGCATTTGTCCAAGGCGCCGAGGTACACGGTTGAGCCAAGAGTGCCTGGGGCATTTGAAGTGTCTCGGCCATTCTTGGCAAGTCTCGGCATATGCTGCACTCGGCCCGAAGAAAACTCCACTTAGGGTGCAGTCTCGTAACCATAATCCCTATAGGAAAAAGGGATAAGAGGCTACGAAAATAACTGGTTGTTGTTAAGACCGGATCGGGGGAGCTAGCCTTGTATGGCAGAAGTACGCCTCCTTGAAGGGGCAACCAGGGAGATGATAAGGGCGGCACCCTCCATTAGGGAGATGATAAGTGTCTTAAGACGCAAATGTCATGAGGCTTTATTTTCGCAAGAAAATTTAGGCTTGTCATATTGTGCGACAATCCTGAAGAGGCAATAATACAAAAAATAAAGATAAGACGAGATCAATGGGTCAGTACATGAAAGTGTAAGGACGTCCTGCGATTTCGTCGCAAGACGGCAATGTCATGGGTCTTTATTTTCGCAAGGATTTTTAGGCCTGTCATATTGTCGCAACAAAATTATCCTGCAGAGGCAACAATACTAAAGAAATGATAAGGCAAGATCAAGGGGTCATTACATGAAAGTGTAAAGACGTCATGTGATTTTGTCGCAATGACAAGAGGTGGCACAGTAAGACCTTTAACTAGGAAGGCAAAATAAGACCACATAAGAGAAAAAGGAAAAAAAAAAAAAAATCTTGGAAGAAACCAAGATTTCCTTACTTGCGAAAATTCAGCAGCAACAGTTGCGAGATTGAGGCATGAACACATATCACTATTCGAAAGTAACTTGCTTAATCTCTCATTTGAACGCAAATAATAGAGGCAAGTATGGGAATGTATAGAATAAAAACATGTTATTTGTCTTCATATGATAGATTTACGCGCTCATAAAATGAAAGATTGATAATATATTGACTAACTGTATTGCAAAAAAGAATTGTTCTTTTAACATGTACAGAAAGGAACAACAAAGGTAGAAATAATATTTGAAGATCCAAGAAATTCGCAACAAAAGGTTACAAAAATAGAAGATTAAAAGAAGGAATGTAAAAATATTACAAAAAGAGAAAGAAGAAAAAAGAATTATTTCTTGTTCGATTCTTCCTCTTCATTTTCTTCGTCTTTATCAGATTCTTCTACTTCTTCACCTTCATTTGATTCCTCTTCTTCGCTAGCATCACTGTCAGAGATATCCAAAGAAGACACATTCTCAGGTATTTCGTCAAGGAGACAAGGGTATGAAGAATGAGGAATGTTGTTTTCATCGCAGACTGTCTTAATAGTCTGATTGCAGAAGAGAACAACATCATTTTTAAAATTCGCTACAGTAATTTGTAGTTGCTTCTTCAATTTGGAATATTTGTCATTTCGAAGAGAGAAATCCTTTGCGAGTTGTTCTTTCTCAGACTCAAGTTCTTCAATTCTTTTGCGAAATCTCTGCTCAGCCTCTGCGAACATATGACAATGAATTAGTAACTTAATGACAGCTTCATAAAAAATAAACAGTAAAATAAATAAGAATAATTAACAACCTTCTTTATCAGAAATCATATCCCTAATCAAGGCCGTATGCTCAGCTTGAAGGCTAACGTTAACACCTAAATTATTTCTAGTGTCATCTAGAACCTTCGCAGCCCAAGCGAATTCATCGTCATTGTTTATGAGAAGAAGGGAGCGAATTTGATTCTCTCTTTTGCTAAGTATAGCATTTTGGCGGATGGATTCATCCCGTTCAACTTGAACTTCAAGAAGAGTTTTTTGGAATTTCGCTAATGCTTGGGCACCTTGACTAGCGATGCGATCTTTGTCATCTATAAGATCACTAATCTTCTTCCTTAAAGTATTAATTTTCTCTTTGGAACTAAGATACATACGTTTAAGTTGGTTGGCTAAGCCTAAACTAGATCTATGATCAATTTCTAAGAGGAGAAATTTGGATTGAAGTTCGTTTAGAGGAAGAGATTTAATGTTGTTATTTGAAAAGCTATCCAAAGAATCGTTGAGATGAGCAAGAAGAGCATCATTATCCATAGGTTCAGGAAATGAGTGAAGAAGGATGGCTTCAAAAGGTTATAAACGCGAGGTTCTGGAAATGGTCCGGCACAATGGTTGAGGAACATATATCAAGTAGTGAGGGATTTACCTGTAAAGATAATGATAATCACCCCCAAACTTAGAATTTTGGGTGTCTCTAGATAGACTAGCTACAATTTCCTAATTTTTAGATCGTCAAAATCCGAAAATGGTCAATTGCTTCATGTAGATTATACTCGGTGATGCATCCTCACTCATATTTAAAATAGTTCATCTTTCCTAATAAAGTTGATTCTTCGTGGATAAACCCATTCCTAAAAACCATTCGACTTCAAAAACGGAAGTACTACATTAAAATAGTATCTCTAGTCAAATCCTCGTCCTTTTGAATATGTGAATAATTGTTAAAATTATTAGATAGAACCAAAAAATAATCTTATTCAATTGGAGTAGCAAATTCTCGATCACTATGCCTATTTGTTTCCAATTCTTCATCAACACTATCCTCATCATAATCATTATTATAATAACATGAAAATGGTTCACTATATTGGAAATTCAAGTTATTTCGAGCAATACTTTGAATCGACTCATCCATCCTCTCAAGGCTCTCTTCCAAAGAAAGTTCCCTTAGTGTTGGATCTAAGTTTTGAGTTAATCTATTGAGGTCTTTTCGTCCATAACTCACGTTATTTACCTCAACTAACTTACATGTTTTCTGAGGGATAGAGAAGGAAGAGGGAAGGATCATAATAAGGACTACTTTTCAAAAGTTTGATTGTATCCTCTAGAGACGAGAGAACTATTACTATAATCTCCTTGCTCGAATGACCGATGCACATGTGGATAGTAATTGGGCTCACCATGGTATGACCCATAACCTTCAAAAGATTGCGTTCCCAACCACTATTCACACTATGGTCATAAAAAGAGTAATGTCCATATTGTTCAGTTGGATAATCATTGTATTGGCTGTTATAATACCGTTTGACATCCTAACTGCAAGGGAATCGATTTCTAGCAAACAAAAAGCATGATGGCTCCACTTAGATTGTTTCTAGACCCAGCTTCTAATCCTTCGAAAGGGAATTCGTTACAACTGAAAGCAAACCCTCCTCGGGAATCAATCAGAGTTTAAGTAAGTTGAATAGAGTAGAGAAGTAGGGCGTGGAGCTTTGATACCCAAGGCCTCACCGTCGTACAGTGGCGCGCGATCACGCATTCAACTCACGTGAAACCATCATGAACTTCAAGTATGCTTAAAGAGTAACCAATATTTTTTCGAATGACTTTTCTATTAAGCTCGTTACCCTATCTGGTCTCGTTCTAGTCAAAATTTTAGGCTTAGGTTCGTGTTTGGTTTCGTTTTCCTAAGGCGGGCGAAGAAGCAAAGGAACTCTTATCTTGTATGGCCAGTCCTTGCCCTTTACTAGAATTTACCGTTTTCAATACCTCCAACATATATGCAACAAAAATCCGAAGAAACTTGGTGTGGAGGATTAGTGGTGTTTAGAATTATTACCTCCCGTTCAGATTTGGGGATGAACCATTGAAGTCGACTCCTAGCCACGACTCCTATGTCATGTACGAACCCGAGGGCGACGATATCATAATCGTCATCCTTCCTGCAGTTTTATATTTAAATAACCCTTCCTTAGGTTTTAAAAAATGTCCAACAGTCCAAAAATAAAGTCCAAAATTAAGAAGTCCAAAAAAAATAAAAATAAAAAATTACAAAAATAATTACCTAATTACAGTTTCTAAAAATAAATAAAAAAAAATTAATTACACTATATACAAAATTTTCCTCTTCACTCCTTTGGTTTTTTCTCTTCTTTCTTTCTTTGGCTTCACTTTTACTTTTCAACACTTTCTCTTTATAACTCACACCAAGTGCGAAAGCAAATTAAAAAGGAACAAATAATAATAAAAATAAATAATAAAATAATAAAACCTAAAAACAAATCTATAACACAAGAAAAAATTGATGACATTTATCATGGGACTTGATGAGATTGATTTTAAGAATTAATAAAAGAAAAGAAAAGAAAAATATACACAAAATATTGTCACGGGATGAAGAGTCACTAGGACGGGATTTCACTACTTTTCATATTCGTGGTTGGATCATTAATTCTAGACAATATAGCTCAAACAAAAGAAGTTGTGACTACAATTTCTTGCCAAAAATAGATTTCATAAAACATTATTTCGCAAGCATGGCGATCAAAGTAATTTAAACTAAGCAACATCGTGAACAAAATATGATAATTAATATAAATCATAAAACAATTAAATCTATGCGAAAAAGTCATATAAAGAATTAATTCATTTACCGATCATGAAAAGTTGCTTCCACTCCGTTGTCCGATGATGGGTTCTAGCTCATATTGAACACGCTAGTAATAATTTTTCATTGCTCCAAAGTGTTTACAAAAATTAATTGGGAGAAAAATTATAAAACTCGATTTTGTAACCATGAAAAGCAAAAATTTGATGGTTATTTATCAATGATGTTGTAGTAATAAGGGTTGTCGTTCACTAGGACTTGAAGAGATTGATTTTAAGAATTAATAAAAGAAAATATAGTTTGATTTTTTTGACTTTCATATTCAAGTGGTTGAGAAATTAATCCTAGGCAATTATAGCTCAAAATAAAGCTATTCTTTGCCAAAGTAGATTTCATAAAACATTATCGTAAATCGTAAGCACGACGCATCAAAAGTAATTTAAACTAAGCATGCGAATCGAGACAAAAATAACAAATAATTAAGGTTATAAACAAATGATGAAAGGAGAGATATCAAATAAACCAGAATTTGCGAAAATGGTAAGTTAGATAAGGGAAGATAATGAGAGAACAAAACGAAGGAAAAAGAGAAGAGTCTCATACCATAAAGTTGTTGATTGTCGCTTTGAAGACTAGATATCTTATTCTTCTGAGTAGGAGAATCAACTTCCAGTTATTTGGTCTTCTCGCGAAGAATAGTAGTTTCATTTTCAAATTTTTCATTTCTCTTGCGAAGAGCAACAACTTCTGCGAAAATGGTAAGTTAGATAAGGAAGATAATGAGAGAACAAAACAAGGGAAAAGAGAAGAGTTTCAATTCTTCATTCTTCTTGCAAAGTTGAAGATTCTTCTTTTCAAGAATGTTGCGCCTTTTCTCAAGATCTGAGGCAACAACAAAGGAAGCTCTCCCAGACTATAAAGGAAAATAAAGAAATTATCAAGATATAATTTAAAATCGAAATTATGAAGAAATAAGGGAATAAAGACATACCAAGACACCAAGTGCATTTAGGAAGTTGGGAGTCACCGATCTGGAGACCCCATGAAGAGAATCATCACCCTCTAGTAAAGGAGCATCACAGATACTCGCGAGAGCTTCGCACGTACTAGAAAGACGATCATCTCCAATTCCTTGCATGGAGTAAGAGAAGATGCTAGACAGTTGCGCCATAGAAGATTCAGTTGGAGGATTCTCCTTTGCGAGAGAAATATCAACTTCATCAGAGCTTTCACTGGATTGAGGACTTGAAGGAGAAGAGGAATGGATCTTTCGTTTCTTAGAAGATGGGACAGTAGACTTCTCCTTGCGAAGAGAACCTTTACCTTTACCTTTGGTCTTCTTAGGATTTTCTTCCTCTCCAGCGATCTCAGCACCAACCTTCGCACACAAATGAAGATAAGAAACACAGGCAACAATATTGTTAAAAATAATAAAAAAAAGTATTTCTTACTTCATCCGTGATCGAACGGAGTGCTGCTAGAGTACTCTCCTTAGCATTTCTTTTATAACTCTTCCTCAACTTGATAATCTGAAAATTTCGCAAGGTTAGTAGGTATAAAAAGGAGAGAAGATTTCAAATTGAGCAAAATTTAGGAAGCATACCTCTTTTGCTTTCTCAGGCCAATTAAATACCCAAGGCTGATAATTGGCGAGATTCGCAGGGAGCACATTTGAACCTGAAATATAAGGTCCATTCAAAAGTAGTGGAAAGACGCACCATTTGTCGTCTT
The DNA here is from genome assembly GCA_023531295.1 of Papaver armeniacum. Classification (NCBI taxonomy): domain Eukaryota; kingdom Viridiplantae; phylum Streptophyta; class Magnoliopsida; order Ranunculales; family Papaveraceae; genus Papaver; species Papaver armeniacum. The sequence goes on from JAJJWW010012516.1 coordinate 156,851, forward strand.
TGGAATGGCGAGGAACATTGTTCTTGCCAGAATGCCAATCGATATCCTGAATAAGTATTTTGTTGCTGGGAATATTTTCTTTTCTCTTCAAACGTGCACCCCAGCGAGTTCTATCGTTCTTCATATTTATTATTTCATAATTTTCAAAGAAACTCTCTACTGAATACTTTTCAGCGAATATCTCTAAGTCCTCAAACTTAGGATCTATGACTTCTTTGGAGTAAAGGGATCCTTTACCGGCACCACGGTTGGCGAACTCAAGCATTAAGCGGATACAATCCCCGCTTAATGGATAGATGGCTCGCGAGAATTTCGCATGAGCAAGAATTTCATAAAACAATGGAAGGTCAGGGTTGTAGAGAGGAATGGGAAGACCTGCGAGAATCTGAACTAGCGAAATTATGATTTTTTGATCATCACAATGATGATCAGCAAACAGTTTGGCAGAGAGAATGGATTTAGATTCTTGATTGGGAATAGTGGATAATGTGAAACCTTTCTCTAGAAAATCTTTTTGAACTTCTTCCAAAAGATGCTCATATCTACGACCAACTGGAGGCATCTTTCAGAGTATGGGAATGAAGAGAAGATGGAAGATCAAAAGAAGTAAAAACAAGAAGATTTACAGTAGCAGAAGCGAAAATTACAGAGAGATGAAGAAGAGAAATTGCAGAGAAAACAAGAAAGAGAGTAAAAAAGAAGAAGAGAGGAGTAAGAAAAATATATATAGAGAGAAGGATTCTCGAAAAGGCAAGCACATTTAATGCGAAGAGTAGACATGAACGGTTGAGAGAGGACAGTTGAAAAAGACGTGTCAAGAAATGGATGGAAGAAGGGATACGTGTAATAAATTTTGTGTAAAAGTATGGAGTCATATCAAAACAGATAAGAATGAAAGAATGAACAGTTGCGGCATTTTGAATAGATTAGTTCTCATGACATTCTCTCCTTCGCAGAGAAGACGTGAGAAGAGGAAAGATGTAGGATCAGAATATCGCAACACCAACGCCCTTGCGAAATCCATAAACGACACATTGCGAAGACATCGCAGACGAGTAATATAAATGACGCAACGGATGACGACAGCCAGAACACGAGAAAGATGTGAAGACCTAGCGAGATTTAGGAGTGTTGCGAGGTTTTACATTTGTACACTTGCGAGAATGTCGCAAGTCAGATCCGAAAATAAAGGATAACTTAGCTGTCATCCATTATGTAATGTCCTATATAAAGAGCCGAATAGGCTTATGAAAAGGGGGAAGATCTTTTTAGAGAGTGGAGAGAAAGTTTAGAGGAGAGAGAAAGTCTAGAGTAGTAATAACATTCTTGATTTCACTTCCTTCTTGTAAAATTTCTAACTCAATTAATAAAGAGATTGGTTATTGATCTTAAATATGTGTTAGATATTATGAATTCTTGTGAGGTGTGTATTGTAGGTTTTCCTGCAATTACAGGTTACATCAGTTATCAGGATCGGTTACGTCAATTACCAGGACCGGTTACCATATTCTCATGGTATTACTTGTGATCGGTTACACTAGTCACTAGGATCGGTTACACCAATTACCAGGACCGGTTACGCCAATTACAAGGATCGATTACAACTCTTTTGTGATTGATCATACCAATTACTAGGATCGGTTACACCAATTAAAAATATCGATCATACCATCTAAGGTGATTACTTAGGATCGGTTACACTAATAAAAGTCATACCAATACATAAGTCAGACATTGTGACTAGTTTTACCAAGATATATAACAAGTTATGATCGGTTCTACTAACTCACACATATTAGTAATCCAAATATATGCAATGAATAACAATACCAATAAGCCTAGCGATTTCCCTTTTGATTCATAAAACAAGTTCATGAATGTACTTCCTTTAAACAAATGTAAACATTGTTTCCTAGGATGAAATCTTCAACTTTACTCATACACATAATCACAAAAGCATTCATACGATTATGTCGATATCTTATATACGAAGTTCAAAAGATAGGCGTTATACTTCGTATTATAATTCCTTGACACTATGTCTACTAGAGTATAATCATTCACAGCTTCGCAGTTATGTTTTCAATATAACACGACTTGAAAGATACGTTGGGAATGAAACAGTTCAAGTCAAAATATTACTAACCTCAAGAGGAAGGATGATGTCGTCGATGTAGCTTGTTACTTCTTCACATTCTTCAAGTTTTCGAGTAATACTTGTATGTCTCATTATCCTAATCTTTCTAGCCTAACCTATACGAATTTGTCTCTAGTATATAATCAAGAGACTCTTTAATTGAGTTTTGATTCACTAAAATATGACAACTAAACTTGACATACCAACGCTTGGTGGGTTCAACCGAGCTATGCTCTAACACATTTTATAAGTGACAACTCAAGTAAAGAATTAATTGAGTATTATTCTAGGCTCATTCTTAGTTACCAAAAGAAGCATATTCCAAATTCTCAACAACCTTTCAAAGATTTCATGCATTATTCGATGAATTATTTTCCCTCTCTAAAGATATTTATACTCAAAACCTTTTTAGAACTTCTATCAAAACCAGACGTAATTTCTCTAAACCTATTGTCAATATATTATAAAACACAAATAAATCATATAATGGCTACCAGTTTAAACAGTCGTGCAAACAGTATTAATCAACTCTCAAGACAACTAAGGAATGCTTCTATAGAGATACCAGCAGAAATAAGAAGAGTTATAGGATCCTCTCAAATAATCAATGAAGCTGCAGAAGATTGATCACATGAGTGTCATCAAAGAAGACATCAACTATTCGTGGAAAAGATACAAGAACAAGAAAATTTGTTTTATGGGTCATAATCTTATGCTTGTGAAGTTAAACGGTGAGGAAGAATGAGATGAAGTCATTAGAAATGGTCCTTGGGTTGTTGGAGAAGTTTTATTTGCTATTTAGAAGTTTGTACCTGGCACCAAAGCTACGGATTATGTGTATTCCCACCAAGAATCCAACATACAGTTCAAGTATCTCAAACTTGAGCATCTAAATGTGAGTGTTATTGATGAAGCCATTGGTTTTATGGGAAGGAAAATTTCAACTACTCCGGAAAACGGCAGACCAGGATAGTTAAAGCTGGGATAAAAATGAATCTCAAAAAACCTTTATGCAGAGGTGGATGGCGAAAAACTATTGAGGGAGAATATATGTGGATCCGTTACCACTGGGATTTACAGCCGAAGATAATATGTGACAGGTGTTTTGTCATAGATCATCAAGATGATACATGTGATAGTTTAAAAAGAGCTATTATGAAGCTATCTTACAAGAGGAAAGTGATGTTTATGAAGGAAATGATGAACGTGGTTCAGCCAACTCTATATTCGAGGAACTAGAAGAAGAGGAATCAGTTAATGCACATAGGCAGAACAAAAGAACGAGGTATTATGTTATCAATCATGAACCATCAATGAACCCGCATAATATTCATGTTAACCCACCAAATACTATAAAGAATGATACAAATATTAGTATGGATAACATCGCAGTTCAAGGAACGATCTATAGTAATCCTTTGGCGATGCAATCTAAAACCACAAATGATTATCAGGGAGAAACTGCACAGGTATACCACAAATATTTTATTTAATTTTTCAAATTTAAGTTCCTTTTTAATTTTTCTTTTACTGCATTTTCTCATTTCAATAGTTTTATTCATACGATTTATCTCAACAATAAGTTATATATTACTTCATACCATTTAGATATTCTAGTCATGAAAATCATCGATCGGTGGATTACATTATTTTTTTGATGCAAAAGAACCATATTTTTCACTAGTTGGCTGAACGTAACACCAAACTGACTACATCATCCCTTACAATGTATTAGATACTTCTTCTGGGATGTTGTCAAAAAAGTTAAAAGAAGATTTTTAAGTTCTAGCTTTGCTAGCTATTTTATGAGCCACATTATTTGTAGTTCTTTTTAACATGACTAACAATACTCATACTACCAAAATAACTACAGAATAAGTGCCTTATTTCTTTTACAATCCCCTGATTCATCCAATTTACAGAAGCGGTAGCACTACTGATAAAGTTCACTATATTTAGACTGTCTGACTCAAAGGCCATATTATCCATATTCAACTCATTGGCCCATATGATAGCTTCTTTCATGGCAAAGCATTCTACTTGTTATGGATCTACTCCTCCATTGAAAGTCTGCCCCAGCAGAGTCTTGTACAATCACGCACAGCTAGACCAATATCAATTTTTTTTGTTATATCATCAAATAAAGCATCAATAATGATTATAAGTTGATTAATAGTTAGAGGAGCCCATTTATGGATGTTGCAAGTAGAAGTATTTATATCCTGATGCTTGTAACATGTATAACAATGATTAACCAAGTTCCTAATGTTATTTATAGTAATTATATTATACACATTCTGATGAGTGCCAAATATTGCATATTTCTACACCTTTTTATTGGCATTCAGCTCATCTTTTGTGCTTTAAGTTCCCATATTATCCCAAATTATGTGTTTTCATTGTTTTCAAGAATAAATACTTGTACTAATTAATTTTGTGTTTTTGGGTACTAATTAAATAAAGCTTGAATTAATTGAGAATCCAAAAGAGCAGGAATTTGGTGGCCAGGGGCGTAAAGGCAATGAGAAACATGGAAGAATATCACGCAAGGAGCATCCGCAATCCGCTTGCAACTCATCCGCAAGCCGCTTGCAAACTGAACCTAGCAATGGGCTTGGAAGAAGAAATTGTTTTGAAGAAGATATGGGCTTAATCCATCAAAGACCCGAACCCGTTTTCCGCACCCGATACATCAAACTTTGATGCAGTCGCCCAACACCCTAACCACCCTTCCTATTTCTCCCAAAACATCTTCACGGACAGAAACTTCTCCTCATCTCTTCCATTTCCTATCATTCTCTACAGTGCCACCATCTCCCTCTCCATTAACTCCATCCCCCTGCGCCTCTGCACAGAACCACCACCATAATCATCAACTAAACCTCTCTCAACCTTATCTTCCTTCTTATCAAGAACAGTAACCCTAGAAGATAAGATTGAGAAAGCTAGGGCTAGGTTTATCTTCTACAGTTGAGGAACATCAAATTAATATCTTGCAGAGTTAAATTGAATAAGAAGAACGGTCAGAGAAGCAATTATGGTGACTGGGTCTCTCTTAATTTTTTAAATTGAAACCCTTTGGGAGAAATTATGTATAAATAAAGATGGTTTTGTGTTGTAAAACTCATGCCCGGATTAGCCGGTGCACCAAGCTGTAGTTTATGTTTATTTTCAGTATTATCATCATGTTCTAATTCAATAACTGGGGTCTATATGAAGCCCTTAATCTACTGCTAGTTTTATTCATGTTTTGAGTATTATTCTTGTTGTGCTTAAATGATATATGAATGTTCTAATCATTGTGTCACACATATTGCTTTCACCTTATTTGTTATGCAACCTAGGTAGTTAGAATAACTCTATGTTGTGCTTGAACTCATGCTTAAGAGACCAAGCTAATCTGTGATGAGTTGTGCTGTAAGAAGACAACTTATGCTAGGGATTAGTTACCGTAGTTGATATTACTTAAGATTACCCTGGATAAACAGCAGACTTGCATCTTGACTGGTGTCCATTACAAGGGACAAGAATAGTATTGAAACTGGATTGACTTAGTATAGGTTAAGAGGCAGATTCGACTGCCCTAGCATTCTATTTATCTGCTTGTTAGATTACTCTTTGCTTTCGTTTTTATTATCTCAGTCACTACCAGCCTCTCAGTCGTATCGACAAAACCCCCCTTTTTGGTTACTCTTGTTCTAAGTCAGTTGTAGTAAGACTATAGCTTCAAATCTACACCCACCTTGTCCCTGAGGATCGACTTGTGCTTGCCCTGTATTACATTAGGACACTGTGCACTTGTTATTGTAGGATCGACTTGTGCTTGCCCTGTGTTACAGTCCTACCAAGTTTTTGGCGCCGCTGCCGGGGACTCGGTAGCGGTGTAGCTGAAGTTTTTATCCTTACCTCGCTGATTTTTAGTATAACCCTGTATATATGTGTTTAGATTTTTCTGTTTCATGTTGTTAGTGTAGTTTGTTTGTCTTCTGTTGTATTCTTTCTTGTCATTATAGTATAACTTAGTAGTTAATCCATTTGTTTTTATAACCTGCATCTTAGTATTAGTGTTAGTTGCATCATTTTTGAAGCCTTTGGCATTTGTAACTAGTTGCATTCTGCATTATAGTTGTGCATTTTTTTTGAAGTTTGTTGTATCTTTCACCATCTCAGTTATAGCATAATTAGAGTATGTGCCTATTTATACTAGTGGTATAAAATAGCTTTTGTTTTCCTGTTTAATTTCTGCATCTCAATATTAAACATATTCTGTAGTAGATCATTAGTGTTCCATGTTTTGTAGCTTTTTGCATCCTGCATTTAACTTAGGAATTTTGTCTTGTAGCTAATTTAACTACTTTGTATATAGTTTGGATAGGAATTAATAGCTCATCTTAGCATCTCATAATTTTGTTAGTAATATAGTTGTCAGTTATAAAATATCTTTATAAGTTGATAAGTAGTTAGTAATCAGATGGTGCATAATAATAAAATATTGGTACTTCTTTGTCTTCTTTGTCTTGTACATAATAAGTAGTCGGTAATCGGTTAGTAATCATAAAATATGTTAGGATTGTACATAATCAGATGGTGTCTTTACATTATATTTTGATTCCTCTTTGTCTTGTAGCTTTTGGCATATTCACATCAACTATTTCGTAGTTCTAATTCACATATTTGCCGTGTTTTCGTTAGTTTCGCATATACCTTCATCATTTGCAAATTTTGTCATGCAACTAGTGGTACTTCATAGTTTGTACATAGTCTGTAATATCATTTAGTCATTTTGTTGTGCATCATTGCATCTTGTCAGTTTATTTAAACCTCCATCTGTAGTAGAGTAAGTTAGATGTAGTTCACTGTTTTAGTACAAAATGCATAATAATTAAAAGTTTGTGGTAAGCTCCTTGTATTTCTGTTAGTGTTGGTCACGGTTACCTTTACTCGGTAGTCTACCATGTCATAATTTGCTAGTATTATTTTGTTTAGATTTTTCATTTTCTTATTGCTTTACATTTTTGGGTACTGATAGCATTTCTGGAGCTTAAAAGGTAGTCTTCAATCTTTTGTGCAAACCAAGAGAAGGGAATTGGCAGGAGGGATACAACATTGTACGTACATCTAGTCCCGGTTTTGTACCGACGGTGCTCTGCAAGCTTTTGTGCAGACCAAATAAAAGGAAGGCAACTCCGTTGTGCCGACTCTAGCCTGTTGGCAAAGGTAAGTTTCTGGAAACCCACTTTGAGCCAAATATTGCCTTTTGTTGCTATTGCCTGAATGGTTTTGATAGTTGATTAGTGAAAATAGCTTCATAGTTGTGTTGCAAGACGAGCTGGCCACTTGTTTGTTAACCGCATTTTAATTGCTAAACATCAAATAGAAACCATACTAGGACAGGCTGACATTTTTTTAAAAGCAACAATCTTTGATATCAGAGGCTTAGCGTAGTGACGGTACTTACACCATTGGTGGAATACCTGAGTCGTTGAAGGGCAGACTTAATTGCAGAACTGAAAGCATCATTTTTTTGGTTTTATTTTTGTTTGTGTCTTTGTAATTACTGCATCATTCTGTTTAGGACTTGTTAGTAGCATTTAGAATAGATTTGTTTCATTTTGTTTCGAGAAAAAAAAAAAAGGATGTCTGGATTTTTTACTGGTATTAGGGATGAGAAATCATCGCACAAATCCATTAGAGAACTTGCTTATGAGCATGCTTCACATTATGAGCCTCCCATGAATCATGAAGTTAATTATTATAGGGATTATTACGGACCTTTTCAAGGTCCAGAGCTTGAATATACAGACCCTAGTTATTATTCGCACATGTATCATTCGCCAAGGGATGAAAATGAACAATTTTATAATGCCCAACTCACACATTCATCACTTTTGGATCAGTTAGAAGCTCGAATCACTGTTTTAGAGATGTATGTATATGATAAATATGTCACGTCTATGCCAACTAGGCAAGTTGAACTTTCCGTTTGCGTCGTCTGTGGCTGCACAAGTCATTTAACTGAGCACTGCCCTAAAATACATGCTTTTAGGCAATATTGGGAAGACCATGTTAATTTTTTCTATCAAATTATGAAAACAACCCCTATTTGCAGACTTGTGTCCTAGAATACATAGATGACCCAAATCTTGCATGGGATGATAATCATCTCCAAGGTAATCCATATGGACAAACTTCTGAATGTCTATTTGTTAGTGAACCTCATGCACAATCACGTATTGAATATGCATCTGAAATGAGGATATCCTTTGTTGAACACCCTCCTTCCATTGAGCAACTTAATACATTTCTAAATATGAATTTAATTCATTTACAAAATGAAGGAAGGGAGGAATGTCAATATGAATTGTTTGTTGGTCCTAATGAATTGAATTGTGCAAATAGTATTTCTTTTCCAATCCATGATTCACAAAATGAATATTTACCTGTTTTAGAGGGAAGTGGACGTACTCAAAATACTATGCTTACTGATAGGATAAACTATTCATGTTTTGACGATGATGATGACTACAATATGATGTTAGAGGAATCTGTTTACTTTAATAGTTTAGATGTGGAGTAAAGTAGCTCAAAAACACTAGACCCCATGATAAAGGCATGCACACATGGTTTTTATTCTGACTTTCATATACATCGGAGTATATGTTCATCCCCTTTTAATCCTGATTTAGGGCTGGTACAACTGTTCTGTGAAGATGAGCATGACCTAGGGAAGGTTGAATTGTCTGTTGACACTAATAATCTTATGCATGAAAATAATTGTAATGTGTCTGATTCCCTTCCTAGGTCGCAATATGACTCTTCTTGTGATACTGATTTGGGTACTTTGGATGCTGATGATACTGAATTGGGGTTTGTTAATTTGTTCAATGACTGTGAGCATGATACTGCATTACTTGTTTCTGACTGGGAAAATACTAGGCTGCGTAATGAAACTTTTGAGCTTAAAAATGAATGTAACTTAGACGTGTCTAGATCCCTGCCCATGTCACAAATAGATAATCTTGCACCCAACCTAGATTTTGCTTGTAAAAAGATTGTAAAACCAACTATTCTGAGAGTACCTAATCTAGGATTGGAACTGTGTGCTTCCCAAGTCCTCTTGGATTATTTTTCGGCTAAATATGATACCTTTGAGGAGCCACGGTTGGAATGCGCTCTTGCTTCTCTGCCCGTTCCTAACACAGTTCATTTTGAACTAGACCTTGTGCATGATGAACCTCCAAAACTGCGAGATTTTGTGTCTAAAAGTATATCCGTTGAAAAATCCAGGTTTGGGGGTAGCTCATTTTGTTTTGCAGTCTCAATTTATGTCCTATTATAATTGTGTGAGGCTGTTAAAATTTCTGCACTCCGACTTTTGGGTAGATCCTCAACTCTTTCGATTGTTGGTATATGGTAAACTTTTCTTGTATATAATCCAGTAGGCAATGTTATATTTTCTATCTTGAGTCTTCTTTTATCTTGTATATATTGTGCTAATCCAATATGATTTGCAGCTTAAAATGCTGGATTCTAGCTATGAATAATGAAGCTCTAATCTTGCTTTCGCCGACATACCGGTAATCTCTGCTCTTTTCTCCGATCAACATGGTTCTCATGGTATGTTGTTGTTTAAATTGTTACCATCTTTTGAAACATCGAGGACAATGTTAGATTTAGGTTTGGGGGAGTATTTTGTATATAGAGTTTTTAGTCTTTTGCATCTTTAAAGTAAAAAAATAAATATATATTCAAAATCTTTGTAACTATTTGCATAAAAAACCTCCAACTTGTAGAGATTTTAGAGTCACTAGCATGCTTCTAGCTATGTTTACATAGAGAGTCTGACTGAAATAAATGAAATTGGAAGAACTAGAGAACACAATCGGGTTTCTTAGTTGTTAGAGCGTTAAAGTTGGATTTAACCTTGCCGGTGGGCGAATTAGGTGCAACAAAGATATTTGGTATTAGAGTTGTGATCACCTTTAGTGGAGACTAGCTATTTTTACATCAAGCGAGGCACCGACCTTCAATTTTTGTGACTATCTAAAAAGTCCTTTTAGAGTGTGTGTCACCGTACGTAAATTCCGGGTAGGAATGGTGAGCTACCCAACTTCGCACCACTTTCAGCACTATTTTTGATCTCTTGAGTGCTAATTTTGTCAATCATGAGGATGACGTCTAAAGATGAAAACTCCTTCTTGTAGTTTGATTTGCAGTTAGCACCATTCTCTATCTCTCGACAACATCAACAGATCCATAGAAACACATCATCATCAACAAGCAGCGCGACATCAGAATATTTGAAGAAAGTTGAAATAGTCCAAGGTTTACATGCAACAATACAAGGAAAAGAAAAAGTCTTATTTAAAAGTGAAGATACAATACAAAAAGCAGAAATCTATACACAAGTGAAGACTTGTCTTATAAAAGCAAAGAAAACAGAAAAAATGAGAAATAGTGAAGTTCATAAACATCAAGACAATACAGTTTGTGAAGAATTAAGTGATAAAGTCCTTCCTCCATGGCTTTAGTAGTTCATTATTATTTTATTTTCAGTTTGTCATTTCATGTCAAAAAAATAAGGGTTATTTGGTTTTTGGTACTTATGTTTTGTCCAACATTAGTGTTTGGTCTAACATTTGTCCAACTTAGGCTTTGGTACCTGGACTTTACGTTGACCGACGTTGACTCTGTTAAGTCAAATTTAAATTTAATTAAATTTTCAAATACCAAAATATCTTCTACTTTAGTAACAATGACTATCCAAGTCCTTAACTTATTATACCGAGTTACACCGGTCCAAACCAGCGAGCTTTATTATTTTTCACGAATTTTGTCTCGCTTTCTCTATAACTGTCTGTCACTGCTACCATCTCTCTATTCTCTTTTTTCCCACTGTAATTTTTTTTTGTTGAAACCCATCACATAAAATTATCAAGCTAAGCTTTTATTTTGGAGATTTTGATGAAAGAAGAAGACGAGGTTATTCAATTGTTTTTGCAGAGATGATTAGGATTTAGTTATGGTGCAATTTGTGTTCAATTAGGGTTTTGATTCTTCCTTGGTTTTCAATTTGGGTTCATAATGGAATTGATTCAATTCAATAGGGGTTCAATTAGGGGTTTCAGTTTTATTAGCGTTTCAATCCCCGGTTTTGATTAAAGAAGAAGAAATGATTAATTCTTGTTGCCGATTCACTAATCTGATTCGGGTTTAGAAGGGTACAGTGAATCTTGTTTGTTATTTGTTTCTGTTTCCCCAATTTTAGTAGCAGATAATAAACTATTGATGATAAGTGTGATTTTGTCTTGGTTTCACTTATTTACCCAAAATTGGGTTTCAGTTGAACCTTGTTGTTTGTGAATTGGGTTTGTTAGGGTTTTACTTAATTTCCGCAAATTGTATCGAATTTTTCTTATCAAATGTAATCAGAGAGTTATCTATGTTTCTCAATTTTGATTTTTTGAATGATGATTAACCTTATTGATCTGGTAGGGGTCTTGGTAGGCGTTTTGAATGATGAACTGTATTGAGTGGTGGTGGTCTTTGTAGTTTGATGATGGTGGTGTCCATCAGTCAATTATTTCTGAAGTTTCAATCTTGATCGTTTATAAACACAAATTAACCATGTTTTTCCTTTTATTTTCTCTTTAGTGGTAGCTGGTGTAGTGAGGTTTGAATTCAAACAGATTGGGTTAATCATATATGGGTTCTTCAATTCGCAGTTGGGTTGGAGTTTCAATTTGGGGAAGAACATCAATTAGAGTTCTCCAAGTTAACGGCCATGTCAACGGTGTTAATTAAATAGATTTTCTTTTATTTTTTAAAATATTTACTAAACAGAAGTCAAGACTTGACGGGTCAACACAAGTCAACATCATTTGCAAGTACCAAAGCCTAAGTTGGACAAATGTTAGACCAAATACTGATGTTGGACAAAAAATAAGTACCAAAATCCAAATAACCCAAAAAATAAAAAAAATATTATTGTTTATTTTCTTAGTTTGTATAAATAACACCATGGTAAAGAAGAAGAATTTAAGAGGAAAATTCAAGCAACAAGGAAATTGAAGAAAAAAAATCTGAAATTGTCAAGGTTCTACGAAGTTCAGAAGTTCATCATCAACAGTTGAAGACCGAACACCAAAGATTGAAGACGTTTCTATGGATGTTGTGAGAGTGGTGTTGATTTCCGATCGGATGTGAAGGTGAGTGAGTACTCCCATCCTTGCTAATGATTGATTTCCTTTCTTAGAGATCATCAGAAAAAATTATTTTTGTCCGCAAATTTTGTGGAGTCTCTAGAAATTATTTCGGAAGGTTTTCCTTCCCACCATTCAACGTGTGCGGGATTTCTCTCTTTATTCCTGCCTGCACACATGAGAGACTAAAAAAAGAGGTCTTTTTGAGTGAAATTATCATAAAACCCTAATGGTGAGGCAGAAGTCGAGGCTTGTGATCACTCTCGAACCCGAATTCTTTCATATGGTATGGTTATTTCTCGCTCAACTCTTAAGGATGGGTTTGCGTTCTTTGGTATTTCTAACTTCGTGTTACTAGCCTGCAGAAACTCTATGTCCTCATAGCTCCTTGGATTCTTGGGACTCCGTTACGCTCCGAAGTTGGAGAAGGTTTTGTGGATACACCTTTGGTAAACCCTCACGAGACTAAAACTCGTCCACTAGGGACACCTAGGGGTTTAAAGGCTTAGTGCATACGCTAAATGCATTCGAGAGACCAGCGACAGTGGTATAGTTAGGATTTCCTAATTTCTATTTCACTTGAGGACAAGTAAAATTCAGGTTTGGGGGAATTTGATGAGTGCCAAATATTGCATATTTCTACACCTTTTTATTAGCATTCAACTCATCTTTTGTGCTTTAAATCCCCATATTATCCCAAATTATGTGTTTTCATTGTTTTCAAGAATAAATACTTGTACTAATTAATTTTGTGTTTTTAGGTACTAAATAAAGCTTGAATGAATTGAGAAGCCAAAAGAGCAGGAATTTGGTGGTCAGAGGCGTAAAGGCAATGAGAAACATGGAAGAATATCACGCAAAGAGCAGCCGCAATCCGCTTGCAACTCATCCGCAAGCCGCTTGCAAACTGAACCTAGCAATGGGCTTGGAAGAAGAAATTGTTTTGAAGAAGATATGGGCTTAATCCATCAAAGACCCGAACCCGTTTTCCGCACCCGATACATCAAACTTTGATGCAGTCGCCCAACACCCTAACCACCCTTCCTATTTCTCCCAAAACATCTTCACGGACATAAACTTCTCCACATCTCCTCCATTTCCTCTCATTATCTACAGTTCCACCATCTCTCTCTCCATTAACTCTATCCCCATGTGCCTCTGCACACAACCACCACCATAATCATCAATTAAACCTCTAATCCCTACCTCTCTCAATCTTATCTTCCTTCTTATCAAGAACAGTAACTCTAGAAGATAAGATTGAGAAAGCTAGGGCTAGGTTTATCTTCTACAGTTGAGGAACATCAAATTAATATCTTGCAGAGTTGAATTGAAGAAGAAGAACGGCCAAAGAAGCAATTATGGTGAGTGGGTCTCTCTCAATTTGTTAAATTGAAACCCTTTAGGAGAAATTGTGTATAAATAAAGATGGGTTTGTGTTGTAAAACTCATGCCCGGATTATCCGGTGCACCAAGCTGTAGTTTATGTTTGTTTTCAGTATTATCATCATGTTCTAATTCAATAACTGGGGTCTATATGAAGCCCTTAATCTACTGCTAGTTTTATTCATGTTTTGAGTATTATTCTTGTTGTGCTTAAATGATATATGAATGTTCTAATCATTGTGTCACACATATTGCTTTCACCTTATTTGTTATGCAACCTAGGTAGTTAGAATAACTCTATGTTGTGCTTGAACTCATGCTAAAGAGACCAAGATAATCTGTGATGAGTTGTGTTGTAAGAAGACAGCTTATGCTAGGGATTAGTTACCTTAGTTGATATTACTTAAGATTACCCTGGATAAACAGCAGACTTGCATCTTGACTGGTTTCCATTACAAGGGACAAGAATAGTATTGAAACTGGATTGACTTAGTATAGGTTAAGAGGTGGATTCGACTGCCCTAGCATCCTATTTATCTGCTTGTTAGATTACTCTTTGCTTTCGTTTTCGTTATCTCAGTCACTACCAGCCTCTCAGTCGTATCGACAAAACCCCCCTTTTTGGTTACTCTTGTTCTAAGTCAGTTGTAGTAAGACCATAGCTTCAAATCTACACCCACCTTGTCACTGAGGATTGACCTGTGCTTGCCCTGTGTTACATTAGGACACTGTGCACTTGCAGTTGTTATTATAGGTACTCTTTACAGTCCTACCACATTCCTATTCTGGAAATTTTTTAATGCATATGTTTTTCCACAAATGCTAGGATGTAATCATCATATTGAGTATCCCAAGATTCCATGAGTCTTCATATTAATTAGAAGGTATGATGAGTCTGAATGTTGTGAAAATTAATATTTATAGCTAACCAGATAGATCTTGTTGCATTACAGTTAATAATTAAATGCTGCATAGTTTATTCTTCTGTATTGCTATTAGGGAAAAGTTTATCAATACCTTGCTTATAATGACTAAGTTTAACTCTAATTAGGACAATATCTCTCAGGCATTTCCATATGAATAATTTAATTTATGTGTAGCTTTAGTTCTCCACAGTTTTTTCCATATCTCCTTAGGAATAAATTGGTGATGTTGGTGTCTATAATGAGATTCGGACGTAAGCTTGGTGAGAAGATTTGACTATGAATTTTCCAGTGTTGTTGGGTTCCAAGTATATTGTATTTTCACAAAATTGCACTACATGTATTTTAGATTGAAATCCGCAATGCTTTTAGGAAACAACGCTTGAATAAGTGGACGGTTCCATCATCTAGGATTTTGAAGCATGATGTCAAAAATATAAACAATTCTGGCAGGTTCCGGGTATTCCTTATATGGGACCAGTGATGCATCTAAACCTTTTACCGATTTTTCATACCAGATCAGAATTTTAGTTCCACATCTAACATCCCACCTATGAAATTTCTTGATGTTAGAGCTCGGTTGAACCCACCAAGCGTTGGTATGTCAAGTTTGGTTGTCATATTTTAGTATCAAAACTCATCTAGAGTCGCTTGATTAAATACTAGAGTCAACTTCGTTTAGGTTAGACTAGAAAGTGTAGGAATGTTGAGACATACAAGTATTACTCCGAAGAACTGAAGAATAAGAAGAAGTAACGACTACAACGAAGACATCATCCTTCCACATGAGGTTAGTAATATTGACTTGATCTTGTTTCCATTCCTAACGTATCTTTCAAGTCGTATTATATTGAAAACATAACATGCGAAGCTGTATATATATAATACTCTAGTGGTTAGACTTGGTTATATTATTATGATCAAAGTGTCAAGGAATTTATTGAATTACGAAGTATAAACACTTATATTTTGTAACTTCGCAAATACGAAATCAACATAATCTTTGTATTTAGTTACTTGATTATGTGTAAGATATAGGTGTGATTTCATCCTAGAAAACTATGTATTATTACATTGGTTTAAGGAAGCAGATGTATGAACCTGTTTCATAATTGAAAGGGAAATTATGATTGGTCTGGTTCTTTATCGAATATCTTTTGGATGACCAACGCAAGATGACAAGGTAGAACCTATCTTAACTTATGTTGAGAATTGAGGTATAACCAGTCATAGCCTATAATATGTAGCATGTTGTAATCGGTCACAAGCTACTTTGTGAAGCAAGGTGTAACAGGTCACAAGCTACATTGGGAAGTTAGTTGTAATCGGTCACATGCTACTTTTGGAAGCAAGGTGTAACCGATCACAAGCTAATTTGGGAAGTTAGTTGTAATCGGTCACAAGCTACTTTGGAAACCAAGGTGTAACCTATCACAAGCTAATTTGGAAAGTAAGGTGTAACCGATCACAAGCTACTTTTGGAAGCATGGTGTAACCGGTCACAACCTATTTTGGGAAGCATGGTATAACCTGTCACAACTTAAATTGTGAGTCATGGTAGAACCGATCCCAAGGAGCAAAATCGAGTTTCCAATACATCCACATATCTCTTTATGTTTTATTTGTTCTTGGAATTAGGGTTTGCTGAGAGAAACTTCTAGATGTCGACATTATTTGAACATGTAAATAAATCTTATCATTAATTGTTCAAAGATATTCCTTGATACTCAAGGTGATCCCAAAACGAAATATTATAAAGCATTTAATTATGATTTTCATAATATATGTTTTAATTATCGATAATTAAAGCATATCCTCTGGAAAATATTATTAGTTAATGTGCTACACTAATAATAAAAGTTTCCTAAGAGAGATTTCGGAAATATAGTTCAGTAATTAATTGTAGATAAGAAAACCGAAATTAGGTACTTTAACGAATATCTTGATAATATTTTCGGTTTTGAAATTTCCTTGTTGTCCAAACAACCTTGGTCTATAAATACTTGAGTTTGCATTTCTTGCAAACCATCCTAAGAGCTAGGCAAACTTTATTGGTGTTGTTTCTGGTGGAGCCGTCTATCCGGAGAGGAAAGTACCCTAATTAGGCGAAATCCATTACGACCGCTTGTTTAAAGACTTTTGTGGGATCAATAAGATGAGTACCGTTGGTAGGAAACTAGATATTGCATTGTTATTTTAGTTTTCGATTATTGATTTGATTGACTAACGGTTGTTGAAACTTTGATTTCACCTAGTTTGATTATTTTGAGAGCCTTCTCTTATGACATACATAAGGGTCACTCAAACTAGATCAAAGTATAGACGGGATCTTTAGAACCATTTTCGGATCTAAAGACATTTTGTGATAATCCATTGTTAACAGACTCCGTTTTATGTGTGGTTGATCACAAGAGGATTCAAGTTGTATTGTTCAGGTTATTGAAGGCAATTGAAGATATGAATATGAAGAAGATTTTATTATTAGTTTTCGCATCTTGTGAATTTAATGCACAAACCTTGATCGGCTGGGATCCAACTAGAATCGTGTTTATCTTTGATAGACTTGATTGTCTTGTTTTGTGAGATCGACATCACTTTATAGTTACTCTTTAAGTTCTAAATTGATTGATTTCGAATCTAGAAATTGGTTTCGGTAATCAAACTTTTAGATTGATCTAACTGAAAAAGCGGGGGTATAACAACCACAACCAATAATTCGTTCGGCAATCTGTATAGACAAAACTCCAATATAATTCCGAGAGCACCAACTTAAAAGTGAGACTCAATCAAGAAATATATCAACGAGCTTTATCTCTTTCTCAATATAATCAGCAAATCGAACAGATATAAATCCGTGAGCCTGATTGATATGAGAAATAACTTGTTCGGTACCAAAGACCAATGCACAAGTGTCAATCAAGTTATATCCAACAAACAAGGTCGGATTTATCAACTGTGATTGAACTACGGACAACCTGTGATATTTCAATTATATAAATAAACAAATATAATGCGGAAAAAAACAACACAAACACCAAAAATTTTGTTAACTAGGAAACTACAAATGCAAAAAAAAAAACGGGACTTAGTCCAGCTTTGAACATCACACTGTATTAAGACGCTACAGATACTAGCCTACTACAAGTTAACTTCGGACTGGAATGTAGTTGAGCCCTAACCAAGTCTCACACTAATTAAGGTATTGTCGCGTTCCTTACACCTCTAGAACCACGCCGGATTCTGCGCACTTGATTCTCTTAGCTGATCTCACCCATAACTAAGAGTTTCTACGACCCAAAGTCGAAGACTTATAAACAAATTTGTCTCCCACATATATGTTTATCCTTTAGTCTTTTTGTTCCGTCTTTTGATATAAATATCAAGGTGAAAAGGAACCAACTAATAATTCGGTCTTATACTCCCGAAGAGCAGCCTAGAAATATTAGTCACCTCACAGTAACCTAACTGATTAACAGAAGAAGGTATTGCGGAATCACAAGATTCTGAGATGAAGAACTGTTGTGATTACTTTTTATATCTTACATATCGTAGACAAATCTCGAGTAAATCTAAGAGAAGTTAAAACTCAATATGATAGAACAAGTAAGATCAGAATATGCAACAACATAGAGAATAGTTGGATCTGGCTTCACGAATCCCAAATGAAGTCTTCAAGTCGTTAACCTAATAATGGTTTTGGAAACCTAGCTTAAAGGAGAATCGACTCTAGTTTGCAACTAGGACACATGAAAGTGTCGGGATTAGGTTTTCCAGTTGCTAGAGTTCTCCCTTATATATCCTTTCAAATCAGGGTTACTTACAATCAAAGCTAAGATAGCTTAGTAACAAAGCATTCAATATTCACCGTTAGATGAACTCCTGATTTAAGATTCAAGCTAAGTCTGCTTAGAAATTAAGCAATCAATCTCCACCGTTAGATGGTCTTAGCTTATTACACACAAATGAAATATACTTATATTTAGATATGGGTAACCGTACCTAAATGTGTATATTGGGTTGGCTAAATAACAACTAACCGATATGAACACTTTTGTCTTAGCCATATTCATCTAACACTTCTAGATCAAATATGATGATCAATCAATCATGATAGATAATCAAATGAATCTAATTGTATTTCAAATAGAGTTGTTCAATTGTTCACTATTTCATAGAAATATTCATGAACAAATTGAAACGAAATTGGATTGATTGGTAATCATACAAAGTACTTATATAAGAATCAATTCATGAGCATTAAGCCACGGTTTGCTAACTTAATCTGCATTCCTTAAATCATAAATATTTTAGTTCATGAGTATGAGAATCATACATAACCTATTTTAGAACTTAACCACCGTGTTCGCAAACTGGGTACGCGAACAGCAGCTCCGGACCTTGGCCTAGTTAAGCCGTTTACAAACACGGTTCGCGAAAAATTGTTCCGGACCCAACTCAGGTAAACCTGTTCGCATACTAGGTACCAAACAAGAGTTCCGGACCTTTTCAGGTAAATCCGTTCGCATACTAGGTACGCAAACAAGAGTTTCAGACCTGAATCATTACAATATAGTTTGCATACTGGATATGCATACCGTGTTGTATCCATACATGGGTATATCGTTCTAAACTCTCATTTAAATCATTAAAACATCCTTAGAATACAACAATGGTAATCTCACACATACCATTATCTTCAAGTAATTTTTAAGTGATCGAATGATCAATACGAAACTTCCCAAGCTAACATCAAATGACTGTCTCACACAAATCATATAAGATGTTCAAGGTAATTTTCACATGATCACTTTTTGACTTAATATTTAGTTTCCAACAAATAAATTGTCTCCAACTAAACTCGTCAAGAATACGATGAACATAGCTAAAGCAAAAAGTTTCCAACATGTATTTCTAGAAATAGATAAGCGAGATAACTCGGATCGAAATATCAAATGTGTATAATGTAAAAGTCTATATAGCTATACGACTTAGTCTCATTAGAAGATATAATAGAATAGACTTCTGAGTGATAGATAAGTTTTAGTCTCCACATACCTTTTGTTGATGAAGTTCCTACAAGCTCCTCATTAGATCTTCTTCTTCAATTGGTGAACGCCGTGAAGTCTAAAGCTCAACTACACATTATATCCTAATCCGAGACATAGCTATGAGTAGACTAGAAATTAGGTCTATAGTTTTGATCAACTAAACTTGACAAATAAGCTTGAGATAGCAACGCTTGCGAGTTCGACCGACCAGTGCTCTAGCACTAACCAGACAAAGGAGTTTACTAGTTTAAATGGAAAAGCCTTTTCCAAAGACTCATAAATATATTATTACCAAAGATTGAATAGAGTGGTTACTAAATAACTTTATCCTTTATTGTATGGAATACGATCAAAAGGATTGGTGATTCACGTGCGTGACTCTAGAAGTCGAAGGAGCAGGGATACTGAGGAAACTAAGTAGCTAGGGGTAGTCTACTTGGTCTCAACTATACGAAGTTGGTATCAGATTTTGTATAGCGGCTTAATTCCAAGGGTATTCAAAACTGGACTAGGTCTTGGGGTTTTTCTGCATTTGCAGTTTCCTCGTTATCAAAATCTTGTTGTGTCATTACTTTATTATTCCACAATAATCATATGGCTAACCTCGGTTAACTATTTGTGAACCAACCCGGTGTACACGTTTAGGTACGGCTACATAAACCTAAATGAGGGTACATTTCATTTGTGTGTAACAAGCTAAGTTCGATCTAACGGTTGAAAGATATTAGCTTGGTTGAATCAGGTTTTTCATCTAACGGTGAATATTGAATGCTTTGTTACCAAGGTAACTTGGATTGCAAACCCTGATTTGAAAAACTATATAAAGAAGAACTCTAGCAACTGGGAAACCTAATCCCCACACCTCCTGTGTGTTACTAGTTGCATAACTAGAGTCGATTCTCCTTTAACCTTAGGTTTCTTCTCGAGACCCCGTAGGTTAACGACTTGAAGACTTCATTGGGATTGTGAAGCCAGACCCAACTATTATCTTTGTAGTTGTGTGATCTGATCTTGCTATTTCTATCGTGTTGAGTGCAATTGAAATAATTGGCTCGAGATTTTATATCTTCGATAGGCAAGATAGAAAAGTAATCACAAACAAACTTTGTCTCATCGTTTGTGATTCCACAATCACTTGTTTCGCTAGTTGATTAAGTTTATTGTGAGGTGATTGATAATACTATAAGCTATTCTTCGAGAATATAAGTCCGGTTTATCAATTGGTTCATGTTCACCTTGATTTATCAAAAGACGGAACAAAAACTCTTGGGTATTTCTGTGGGAGACAGATTTATTCAATCTTATATACTTTTCTATGTGAGGCAGATTTGTCTATCAAGTCTTCGAATTTGGGTCGTAGCAACTCTTAGTTGTGGGTGAGATCAGCTAATGGAATCAAGTGCGTAGTATCCTGCTGGGATCAGAGACATAAGGAGCGCAACTGTACCTTGAATCAATGTGAGATTGATTAGGGTTCAACTACAGTCCAGTCCGAAGTTAATTGGTAGTAGGCTAGTATCTGTAGCGGCTTAATACAGTGTGGTGTTCAATCTGGACTAGGTCTCGGGGTTTTTTTGCATTTGCGGTTTCCTCGTTAACAAAATTCTGGTGTCTGTGTTATTTCTTTTCCGCATTATATTTTGTTATATAATTGAAATATCTCAAGTTGTGTGTTAAGATCAATCAATTAGAATATCCAACCTTTGGTTGTTGATTTACATTGATTGACACTTGAACATTGGTCTTTGGTACCGTTCAAGTAACTCCTCTTATATTCAATCGGGCTCACAGATTTGAATTTGCTGATTGCGGATTGAATTAAGAGTTAGAGATATTAAACTCTTTCATGTATTTTAATCTTGATTGAGTCTTACTGTCTAGTTGATTCTCTAGAAAGTGTATTTGAGTAAGTCCTCTCAGATTGCCAAACGAATTGTTGGGTGTGGTTGTTAGACCCCCGCATTTTCAGTAGCGAAATAAGATATTGTGGAATCACTAACGATGAGACGAAGATATTTGTGACTACTTTTTATATTTCTTATCGGAGATTAAATCTAGAGAAAATCTTAGAGAAGAAAGTACTCAATACGATAGAATAGAGCAAGATCAGAACACGCAACTATAGAGAAAATATTTGGGTCTAGCTTCACAATCCCAATTTGGTCTTCAAGTCGTTAACCTACAGGGTTTCGTGAAAAAACTAAGGTTAAAGGAGAATCGACTCTAGTCGCAACTAGTATCACACAAGAGGTGTGGGG
Organism: Papaver armeniacum; assembly: GCA_023531295.1. Classification (NCBI taxonomy): domain Eukaryota; kingdom Viridiplantae; phylum Streptophyta; class Magnoliopsida; order Ranunculales; family Papaveraceae; genus Papaver; species Papaver armeniacum. Next base: position 178,805 of record JAJJWW010012516.1, read on the forward strand.
ATTAGGTTTCCCAGTTGCTAGAGTTCTCCTTTATATAGTCTTCAAATCAGGGTTTGCAATCAATATTACCTTGGTAACAAAGCATTCAATATTCACCGTTAGATGAAAACCTGATTAGACTCAAGATAATTTTTTCAACCGTTAGATCGAACTTAGCTTGTTACACTCAAATGAAAAGTGACTTCATTTAGATATGGGTAATCGTACATAACTTGTTCTACTACTATATAGTTAAGTTATTGTGATGTGATTGATATTTCTAGGCTGTTCTTCGGGAATATAAGCCCGGATTATCAATTGGTTCCTGTTCACCTTGATTTATCAAAAGACATGACAAAAACTTTGTAGGTATTTCTGTGGGAGACATATTTATCTATCAAAATAGACTTTTCCGTGGGAAACAGATTTGTTTATAAAGTCTTCGACTTTGGGTCGTAGAAACTCTTAGTTGTGGGTGAGATCAGTTAAGGGAATCAAGTGCATAGTATCCTGATGGGATCAGAGACGTAAGGAGCGCAACTGTACCTTGAATCAGTGTGAGATTGATTAGGGTTCCACTACAGTCCAGTCCGAAGTTAATTGGTAGTAGGCTAGTGTCTGTAGCGGCTTAATACAGTGTGGTGTTCAATCTGGACTAGGTCCCGGGTTTTTCTGCATTTGCGGTTTCCTCGTTAACAAAATTCTGGTGTCCATGTTATTTTTTTTCCGCATTATATTTTGTTATATAATTGAAATATCACAGGTTGTGCGTTAAGATCAATCAATTAGAATATCCAACCTTTGGTTGTTGATTTACATTGATTGACACTTGAACATTGGTCTTTGGTACCGTTCAAGTAACTCCTCTTATATTCAATCGGGCTCGCATATTTCTATTTGTTGATTGCGGATTGAATTAAGAGTTAGAGATATTAAACTCTTTTTGATATACTTTAATCTAGATTGAGTCTGACTGTCTAGTTGATTCTCTAGAAAGTGTATTGGAGTGAGTCCTCTCAGATTGCCAAACAAATTGTTGAGTGTGGTTGTTAGACCCCCCGCATTTTCAATTGGTATCAGAGCAGGAAAACACATTAAAGACCTCATAAGTCTGTGTTTGTAGCGATCTGATATGGACAAAGGTGCTATCTCTATAAACGTACCACCAGTCGTCGATGGCTCTAATTACTTATGGTGGAAAATTGATATGCGTGCATTTCTTCAAGCGCGTGATTTTCAATCATGGGTTTATGTAGTTAATGGCTATGATGCTCCCGTTGTGGCAGTAGGAAATGTAAACGTTCCTAAGAACATTTGTGAATACAATGCTGCCGAGATACTTGTTGCAAAGCAAAACTCCGACGGTTTGAATTCCATCATACATGCCATTACCCTAGATCTTCAGCACCATGTGACTACGTGCACTCGGTCTAAAGATGCTTGGGATATCTTAGAAACCGTATTCGAAGGTAATACCAGTGAAAAGGAAGCTAGGCTTCAAAACCTTAATTCTGATTGGGAAAGCCTTCATATGGCAGATGAAGATTCATTTGATGAGTTTAATCACAAAGTGTATGAAATTGTTAATGCATCTTTTGCATTGGGTAAGACTATTCCTGAAAAGGACATTATGATGAAAATTCTCAGATCGCTGCCATCTTGATACGATTCTAAGAAGCATGCCATCGTTGAAGGAAATAACCTTGATGCTCTTTCCAGAAACACTTTGGTTGGAAAGCTAAAGATCTTTGATCATGAGCACACATCCAAAATCGGAAAGGATGTTGCCTTCAAAGCACAAAAGAACACTAAATTACTTGACAAAAGTAAAAGTGTTTATGTCTTTGAGGATGATCTTTCTGAGACTGATTCATCAGATGAAGATTGATCGGTTGTCAGCCGACACAAAAATAAATTACACTTTCTTACTACTCAAAATATATAATGAAGCAAGGGCAAGAAAGGATCGTTCCTACAGAGAGGTCTTGGTTGTCAATATGTTTCGGTTTCCTAAAAGTAACAAGGGGGATTTTCTGATTTTTATATACTAAAATAAAATAAAAGCAAACAATAAAGGTAAACAAATCAAATCAAGGATGAGAAAGTATTGGTCATGGATTTCGTCTTCAACCACAAACATGTTTTCATTACAATAACTAGAATTGATATTTTAATCTCAACTTTTATCAAAGGCCCTAGAATACCTTGATCGCAAGTATATCCCGCAAATCTCCTCTTGTCATCAACAAACACATTAAAAGATGCGAATATGAATTCTATCTTGGAGAACAACCTAACGTGTAAAAGCACTAATCAAGTTTAATTCCCTAGATGCGTTAAGTTCTATGAAATCAGGCCAATCAAAGCAATCGAACGTGTAAAAGCACTAATCCGATTTAACAAAGGTTATGGTTCACATATGATCATAAGAATATATCACTACAAACTATAATCATATTTATGCTACTTGCAATCAGGAATTATCACTTTTTCGTATAACAACCCTAATCTAGCAATAAAGATGAAAGCAAACTCAATCGATTCGCGACTCGACTAAACACGCATTCAAATCATGTAACAATATTAATAGTGAATCATAAACGATAATATGAGAGAAAACTAATTTATTGAACAAAAACTCATGTTTGGAAATCCAACGAATCCATAACCAAAAGAAAACTCTAGCTCATATTCATGGAGTTCATAACAAGAAGAAAGATAAAAGCATTCATGGTTCTAAACCCTAGAACAAGAGTAGAGGCAAAGATTAAAAGATCCCTAATATATGAGATGTGAGACCCTTTTATACTTTTTTCTGCCAAAACCTAAGTCTCCACCGCATAAGCCCATTGTTGCTTCTGCTAGAAAGAAGTCCCAAAATCCAAGCCCACAAATCAGAGCCCAAATCCATCTGAGCCAAACCTGGATCAGTGAGTCAACTCGGTGTATACCGATTCCAGACGAGTTCTATTTGTTTTTGGGTGATTCCGGCCGATTCAGCCATTTCAAAGTCTTTCCTGTAACAGCCTAGCATACATCTATCTTCCAATTCCTTGCAACATCAACCACTTCCTTGTTGGCTGTAAACATAGCCAACTGCAATTATTCAGCCCTGATTCATCTCAACTCCAGTAAACCTTAACTTCATCTTCTTAGACACATGCCTTACTCAATTCCCGACACTGCGAACTGTTGCCAACACCACCAGTTTGAACTACTGCCACAACTGAAACAACAAACCTTGGCTTTCTCCATGAGCATCATTCTTACCAACCCAGGCCATTGCAATTAGTTTCACCACTTAACACTTCCATTTCCGATTGCAGCTCAAGCACCTCCCTGAGTTCCTCCTTGCCAGCTCACTGTTGAGACATCACCGCCAACACCATTCTATTGCCCCAGCAACAACAACATCAGCACCTGCTTCCCTATCTCCATCATTCCATCTGCACAGCAGTAGCTTCTTGCTTGCAGTCACTAACCAGTCCACTGCAATCAATGCCACCAAACCAACTTCCCAGTCTGTCTCATATCTCAGCAAAACAACACCACCTGCAAACCTGCCACTGCAACCATCTCAAGCCATTGCTTCACACCAACTCAGACTCCACACTCTCCATACTAACGGAGCATTAGACAAACTCCGTTCCATTGCCTCGGCTCAACAAACATCCCATTTAATCGTCAATAGTGAACTTGTAGTTCCCTGCAATCCCATAACCACCAGCAATTTCATGTCGCGGACACCCATCTCAATCTGAGCTATAAACCACCACTTGACACCACTATTGCCTCACTGCAACTGCACTCATTCTTCTACTATACATCTCACATTCATTTCAAGTACACCCTAACATGTAACATCTCAGTTCTACTCAGATTTCAATCCCAGTACCACCATCATCACCAGCGCCTCAGCTTCATTGCAGAATCCACCAGGTACCCGCAATCTCACATCCTCTAGTTGCACACTTCAGCTCAGCTGCAATAGCATCTCATTTATCTCTTACCGCATCAGAACTTCTGCAGCTGCAACTCCTCCACCAGTTTGCAGCTCCATCTCTCATACTACCACCAATAATCAGCTCCAAGTACATCTCTCCGAACCTGCAATCTTTTCACAAAATACATTAGGCCATTTCAGCTCAATCACACCACCCTGTATGCTTAGCTATTGCAGCACCAATGCCATCTTCTGCAGCTGCAATCAACATCACTGCCTGCTTCTATCTCAGGCCAACAACAACATCTGCATCTGATCTCCACCAGCTCCTCCAATTCAACTAGTACCACCATTTAGCTTGCAGACCTACTCATCCACAAACCAAATACCCTTCTTTACTCACTTGCAACACCCACAATACCTATGGAAGCAATTGATTCTTCTTGTACTTCAAATGCGCTCTCAGTCCTCCATGAAACCGAGAATCAACCTTGCAGGCCTAGTTTCTAGCTCAGACCCATCTCACATTCTTCTTCATATCTCGATTTGCAGCTCATACTGCTCAACCAATTCAACAGCAGAGACAACCCCAGATCTCGGCTTCTCAATTACCAGCACAACCACCTTCAATTTTTCTTCTCCTGCTAAATCAAGCAAACCCTAAATTCATCCAATCCCCTTTTTTTTTGCTTAACCTGAATTCCATCTACTCAAACTCAATCGAACATTAATTCCATCAGCTACACTGTCGCCTCTTTTCGATTCACAGTTATACCAAATCTGCAGTCTCAATTCCTGTTGAATCTGACCATTAAACTAAGCCACAGAAACCCATGATTCTTCTTCTTCCATGAATTTCTCTCTTCCTGAATCTTCACGAATTCTTCCATTGAACCTAATCGATCTCCACTCTCATATCTGAATTCTTCTAACTCTCGGAACAAAGAGCCTCAGCACACTCCTCTCTCTGAATTTCAAGCAAATGATAGAGAGAAATCATCTCTCTCAATTTTAGATGAACAATAGTTGAACGATGGTTCCTCTGGATTTTGGGGTAGTAGGTTGGGATGGTTATCGCCACCTGGTCGCTTCTGATAAGGGCTAACCAAATTGACAGCCCCTTAACCTCAGCTAGTCTATGTTTAATACTCCTCCCAAAAGAGTTGTCCCTTAACCTTGACTAGGCTCCAGATAGTGTTCTCCCATGAAATAACAGATTTGCCCTTTTTGCTCAAACTGGGTGATTTCTTCTTCTTTTCGTCCGTGCAACTCCAGAGTACCTAAAAACTCAAAACAAACGTAATAATACATAATTCGCCAGAAAACATAACAAAGAAAGCATCAATTATAGATATAATCAAGGTGTTTAATACACCTATCAAAGATCTTGACAAATCAGTCTCTATGATCACAAGACAGTTTAGAGATCTTCTATTTAAGAGAAGTAAACGGTTTTCAAGAGACAAACCTAGGTCGTCAGTTAAACCTCACAATCGCGTTCCTCCAAAAAACAGGGATGCTGACGAGGATATGCCAAAGTGCTTTAAGTGTAAAGGTTTTGGTCATTTTGCAAATGAGTGTCCAAATCGTATAAAGTACACTGGAAACAAAGGTCTTGCTGCAACTCTTGATGAAATATCTGATCACTATGATTCCAATGAAGACGAAAAATCAATTGTTGCACTTCTTTATGAAGATATCGATTTTGATAACTGTAGCAATACATACATCAATCTTGATATTCTTCTAGAAAGAAACTCAACCAGTCTGGAAGAAGAAATTAACCTTGTTGTTGGAAACCCTTATCTGATTTTCCAGGTTCCACTCTGTGCCTAGCAGCTTGCACATCTCGAGAGTCTGAATCAGCGTATCCATCGACATGTTCTTATTGTTCACTCAAGGGTCATGAACTTTTAAAGTGTTTCAAGTATAAACACAAGATGAGACATGTCAAGAGACTTCAACGAAGAGCAAATCGCCTAGAAAACAAGGTCAAACTTGTTCAAAAAACCGTTGAGGTATGTAAGATTTTATCCTCTTCAAAGAAGTTGGTTTCCAAAAATAGGTCAAGACCACTAGAGAAAAGAGTATGGTATAAACACTTTGATAGACATGGATCTATGAATTCCTTTCAAAAGGGTCATGGTGGACAAATTGTTGTTCACCATATCACAACTTAATTGTGTTGTTTTTGTGCATCTTGTCTCATGTGCCTGATTAAAAAAGACAAGAACTTGCACACCTCAGGCTTAAAAAGAAAAAAGAAAAAAGAAAAAAACCTTTTTTTTTTTTTTTTTTTTTTTTGCTTTTCTTAGATTTGCTTTATGATTTGGAATTCTTTCATATCTAATTGATATTGGAAGGAACCTCCCAGTTTATCAAAAGAGGGTTATTCTCGACTATTCCACTCTCTTTAGGGTCGTGAATCGTGCGTGCGTGAACCTGTGTGGTTAAAAGGTTCCATAACCTCATATTCCTTTTTCCTTCTCTGAAACTCTTTTCATCTTAAGACTGCCTGTTGAGTTTATATTGTGATTTCCTCTCACAAACCCATACACGTATGGAGACTCCAAGCATCATGTGTTCTGATAGAAAAGATGTTAATATGATTGTTAAGCCATCAATCATAAAGGAAAAATAAAAATCGCCATTGCCTCTGACTTTGAAAAGAAAAAGAACGAATGTGAGGAAGCCAAGAGCTGTTCCTTCAAATTCTCAGAAGTTTTCTGATGTTCTTGAAGAGTTGAAGGAAGCAAGAAAGAAGATTAAGCAAATAAAGGCTTTTGTTATGAGAACTCTCGAAATTCAGAAGGCCCTGGTTCAACATCATCAGCCTAGAAGGTTCGTTGGAATCGACTCCTTTCTCCATGAACCCTATGTACCTATGGCTGTTGACGACAAGGAGTTTGGGGACGATAAAGAATTCTTCAGAGGTCTCAATGTCAAGTAAATCTTCTTTGTTATGTTTTTATAAGAATAACTAGGGTTTGGAATAGCCATTATTGTGAGTACACATAGCTATGTCCAACGATTTTCATCTTCATTGTTTTTAGATTTATTTATTTAAATTCTAAAGTTTTTGGAAGATGATTTTTGCAATTTTAATCTTTATGATTTTATATATTGCAAATTGTTATGGGATATATTGTTTACGTCCGTGAACCTGTGACTGTCCCATGCCTGTTCAAAAGTTATCTCTATTACGTCGATATGAATGTATTGATGGAAGATAGAATGAACTTTTGACATTACAAAAGTTAAAGCCTTTTATGTCATGTTTTGATAAAAAGAAAGGATAAAACTTTGTGTACAAGGATTCAGTCTATTATATGTCATTGTGCAAATAGTGATGGAAAATAGAATGAATCCTTGTTTATTCCGCAGTATTTGGTCGATCTCCGATCCACAATCTTTTGTGCATATACTGTGTTGTTCCATAAGGCTTCTTATGTTGAGCACAATCGACTGAGTTGATTATTCTCTTATGATTAACTTAGTTGTTGCTCCGTGAGGTTCCCTATGTCGAATATGACCAACTAAATTAATCATTCTCTTTTGGTTATTTTAGTTGTTGCTCCGTAAGTTCGCTTATGTCGAGCATGACCAATTAAATTGATCGCTTTATGTGGTTAATTTGGTTGTGTATTTCAATTGAATTAATCATGGGTTCTCTTGTGATTAATTTGGTTGTTATTTTTCGATTGAACTAACTATGGGTTATCTTGTGGTTATTTCAATTGAATATTTTTGGATACAAATTCATGTTTCCAGGTGATTTGGTTGTCCAAAAGAAATCCTTCTTTTCTTGTGAAAGTAAGGTCGCCTTTGTTGTTCCTTCGGGGATGACATTTTATGGGGGAGAGTTCTTTTGAACTTTTCCTTAATTGCCAAATCTTTGTGGAGTGTGCGGCTGTGGAATTTTTAGGGGTTATCTTGTATCTTCATAACTCCTTAATGAATGCATTTAGCTTCGGCTTTATGATTGCATCTAAATTTTTTGGTATGTTAATACACCTTTTGGTCATGATGTATCTCCGTGGAAATTTCATTAGGATCCCACTATTTTTCATACCTTTGCCAATTTTTTTGACAAAAAGGGGGAGAATTAATGTGTAGTTCACACTACAAATACATATGGTTTACGGATCATTATGTAAGGGGGAGTGGTTTTCATGTTGAGATATGTATTGACTAAGGGGGAGTGATGCATATCACCATAGTGTTATTGTCAAAGTTGTGATACAATTGAACTTTGATGATGTGTAATAATACTATGACACTGTATAACAATGATTGAGAGCATTTTGTTTTCTCATTGTTATAGCTACGGATCTTCAACAACTGTGATGCTGAACTTACAACCTTTAGGATCATGGAGTACTTGGAAGTGACGAAGATTTCGAGTCGCGTTGAAGATGCCATGGAGATCAAGCATGTGGATAAGAAGCTTATTTTTTATCTTTTTTGTAATACATATGTATTGATAGTTTTGTCACTAAAATTGACAAAGGGGGAGATTGTTAAAGCATTGCTCGGTCAAACTCGCATGAGTTGCTATCTCAAGCATGTTTTCCAATGTTAGTGATCAAAAGTATAAGTCTTGATTTCTAGCCTATTTATAGATGTCTCGGACTAGGACATAGATAGCGTAGTTGAGCTTAAATCTCTCGAAGTTCATCTCTTGAAGACGAAGAACTACTAAGGGGAGCTTGTGGAACTTCTTCGACAAAAGGTATGTTAAGACTTGAACTTATCTATCACTTGGAAAGTCTATTCCTACTATCTCCTATATTGAGACATAAGTCGTGTTACGATATAGTTTTCTTTATACACATTTGAGATTTCGAGCTGAGTATATCTCGCTTACATATTTCTCGAAATATATGTTGGTAAGCTTTCGCTTCGACCAAGTTCATCTTATATCATGAGAAAATTGCCGAGTAACATCTTACATGGTTTGTGTGATACAATCATTTGGTGTAAGACTTGGAATGTTTCAATAGTGATTATTTCAATATCCTGAAAATTGCTTTGATGCTAATAGTGTGTGAAAACGGCTATTGACATTATAGAAGAATGTTTCAATGATTGAAATAAAGAGTTAATGATGTAACCATCTTTGGATATAAGCATATATAGTGTGTTCGCCCATTAGTGTATAAGTCCATAAACCGGGAGCCAAGAGTATGCATATGTGTGTATACGAAATTGGTGAAGGAGAAAGGTTAAGTATGCGTACATGTACGCATACTGGCGGAAGTTCTCAAACCGAGAATTTCTGCTGAGTTTGGTTTTGGCAAAACTCTTAACTAGTCACCTTAAGTATGCGTACACGTACGCATACTGGTGGAAGTTTTTGAACCGAAAATTTCTGCTGAGTTTGGAAACTTTACAAACTCAAAAAACCGTTGCTAAGTACGCATACCCGTACACATACTTAAGCTGGTTACTTTGTCAAATCGGTCAAGTCCATGAACTTAAACATTTAAATCATAAGGAATGCAATCTTTGCAAACCGTGGCTATAATGTTCATGATTGATTCAAGTGAATCAAACCGATTTGTTTTCAATTGTGTTTTCTAAACAATTGAACAACTCTTTAACTACTTTCATTTGAGTCATTTGAACTAGTTATGGTTAAGATGAATAAGGTTGATATGTGAGTAATCATATGGCTAACCTCGGTTAACTATTTGTGAACCAACCTGGTGTACACGTTTAGGTACGGCTACATAAACCTAAATGAGGGTATATTTCATTTGTGCGTAACAAGCTAAGTTCGATCTAACGGTTGAAAGATATTAGCTTGGTTGAATCGGGTTTTTCATCTAACGGTGAATATTGAATGCTTTTCTACCAAGGTAACTTGGATTGCAAACCCTGATTTGAAAAACTATATAAAGGAGAAATCTAGCAACTGGGAAACCTAATCCCCACACCTCCTATGTGTTACTAGTTGCATAACTAGAGTCGATTCTCCTTTAACCTTAGGTTTCTTCACGAGACCCTGTAGGTTAACGACTTGAAGACTTCATTGGGATTGTGAAGCCAGACCCAACTATTATCTTTGTAGTTGCGTGATCTGATCTTGTTGTTTCTATCGTGTTGAGTGCAATTGAAATAATTGGCTCGAGATTTTATATCTTCGATAGGCAAGATAGAAAAGCAATCACAAACAAACTTCATCTCATCGTTTTGTGATTCCACAATAACTTATTTTGTTAGTCGATTAAGTTTATTATGAGGTGATTGATAATACTAGGCTGTTCCTCGGGAATATAAGTCTGGTTTATCAATTGGTTCCTGTTCACCTTGATTTAACAAAAGACGGAACAAAAACTCTAGGGTATTTCTGTGGGAGACAGATTTATTCAATCCTATAGACTTTTTTGTGTGAGACAGATTTGTCTATCAAGTCTTCGAATTTGGGTCGTAACAACTCTTAGTTGTGGGTGAGATCAGCTAATGGAATCAAGTGCGTAGTATCCTGCTGGGATCAGAGACATAAGGAGCACAACTGTACCTTGAATCAGTGTGAGATTGATTAGGGTTCAACTACAGTCCAGTCCAAAGTTAATTGGTAGTAGGCTAGTGTCTGTAGCGGCTTAATACAGTGTGGTGTTCAATCTGGACTAGGTCCCGAGGTTTTTTTGCATTTGCGGTTTCCTCGTTAACAAAATTCTGGTGTCTGTGTTATTTCTTTTCCGCATTATATTTTGTTATATAATTGAAATATTACAAGTTGTGCGTTAAGATCAATCAATTAGAATATCCAACCTTTGGTTGTTGATTTACATTGATTGACACTTGAACATTGGTCTTTGGTACCATTCAAGTAACTCCTCTTATATTCAATCGGGCTCACAGATTTGTATTTGCTGATTGCGGATTGAATTAAGAGTTAGAGATATTAAACTCTTTGATGTATTTTAATCTTGATTGAGTCTGACTGTCTAGTTGATTCTCTAGAAAGTGTATTTAAGTTAGTCCTCTCAGATTGCCAAACGAATTGTTGGGTGTGGTTGTTAGACCCCCGCATTTTCAGTAGCGAAACAAGATATTGTGGAATCACTAACGATGAGACGAAGATATTTGTGACTACTTTTTATATTTCTTATCGGAGATTAAATCTCGAGAAAATCTTAGAGAAGAAAGTACTCAATACGATAGAATAGAGCAAGATCAGAACACGCAACTATAGAGAAAATATTTGGGTCTAGCTTCACAATCCCAATTTGGTCTTCAAGTCGTTAACCTACAGGGTTTCGTGAAAAACCAAAGGTTAAAGGAGAATCGACTCTAGTCGCAACTAGTATCACACAAGAGGTGTGGGGATTAGGTTTCCCAGTTGCTAGAGTTCTCCTTTATATAGTCTTCAAATCAGGGTTTGCAATCAATATTACCTTGGTAACAAAGCATTCAATATCCACCGTTAGATGAAAACCTGATTAGACTCAAGATAATTTTTTCAACCGTTAGATCGAACTTAGCTTGTTACACTCAAATGAAAAGTGACTTCATTTAGATATGGGTAATCGTACCTAAACGTGTACACCTTTTTGACTCAACAATAGTTAACCAAAGTTAGCCATATGAAAATTTTCATATCAACTGTATTCATCTTAACCATAACTAGTTCAAATGACTCAAATGAAACTAGTTCTATAGTTGTTCAATTGTTTATATTCTCATAGAAGTATACAAGACACAATTGAAGCAAAATCGATTTTGATTCACACGAATCAAGTCATGAACGTTATAGCCACGGTTTGCAAAATATTGCATTCCTTAATATATAAATGTATTAGTTCATGAACAAACCGATTTTAGAGTATTATCCACTTAGGTATGCATACGGCTACACGTACCTAAATGGTCGGACTAAGTTTGGGTTTCGCCAGTAGAAAACCAACTTATGTACGCATACCTTCCAAACTCAGCAGAAATTCCTGGACCTGAACCTTACGCCAGTACACGTACCGGTATGCATACAAGGTTCCCGGACTTTCACAAAACCAACTTGTACGCATACGGGTATGCATACCATGGTTCCCAGACTTGGATCACATATATGCATGTACGCATACTATTCTTATATCCAATTGTTCTAAACTCTCATTTCAACCACTGAAACATTCTTGGAAGACGACAATAGCTGTCTCACACAAACTATTAGCTTCAAAGCAATTTTCAAGTGATTGAATGATCAATACGAAACATTCCGAGTCTGATGTTACCAGGCGATTTTCACATGATCATCTTTTGACTTTCGTCAAGAATATAAAATAAACTTGGTTAAAGCGAAAGCTTACCAACACATATTTTGAGAAATATGTAAGCGAGTTAAACTCAGCTCGAAATATCAAATGTGTATTGAAGTTTATATAGCTATACAACTTTTGTCTCAAATAGGAGATAGAGTAGATAGACTTTTGAGTGATAGATGAGTTCAAGTCTCCACATACCTTTTGTTGATAAATTTCCATAAGCTCCACTTAGTAGTTCTTCGTCTTCAATCAATAAACGCCGTGAAGTCTAATGCTCAACTACACTTTCTATCTTAATCCGAGATTTAGCTATAAGTAGACAAGAAATCAAGACCTATAGTTTTGGCAACTAAACTTGACAACAAGCTTGAGATAGCAACGCTTGCGAGTTCGACCGAGCAGTGCTCTAATAATCTCCCCCTTTGCCAATTTTAGTAACAAAACTATCAATACATATGAAATACAAAATAAATAAACTTTGTAGCTCTCATTCCAAATGCTTGATTTCCTTGGTTCTTCAACATTACTCGAAATCTTCGTCACTTCCAAGTACTCTAGTGATTCTGAACGTGTTCAACTCAGCATCATAGTTATTGAAGATCCGTAGCTATAACAATGAGAAAACAGTTGCTCTCAATCATTGTTATACAGTGTTATAGTATTATTACACAGTATCAAAGTCCAATTGTATCGCAACTTTGACAACAATACTATGGTGATATATATTACTCCCCTTAGTAAAAACTTCATCTCACATGAAAACCACTCCCCCTTACATAATGATCCGTAAACCATATATATTTGTAGTGTGAAACTACACATTAATTCTCCCCCTTTTTGTCAATAAAATTGGCAAAGGTACGAAAACTAGTGGGATCCTAATGAAATTTCCATAGAGATACTTCATGACCAAAAGAGAACAACATATCAACTTTGTTTAGATGCAATCATATTGCCGAAACTAAATGCATTCATGAAGAAGTTTATAAAGATACAAAATAACTCTTTTACAATATACCACAATCGCACTCCCCACAAAGATTTAGAAATTAAGCACAAGTTCAATTAAGAACTTTCCCCCATAAAATATCATTCCCGAAAGAACAACAAGAGCGACCTTACTTTCACAAGAAAAGAAGGATTTCTTTGGACATTAACAAATCACATGAAACATGAATTTGTATCCAAAATACTCAATTAAATTAACCACAAGAGGACCCGTGATTAATTTAATAGGAAATTGATACGTATTGATCTCTATACCTTGGTAGCTATTACTATAAAGGCGGAATTCAGAATAATAATAGACGAAAAACTTAGAAAACAGAACACAAGTAGTAATTCGAAGAAAAATATCTTCTCTAGATTATGAACAAGAAAACGATTACAATTCTCTCTTTGTTACGCTCACAATCTTCTCTAAACAGTGGATTAACCTTAAACTGTTTGCTAAGCTTGCACAAGTATTGTCACAAGCTTTATCTAGGTTTTCTGTGCCTAGTATTCTCTAGGTGCGTCTATATCAAGAACACACTAACTAGATGTGTTTAGTTATGAGCTAAACATCCCTATTTATAGGCTTCGTTTGGTTTCCCAAACGTCTTAGGAATCTATTTCCTTTTGTAGGACTAATTCCCTTTCTAGGTATATTACCTAAACTAAGAATACTGCTCAAAACAATACTCCTTCCTAAACTAGGAATTTATCCTAAACAAGGAATCCTTCATAATATAAGATTATATCCTTAATTCGTCTTGAGGGTCACTAGTTCCCCGGGAAAGTAAGATACACATGTATCATGCGCCCCCCCTCAAGAACTTGAACTCCTGTGAAAGTTATATTTGTAGGTTAGGGAACTCGGGAGTTCCTATCACCCTGCTGAACCATCTCTCCTTGCCGGGAACTTGACCTTGACATCTACTTAGGAAAGTCTCATTCTCTTCCTGGCGTGTCTTTGTCGCTTTTCGCTCCATAATGCAATCTTCTTCGAGTGATTCTTCTCTATCAAACCACAAGTCTTCCACATGTGGCAAGATCATCTTGTCATCTCCATCATCATCTAGTAATGGTGGTTCAAACATACTTAACCTTCTTAGGTCTTCTTCTTGTTGTTTGGTAATGTATTCCAAACTAACTCTACTCGGCTTCTCGTCAAGAGAACGGATCACAAGGAGAATGAATTTTGTACTAACATTCACCAACCGCTTAACCTGAGTGGCTGTAATCAAGCTTGCTCCCTAAAGAGGAGAGTTAATAGCTCGTATTACAAAAGCTTTCCCATCTTTGGTAAAGTTATACTTTTGCTCCCTCCTATGTAAAACCGCATCTCGATCCCACAAGTAAGGACTACCAAGTACAACTTGACAAACATCCAATGGAACCACGTCGAATGTAACCTCGTCAATGTATGACTCATCAAAAGTAAACTTGAACGTGCACTATTCTGCAACCTGTAGCCCACCTTCCTTTTGAATCCACCCTAAAGGATAGGGTTTCGGATGTTTGAAAGTCTTCAAACCCAACTTATGTACCAAAGAATGTGAAAGTAAATTCTTCTGACTTCCCGAGTCAATAACAGAATCTATTAGTATTGTCTTAACCTGCATCTTAATCGTGAAGAGTTGTTCCCTAGGATCGTCCTCCATAAGTTCTTCTACGCCTCCTTCCATTAGAGAGAGCTTTTGATTAGGTTCTGTTAGTCATTTGACTTCTTTTGGAACTTGTGCGACTAGTGTTGCCATTATGGCTTCTTTCTTCTGCAACCCTTTTGGTTTTAGATTAGGATACTTCATCCAACACTTATCAACAACATGCCCTGTTTGTTTGCAATGTTTACAAACTAAACCTTCTTGGTCGTTAGACTTCCCTTTCTCTTTGCTCCTTTCATCTCCTTTAGCGAACGAAACTTCCAGACTTTCCGTTGATGTTTCCCTCAACTTCAGTTTTCTTCAGCCTGCCTTCGATGGCATTTGCTTTTATGCTTTCTTCGGAGATAGTATCCACCAAAAGCATCTTCAACTCCTTCTGTATATACTCATGGAACCCGGAAATATATTTCATATAGATAACATAATCTCCCAAGTCTAAATCCAAAATCATAGCTTGATTCTGAAATTCCGAAGTATATTCTTGTACGATTTGGTTGTAGGTCTGCTTCAAGTTGTACCACTTGAACCATCTCTTCTCAAGGTAGCCAACCGGATAAAACTGTTTCCTTACAACTGCCTTGAATCTTTTCCACGACAAGCTTTCTCTAGGTTTTATGTGCCTAGTATTCTGATAAGCATGTAAATGCTACATTTTATACCCATATTTATATTAGCTAGGATACAATATTTTAGTTACTAATACTATTTTAGTGCTTTTGTAGAAAGTACAAGTGAATTCGATCATCCAGCGAATAAACAACAAAATGTGAGACTTAATGGTGTTTGCGACAAAAATGGCAAAATGTGGTTGGCCTGGTACTTCCATATATCAGCAACCATGATGGTGAAATGTGGTTGGCCTGGTATTTCCACGTATCAGCAACCACAATGATCAAATATGTTGGCCTGGTATTTTTATATATCAACAACACTTATTACGCTGGCCTGGTATTTCTATATATCAGCAACACTTATTACGCTGGCCTGGTATTTCTATATATCAGCAACCGGGTTGGCCTGGTATTTCCATATATCAGCAACCACAATGATGAAATGGGTTGGCCTGGTATTTCCATATATCAGCAACCACAATGACAAAAATGACAAAATGTAGCTGGCCTGGTATCTCCATATATATCAGCAGCATAGAATTGTTTCATAGGCGAGGCAAAAACGCAGCAAAGGAATTGAAATCAAAGTGGGGTTGGCACATGGAAACTGAAAATGGGAACTATTTTATCTTTCTTACTTTATTACAAATATATTCCACCGAGAAAGATAATTTATTTGTCATGTGAAGAATTAATTGAGGAATATTTACACGTGACTATTTTGGAAATAAAATAACTCTTTCTTCATTTGGGAGATTTTGGAAATAAGGGGAGTTTATTATTTCATTGGAAGAACGAGGTGGCAATACTATTTGGGGAAAGATACGATGTGACATCAACTTGCATGCAAGATATTTCATTGAATAATTTATTTTGATACTTTGATTAATGAAATAAAAGAAAAGGAAGGTGTATAAGAAGGGAGGTGACTATTTGAGAGGGGGACCCCGACCATAGTGCCGCAAGGAGAGAAGGGTTTTGAAGTTTTGTTTTTGATTCTTCATTTTTCATTAGCTAGAGTTTAATTTTGATATGTTTATGGCTTTTGAGAAAGCCATGTCTAGCTAGAGCCATGTTAGGGTTTAGGTAGAAACCAATTTTATTGTGTAAACTCTACATTGATATGCTTAATAATGATTTGATTGGTTAATAGTTCTTCTTCATAGAGCTTGGTATTTAATCGTTTATGTGATTTTCTTGATTATTTATGCTTTTGAATTGATATTTCGTGCTTCGGTTAAATCCCTAGACGTGGTATGCAAGGATTGATAGGTAATGCTTTAAAATCACTACCCATGAAGCGAAGGAAACTATAGCAGAGAAACAATATTTGATAATGCATGGAATATATTTTTAAAGATTAGTAGAGTTTGCATAGTTAATTGGTGGAAACCGAAGACCCTAGCAACCCATTCTCATTTTGTTTATTGTTAGAATTATTTTTATCTCATTTTGTTTCAAATTTCTGAAAATCGTTCAAACATCATCTCGTTGGTTACTTAATTTTTGATATTAGTTGGTAGAGTATTTCACACTTCTCGTGGGAACGACCCGCATTTGCTATCGATACTACAATTGACCCGTGCGCTTACGGATATAACTAGGTTTTATTTAATCGTTAATTTGATCATATAAAATCTACATCATATTCTCTAGGTGCGTCTATATCAATAACACACTAACTAGATGTGTTTATTTATGAGCTAAACATCCCTATTTATAGGCCTTGTTTGGTTTCTCAAACGTCTTAGGAATCTATTTCCTTTTGTAGGACTAATTCCCTTTCTAGGTATATTACCTAAACTAAGAATACTGCTCAAAACAATACTCCTTCCTAAACTAGGAATTTATCCTAAACAAGAAATCCTTCCTAATATAGGATTTTATCCTCAATTCATCTTGAGGATCACTAGTTCCCAAGGAAAGGAAGATACACATGTATCAGAAATGCTCACATAAGAGAACTTACGGAGCCGCACAGTATTTACACATGTGGATCAGGGAAAGACCAATACCGCGGAATATTCAAAGATTCATTCTATTTTTCATCACTATTTGCATAGAGACATATAATAGACTTAATCTTTGTAGACAAAAGTTCATCCTATCTTCCATCAATATTTGGATAATGACATAATATGCTTAACTTTTGTTTGTCAAAAGTTCATTCAATATTTTATCAATATTTGCATAATAACATATGAAAGACTTAACTTTTGACAAATATGGGACAATCATAGTTCACGGACGCAAACACACATATCCCATAACAAGTTGCAATATATGAAACCATAAAGATTAATACTGCAAAATCATATTCCAAATAAAATTTAGAATTTAAATAAATAAATCTAAAAAGATTGCAAGATGAAAATCGTTGGAAATAGTTATGTGTACTCACAATAATGGCTATTCCAAACCCTAGGTATCCTTCTTAAAACAGAATAATAAATTCTCATAAGAAGTTTCCTAGACATAATAAAAATCAACAAGCAAAAAACAAAAGACTCCTAAACCAACAAAACCGATCATGAATGTCAATCAAAGACCACTCACTTCCGGAATCACCACGAGTCTTAAGTCCTTCGAGCCTGTGATTGACAGCATTTACTGCTTCTTCAGAGAAGATATCCTCATTGACAAGATCTTTAATATGTGTCTTCATGAGAACAAGGTCTGAATTAACCTTTTTCAACTCAGTTTTCAATACATCAAGACCATTCATAGTCTCAACGAGTTACAGTTTTGCTTCCTCAAAGTATTTAAGAAATCATGAACCACTTCAGCAGAAACCATATCCTCATTCTCAACATCATGATGAGTATAAGCATAGTAGCATGAGGCATTAGGATTTTGATCATCATATTCTACTAGGGTTCTTTTCTTCCTCCCCTTGGACTCAAAACCAATACCTTTATCAAGAAAACCTCTTTCAAAACCACCAGTGCGAGAAGGTGAAGACATTCCTGACAAAACGATTAAAAAAAACTAGAGTACGCGTACGCGACTCAATAGGTTTGGTATTTAAATGGTTTCAAGGGAAGGTAACTTTTAGGGTTTCTAAAGACGGTTCGTGACAAGTAAATGGGTACCCGTACGAACATAATCTGAACCCAACCAAAGACAAAACCAAAACAAAATGTTCCTTAAGACTCATCAGTATAATTTTTGCAACGTGAAGAAATTCCTTTCACAAGAAAATTGGCTCAATAAATTTTATATCTCAAAAGAGAAGCAATTTAGAGCACAAGAGTAGTAGGAACATAGTTGCAACAAAAAACTTATTCGAGACAGAATAATAAAAAAACGAAGAAATTCTTGAGATACAAACAATACTTAGGAAATGCTGTATGTGGACAGTAGTTTTGCTATGGACGATAATAAAATAACTCAACTAATCAGAACGTATTTTTGCCAAAAGTATACCCGATTATTAACACATCTTACTCAACAGGATTTTTCTGAGAAGCATTCAACCCTTGTGATTAATTAGCACAAGTATGAGCTTTAAGCTCATTAAATGAATGGTCTTCACTATTGAGTCTCTTTTTCCTTCCAATCCTAGGAAAGAATCCTTTTTGATGTGAAAAGTTATCATAAAACTTGTTGTCATCAAAATATGAGACAGTGTTCGAGTCCTTACCAGAAGAAGTTTGTTCGGAGGATTTTGACAGCCTGTTGATCAGATCCTTGTATCCTTCAATTATCAAATTAAGGTTGTCCTTCATATGATATCTCCACTATTGCTTCTATTTACAGGAACCTTTTTCACATCTTGAACATCATCCTTCTCAACAGGTTGAGAGGGACCTTTCTGAAATCTCCTAGTTACCATTGTATTAAAACTACAATTCGTCCGAACATTCGATGAGCAAATTGAACTGACTTTCCTGGAAGAATTCACAGGGTGAGTACTAAGACCAATAGGTTTAGACATCCGAATGTCAGTTACACCTTTGAGAATTAAATCTAAGGTGTGTTGAAGTCGAACAATAGAATTGTCATCTAACCTTGATTTGCTTTTCCGTTCGATATGTCCTTTTGAATCACAAAAGAGACACACTTTCTGATCACCTAAAGATAAGTGATTAGTGTGAACAGTCTTAACGAAATTGTTAGGAGATTTCTTCCTTCCGAGCGATGTGAAGTTTCCTTGATTAGAGGAAGATACAAGCACATCTTTCTTAATCGGAAGGGTTCGCAACTTAGCTTCTGGAACTGAATTTGCAGTTGGGTCAGAAGCGATTGGTATAGTGGACTCTTTAGAACATCCTTCAATAGAGAGTTTACTCAAAAGATGGTCAATTTCCAAAGCATCCTTTTTGAGTTCCGTCTCGAGCAAGGTTCGTGAGATATAAACTTCGACATTTTTCTCGTTAAAAGCCTTTGATTTAGAGTCACTATCTTTTACTATAGCGATAAGAGCATTGACATTATTTTCAACCGATTGTTTCTATCAGCCTGGATCCTTGGATGCTTCCCTTTCATTAACAGAGTCAGACTCATTCGAAAGGTAGTCGGGGTAACACTTGTCAGTGCAAGTCTATTTCATTGGAACACTGGGTTCGTCTATATTTGGGATTGACAAATCTTTCTCTTTAATAGATTTCATAGAAACAGAACTTTTGTTCCTGGTGATGCGATTTTCCGAGATAACACTATTGTCCATAGAGTCAGATCGCTACAAACACAGACTTAATTATGAGGTCTTATACGTGTTTGCCTTCTCTGATACCAATTGAAAAAGCAGGGGTCTAACAACCACACCCAATATTTCGCTTAGCAATCTGTATGGACAACTCCAATATAATTCCAAGAGAATCAACTAGACAGTCAGACTCAATCAATGGAAATATATCCAAGAGTTGTATCTTTATTTCTCAATTCAATCCGCAATCTAACAAATAAGAATTTACGAGCCCGATTGAATATAAGAAATAACTTGGACGGTATCAAAAACCAATATCCAAGTGTCAATCAATTTAATCAACAACCAAAGGTTGGATTCCCAATTAATTGAACTTACGCACAACCTGTGATATTTCAATTATATAAACAAATATAATGCAGAAAAGAAATAACACAGACACCAGAAATTTTGTTGACGAGGAAACCGCAAATATAGAAAAACCCGGGACCTAATCCATATTTGAACACCACACTGTATTAAGCCGCTACAGACACTAGACTACTACAAGTTAACTTCATACTGGAATTTAGTTTTGATCTAACCAAGTCTCACACCGATTAAGGTACATTCGTGTTCCGTACGCCTCTGAATCCCAGCAGGACTCTACGCACTTGATTCCCTTAGCTGATCTCAACCACAAATAAGAGTTGCTACGACCCAAAGTCGAAGACTTTATAAACAAATCTGTTTCCCACGGAAAAGTCTATTTTGATAGATAAATCTGTCTCCCACAGAAATACCTACAAAGTTTTTGTCATGTCTTTTGATAAATCAAGGTGAACAGGAACCAATTGATAATCCGGGCTTATATTCCCGAAGAACAGCCTAGAAATATCAATCACATCACAATAACTTAACTATATAGTAGTAGAACAAGTTATGTGTATTGAAGTTTATATAACTATACAACTTTTGTCTCAAATAGGAGATAGAATAGATAGACTTTTGAGTGATAGATGAGTTCAAGTCTCCACATACCTTTTTTTGATGAAGTTCCACAAGATCCCCTTAGTAGTTCTTCGTCTTCAATCGATGAACGCCGTGAAGTCTAATGCTCAACTACACTTTCTATCCTAATCTGAGACTCAGCTATAAGTAGACAAGAAATCAAGACTTACAGTTTTGGCAACTAAACTTGACAAAAAGCTTGAGATAGCAATGCTTGCGAGTTCGACCGAGCAGTGCTCTAACAATAAGTAAATTGTCGGTTGTGTTTAATCTATTGTGGGTTGTATCTAGCTACTGCCTCAAAAAATGTAACATCGTTAGTTCTTTCGTTTATACTAGTTTTAGTACTATATCCGGTTTGTATATATATCATCTTTTAACCTTGAAAGCAAAATAATGGTAATATTTTATTTTTATTTTTGTTAAAGGGATAGCAAAAACGGATTCGAGGAGCACAAAAATCGTAGTTGACTCGTTCATCACGACCGGTTTCATATATTTGTGTGAATCGGACAAAATTATCCTTACTGGCCATATCATCTTCTTTCACACTCTTGCTTATGCAAATCGAACCCTTGTAGTTGCACCAAAGTTTCAGACTTCCATTTATGGCGACTAGTTTTATCTTGCCATTGTTTCCTCACTCATATCTAAAAATGAATTGCGAAATCACAATTTTAAAGATGATTTATATGATCAACCAAAATATTAGATTTTAATCTTTGTTTTGTCTCTACACTAGAAATAATTCATGCCGTAACGACATTGGTTAAGACCGAATCAATATTACGTGTAACATAATTCTAATAAATTGGTAGTAGTTCTATTGAAAAAATAAATAGTATAAAAAGTATGGTAAACTATCTTATCCATGTTTCTTTGAAGAATCATCATAAGACAATTATGAAAACTATGAGTATTTCATCCAAGTGTTTACATTCCCTTTGAATGCAATCAACGGGTGAACACATTTTGTTAATGCTTGTGACTTTATGCTGGCTAAGGCTACTTATTTATATTGGTGGAATAAAGAATGCAATGTATTATAAGTTAAATACTTTGGGAATATAAAAGTTTGTAAGAGGTAATAACACAACCTAAAAACAACGGGGACGTAATTAATTAGCATGATTAAGATCATCATATATACGGAGAGAGTCCGTAAATCGGCGATCATATGAGTCAACTCAGTGTTTAAAATTTTTGCCAATTTAATTATCTTCAATCACAAAATGTTCAACTAAGATTTCATCTCTACCTTTTTCTCTTTAACTAAGCTTGTAGTTTTGTAATCCATGCGATAAACAAAAATAAAATTCAAATTAAACTTGTTTTTCCTTGCATTTCTTAAAAATTTTATTTTTCAGGTTTTTTCATGTCTAAGTCTAACAAATATCTTTATTCTCTCTAGATGTGTTTACAGATTGTGTACTCTTTAATGACGTTTGCCTGTGTATCTATCTTGGTTAAAGCGTTTGCTGGCGTTGCTGATAATCTTGTTGAAGATAATATGTTAACATGGATTGTTGTTCTTCTTTGGACTGGAAAAACCTCAATCTCCAGTGCAGACGATTCAAATTGGATTCATTGTAAGCGAAAATCTCGCACGTGTGGGAAACTGATAAGAATGGTCATTCAAACCCTAACTTTCCTAAACTCAATACCCGTAATTGCAGCCAGCTACCAAATTCCCTTCTTTATCTCTGAATTTCATCCCCCAAATTTCTCCATGCCGGATATTCTGAATTACCAAATCAAAACCCTAAACCACAACTCTATAATTACGGATTTTGGAATTACCAGAAATCAAATTCATAAAAAAGTTACAGTTGTAGAAATAAACTTCCAAACCCTAGAAATGGCGGACGAAAATCAAGTTGAGGTTACTGATTTGGCGATTAAGTTCGGAAATGCAACTTTAGCGCTGGGTAATACTAAAGAAGCTTACATGCATCACTCGGGAGAACTATGATGCTGAAGAAGAAGAAGAAGAAATAAGCTTAATAGGAAAAATCTTTTTTGAAGGAAAAATGAGTTTATTTGCCGTGGAGAAAAACATAGGCTTCACCTGGCCTTTCATTCCGCAATAAGAGCTGCAAATAATGGAAATTGATAGAAACATCATGGTTTTTAAGTTCAAAGACAAAGATACACTGAAGAATGTGGTGGATGAGAGACCACATAGCATTGATGGAAACATGGTCCTGCTTCATGATTATAATCCGATGCAGATGTACCAAGAACTGGATTGGAATATTCAATGGTTTTGGATTCAATTGAAGAATCTCTTATTTGAACATATGAATGTCAAGGGAGAAGTGCAGGCAATTTACCCTCCAAATGTTGTTCCTGAACCAGGAGTACCTGTTAAGGTGTGTGTGAAGATTGATGTTAACAATCCATTAAGAAGAGGATTTATGGTTATCACTGCTCTAGGATGAAAAGATGGATCAGGTATTTTTATGAAAAACAACCCCACAAAATTTGACCTAACTGTTATATCATAAATCACTCCAAGGGGGCTTGTAAGGAAGCTGCAAAATACTTGGAAGCTCTTCACAAGAAGCTACATGTTTTTGGAAAGGTTGGTGCTAGAAATAAGAATAAGATGGTGCAAATTAGAACTAATGTTATACCTACAAGTCAAGCTCCTAAGAAAACTGCTAAACATGTTCCATGTGTCCCTCCAAAAGATGGAATATTGGTTGATATGAGGAATACAATAGCTGGGATGAAGATGATGATGAAAGTAGAAGACTGGGAAAGAGACAGAGGGGAAATGGTGTTTCAAATCAAGCTGCTGAGAAGGAAAACATCATCCAGTCCAACAATAAGAATAACATCTGTGTTTCACCAGCCATCCAAAGAGCCAATAGCAAAGAGACACAATCCTGTGACATAAATAGAGAGAACAAGGTACTTTTCTGGCATTTACATACAAAAAATTATATTGCATTATTTAAAAACATATCCCCTGCATTTAGATTTTGTTTAAACAAATTAAATAGAATTTTCCTTAACATTTATTTGACTGAAAAAGATATGAAGGTGCTTACTTGGAATGTTTGTGGCTTTGGTAATAAGCATACTAGGAATCATTTACAAATGTTGATTAGGTCTCATGATCCCGACATTCTCTTTCTCTCTGAGACTAGAAACAAAACTAAAAGAATGCAATACCTTACTGCTAGATATAAGTACCCTAATTATTTCTTCTGGGATCCTATTGGTTTGTCTGGTGGTATTTGCTTGCTATGGAAAGATGGTTTTGATATGAAGATTTTAGATGCTCAATATAATATTATCAATTGCTTGGTAAAATTTGATAGTAGAAATGTTGATACTCTATTAACTTGCATTTATGGTGCTATAAATAATGATGATAGAAAAATGCAATGGGATTACTTAGGGAATATTAAGAACCAGTATGATAATCCTTGGATAGTCATAGGGGACTTGAATTTTATTCTGTCTAATCATGAAAAGGAAGGAGGCAATAGGCTTTCTCAATCTGAATTGGATGCCAATAATGATATTTTGATTAGTAATAATCTACATAGTATGAGTTATATAGGAAATCCTTTTACATGGACAAACAGTAGAAATGAAAATGAACTCATTCTAAAGCGATTAGATAGAGCTTTAAGTTCTTTAGACTGGTTTGATAATTTTCCCAATGCGTCTTTGTATCATCTCACTGTTGTTGGTAGTGATCACTGTCCCATTCTCTTGGTTTCTTCTAGATTATCCAATAACACTAAAAAACCTTTCAGGGTTAACAGAGCATGGTTTAAAGACTCTACTTGTGTTGATGTGATTAAAAATGGTTGGAATTGTCAATCTCAAGGATCTTATGCTTTTAAACTCACTAGAGGCCTACTAGAGACTAAACATATTTCGAGAGATTGGAACATTAATCATTTTGGTAACATTACTGCTAATATTGCTAAACTTGAATCACAATTGGCCTGTTTAACCAGAAATAGGAACAATAGTAACAATATTAGGATAGATGATCTTACTAAAGATCTTAAGTATTGGTATGATGTTGAGGAGGATTTTTGGAGACAAAGGGGTAAGGATGAAGCTAGAAAACTAGACGATAGGAACACAACTTACTTCCATCAAAAAGCGAACTTTAGGAAAAGAAGAACTCAAATTGAATCTTTACAAAATAACCTTGGTATTTGGTTATCTGATAGAGATGATATATGATAGGTGTAGAATACACCATATTTACTATCTAGAGTTTATGCTATCTTTGCTATTTTTCGTGTGAATTTTGTATTTTACGTTTGTTTTTGAGTTTTTAGCTACTTTGGAGTCATGCGGAGGAAAAAAAGAAGAAATTACTCTATTTGAGCCAAAAGGACAAAATTGTCAATTCATGGGTGAACACTATTTGAAGCCCAGTCAAGGTTAAGGGGAAACTCTTTTGGAAGGAGTACTAAATACAACCAGTTGTGGTTAAGGGGTTGCCAGTTGAGTAGCCCTTATCTGGGGTGGCTCTCATGTGGGGTGTCTTAATCTATCCCAACACTTATACCCTAGTTCAATCGAGAAGATATTTTCTTCTCTTCTCATTTACTCTCCTCTTATTCACCTGAAAGGCGGCTGCTTCTGAGAACCAGAAACCGAGAGAAGAGAATTCAATCAGAAATCGATGGATTCTGTCGAGTGCAGACGAGAATTAATTTGAGTTTTGCTGTGATTCGAAGAACTGAGATCGGTGAATTACAGGGAGAAGACCCTGATGTTGTTGGTTTCTGTTGAATAAAGAAGATGGGTATGAGTCTAATTCGATTTATAAGAAGCTGGGTCATGTAATTGAAGTGATCGAAGAGATGATGCAGTGGATGGGAGGTTCAAGGGTTCTGGTACTTTTCCGGATTCAACCTGAGAGAAGCGGCTGTTGCTACTAAAACCGAGAGACTAAAATTCAGATAAAGAGAAATTTGTGAATTGAGAAGAACAAGGAGAAATCAAAGGGATGGATACACGATATGGAGGATATGAGGCTGAGTTGCTGGTGAAAGAGAAGAGATGAAGCCGCTCCTGTTAAACCGAGAAATAGAGATTTAATCTGTGATGGGTTTGCTGGAATCGATGATAAATTGAGTATAAGAAGCTCAGATACATAGATTGGTATGATGTTGAGTTGAAGTTCAGTGGCGAGATTTGTTGGAATCTGTTGATTGAGCTTGATGGGTTCTGAGCTGGTGGATAATAGAATAGAGATGGGTATGTATTGAATAGTTGTTGCTGTTAAATCGAGATCGATTGGAAAAGAAGAAGACTGAATTGAGGCTGTTAGTATTGATTATGGGATCGATCTGTGATGATGCTGCAAATGAGTAATGATGGGTTCTGGTCGTCGCTGTTTGGAATCAGAAATGGGTTAGTTGATTATGAAGCTACAACAGATGAAGAAGGAGACAGATTTGGTTCTGTCAAAGAAATTCATGGGTTCGGCAGAAATTGTCAGGAGTTAGGATCGAAATGGATATGGGTTTCAGTAATTAATCGATGGAGATGGATGAATTTGGGAATTGGTGTTTTGGTGTTGTTGGTGGTCTGTTGAATGAAGCTCATTCTGGAGTTGTTTTGATCTGCAGATAAAGAGGAAGAAATGGTGTATGATGATGTTGGTGCTAAAGTGAAGCAGAAGAATGAATGTTGGTATAGATGTATGTGTAGGATTCTTAACAGGTATGAAGCAGAAAGGCCTGAAATTGGCCTGAGAATCAGCCTAAAAACAAAGGAAACTCTGTCAAATTTTATGCTCCGACGATTCAACTCAGTACCGACAACCGACCCAACTCAACTGAGTAAGATCCAGTAAGACCGAGTAAGATGCTGACTCGTCTAACTGACCCTCCTTCACCTTGACCCATTGACTGACAGCTTGACCCATTTGACCGTTACTTTGGACGGTGCCGTGACGGAATATTCTGTCGACGGAAAAGATTATAACAGTGGCCGGCTGTGACTTTTCCGGTCGAATTCCGGTGATCCCGAGAACTCTTCAGGCGACCAAAATTGCAGAATTATGTGTGAGTCTCTTTCATGGGTGTGAAGACTTAGATTTGGGAATTGGATGAAAATTTGGAGGCTTTGGAGAATTGAACTTGAAATTGGAATTAGGCTCAAATTGGGAAAGTGGTGTTGTTATGGAATGAGGATTCTATTCCTTGGAATATTTTGAGAGCATTGAAGCCTATAAATAGAGAAGTTCTCTACACATCTTTTACACACACAACACTTCTCTTTTCTTTATTCTTTGTGTGAACTCCTTAACATGAGTAGCTAATTTTATTATTGATTGAGGATGAATTCCTAGTTCTTAACATATGATTTGAGTTTTGTTTTCAATTCTATCTTGAAGTTTTTCACATGATTATCGTTTGTTTTTACTAATAGGAATGTTTATACATTCATGGTTGATTGATAGATTGTTTAGAGTGCACTCTAAATTGATTTGTTAATTTGATCTAAAGCTAGTGAAAGTTAGGGAATAAGTAATCGTTTCTTGACTCTTTACACAAGTAGCAAACACGAGACCTTTCGGAGGGATTCCGTGGAGCAATTGTGTGTGAAAACAACGTTAGAAAGTAGACCTTGATCTAAGAGTCTAATTACTAATATCAACCTAATAAGTTCATAAATCTTAATGCGTTTATTTAAATTACATCTTGAGTGATCTACTACTAGGTGGTTTGGTAAATAGAATCCGGTAGTCGAGAACTTCCGTATCCGGTGATACAAGGGATTTAGGGGTTTAGCACTGATCTAGCTGCTTTACCTACGGTTGGTGATAATCTGTGACTAATAAAAGGTGGAAAAGAACATAACTTGAATCATTGTTTTGCAATGAAGAAGGATTCCTTGATCTTGTCTCTCTTATTGATTTCAACTTTATCTTTGAATTGCTTTGTTTATTTTCTTTTGCTTTATAAAACAAACCCCCCTTTTTGTGACAATTAAACAACTAAAAACTCTTGCTCCTTGTGGGAACGAACTTAACTACCACCATATTACTTGTTAATTGAGTGGAAAAATATTCACTAATTTGTTGTGGTTACGACACGCATCAAATTTTGGCGCCACTGCCGGGGAGCAGCGGACGATTTTAGTTGTTTTTATTTTCCTTTTGCTTTGTTAGATTCTATATCGTATCTAACTTAGCTTTTGAGAATCTTATTTCAGGTACCAGTTTTCCATGTATGGTGGACAAGAGCAAGCATATTACAACAATCAATACGGTTTTCAACCTCAACATTATGGCAACTTTCAACCTTCCTTAGGATACAGACTTTATGGATATTCTCATACATATCAACAACCTTATGACGGGTATGTAAGTGAACAATCACTAGGACAGGAGGATAGTTATGCTTCTAAATCTATGCGTGATCTCCTTGGTGCAAGGCAACCTAGTTTGAGGGAACTTGATATAAGGTTCTATCAATTGATCGATGAAGGCCTAGCATCAGATGAAGAAATTCTTGAAGCTAAAAGAGCTTTACGAATGGAGCGTGAAAAACGTTATTATATGGGTTATGATGATGATTTTGAACCTTATGAAAATTATTGAAACAAGGATAAAGTTATTCCAACTCCGGATCATAATAACGATCCTTCGCCTATTCAAAAGGAGGAAATTGGGTGTGACTTACCTATTTTTATAAATGGTGTAACACCCTCACAAGAAGATCTTACAATTTATACGACGAGAATCATTTTAGTGAATGGCCCGATTCCGATGACGAGAATGTTGAAGAGGTGATGCTAGAGAATGAAACCGAATTGAATGATATTGTGGAAGACCCAATTGAACTTGCCAATGATTTGAATGATGCCAAGACTTTGGTTAAGGTAGACAATAACGACGAATGGTTGCAAGATTTGATAGAGGACCACGATATACAAGAGGTAAGTAATTCACATGAATTCTCTAAGGATGAAGAGGATTCCGTAAAACAAGAGATTGTGCAAGGTTTGTCTAACCCTTTGCATATTGATTCTTCTCCTTTACCTCTTATTGGTTTGAATGTATGTGCTTCGAAAGTATTTTTGGATGATTTTGTTTCTAAATATCCACCGTTGGAAACACTTGATGCTAACACTATGCAGGTTTGCCAAGAGGAATACATGGAAGTTCCCAAATTCTATGTTCTTTATACACTTCCGAGTGTGGACGAGAATAAGTGTGGGGGAAATTTCTATCGAGCGATAACATTATTATTATTTTCTTGTGCTAACATTTGTATGGAGTTATTGTTTGCAAAACAGGTACTATGGGTGGATCCCCAAATTTTCAGATTGTTAGTATATGGGCTAATGAATCTTGCAAGAGCTAAGTCAGGCCGTCGACTTTAAAACAAGCGCTTCATGGGAGGCAACCCATAGGTTTTGTATTTCTTATCCTTTTGTTATTTTTTATTTTGTTATTTATTTTTCTTGTTCCATATCATGTTAAGATTTCTCACCTTGACTTTACTAGGAGGATTCAATTACATTGAGGACAATGTAAAGTTTAAGTGTGGGGGAGTGGTTAAGCATTTATTAAAAAAAAAAAAAAAAGTTTTGCATAAAACCTCCAACTTGTAGAGATTTTAGAGTCACTAGTATACTTCTAGGTATGTTTACATAGAGAATTCTGACCGACATAATTGAACTTGGAAGTGTTAGGGAACTACATTCGGATTTCTTACTTGTTAGAGTGTTAAATAATGGATTTAATCATGCCGGTGATGCAAATTAGGAGCAGGGAGAAATGCATTATTAGAGTTGCTGATCAATCATTAGTGGAGACTACCCGTATTTATATCATGTGAGACACCGGCCAAAAATTCTTTGTAGCTGACTAAAAAGCTTTCTTTTGAGTGTGTGTCACCGTACGTTAATTCCGGGTAGAATGGTGAGCTACCCAACCTCCCACCAATAGAAGCACTACTCTTTGATCTCTTGAGTGCTAATTTTGTCAATCATGAGGGTGACGTCTATAGATAAAAGCCTCCTTCTTGTAGTTCGATTTGCAGTTAGCACCATTCTCTCTCGCGACAACAACGGGTCCATAGAAACACCATCATCATCAATAAGGAGCGACATCAAAATATACAAGGAAAGTTGAAGAAGTTCAAGGTTTACAAGCAACGGAACGAGAAAAAGAGAAAATTTCAAATTCAAGTAAAGCAACATACAAAGAGCAGATTTTTACATACATGTTGAAGACTTAAATACAATGAGGTAATTATATATCCAAGTATGAAGACTTATTTATGAGAGCAAAGAGAATCAAAAGGTGAGAATTGTTGAAGTTTATGATTTCGAGACGATACAAGTTGTGAAGAATCAAGTGGTAAAATACTTCTCCCACGGCCACGGTTTGTTTTGTTTTCATTTTGTTTGTATTTTATTTCTTTTGTCATGAAAAAAAAATGAAAAAAAAAAAAGACAAGAGAAATATTTGTTTTGTTTTTATTTAATAAGCCGTGGGGAAGGAAAATCTATAAGGAAGTTTCAAGCGACAAGAATTTAAGGTAAAAAGGTTACAAATTGTCAAAGATCTACGAAGTTCGAGAGTTTATCATCAAAAGTTGAAGCCAAAGACGAAGACCAAGAAGATAAAGACGAGGAGCGGAAGACGTTTCTATTGGATGTCGTGAGAGTGGTGTTATCATAATTGGCGATCGGATGTGAAAGTGAGTAAGTAATCTCATCCTCGATAATAGTGGTTGATTTCCTTTCTTAGAGATCGTCAGAAAAATAGTTTTTCAAAATGTTAAAAGATGTGGGTTTCTAAAATATTTCGGAAGTTGTCCTTCCCACCATTCAACGTGTTGCAGGATTTCTCTCTTCATTCCTACCTGCACACATGTGAGACCCATAAAAAAGCTGTCTTTTTGAGTGCAATTATCATAAAATCCTTTTTGGTGAGGCAGAAGTCGAGGCGAAATGCTTATTGATCGCTTCTCAAACACGCGTTCTCTCATTATGGTGTGGTTATTTCTCACTCAACATTTAAGAATGAGAATATGTTCTTTAGTATTTCTAACTTCTTATTACTAGCATGCAGAAACTCTATGTCCTCATAGCTCTTTGGATGCTTGGGACGCTGGAACGCTTTAAAGTTGTAAGTTTTAGTTTGATTTGCTCGAGGACTAGCAAAGTCTAAGTGTGGGGGAATTTGATAGGTGTAGAATACACCGTATTTACTATCTAGAGTTTATGCTTTCTTTGCTATTTTTCGTGTGAATTTTGTATTTTACGTTTGTTTTTGAGTTTATAGCTACTTTGGAGTCATGCGGAGGAAAAGAAGAAGAAATTACTCTATTTGAGCCAAAAGGACAAAATTGTCAATTCATGGGCGAACACTATTTGGAGCCCAGTCAAGGTTAAGGGGCAACTCTTTTGGAAGGAGTACTAAATACAGCCAGTTGTGGTTAAGGAGTTGCCAGTTGGTTAGCCCTTATCTGGGGTGGCTCTCATGTGGGGTGTCTTAATCTATCCCAACACTTATACCCTAGTTCAATCGAGAAGATATTTTCTTCTCTTCTCATTTACTCTCCTCCTATTCACCTGAAAGGCGGCTGCTACTGAGAACCAGAAACCGAGAGAAGAGAATTCAACCAGAAATCGATGGATTATGTCGAGTGCAGACGAGAATTAATTTGAGTTTTGTTGTGATTCGAAGAACTGAGATCGGTGAATTACAGGGACAAGACCCCGATGTTGTTGGTTTCTGTTGAATAAAGAAGATGGGTATGAGTCTAATTCGATTTATAAGAAGCTGGGTCATGTAATTGAAGTGATCGAAGAGATGATGCAGTGGATGGGAGGTTCAAGGGTTCTGGTACTTTTCCGGATTCAACCTGAGAGAAGCGGTTGTTGCTACTAAAACCGAGAGACTAAAATTCAGATAAAGAGAAATTTGTGAATTGAGAAGAACAAGGAGAAATCAAAGGGATGGATACACGATATGGAGGATATGAGGCTGAGTTGCTGGTGAAAGAGAAGAGATGAAGCCGCTCCTGTTAAACCGAGAAATAGAGATTGAATCTGTGATGGGTTTGCTGGAATCGATGATAAATTGAGTATAAGAAGCTCAGATACAGAGATGGGTATGATGTTGAGTTGAAGTTCAGTGGCGAGATTTGTTGGAATCTGTTAATTGAGCTTGATGGGTTCTGAAATCGGTGGATAATAGAATAGAGATGGGTATGTATTGAATAGTTGTTGCTGTTAAATCGAGATCGATTGGAAAAGAAGAAGACTGAATTGAGGCTGTTAGTATTGATTATGGGATCGATCTGTGATGATGCTGCAAATGAGTAATGATGGGTTCTGGTCGTTGCTGTTTGGAATCAGAGATGGTTTAGTTGATTATGAAGCTACAGCAGATGAAGAAAGAGACGGATTTGGTTCTGTCAAAGAAATTCATGGGTTCGGCAGAAATTGTCAGGAATTAGGATCGAAATGGATATGGGTTTCAGTAATTAATCGATGGAGATGGATGAATTTGGGAATTGGTTTTTTGGTGTTGTTGGTGGTATGTTGAATGAAGCTCATTCTGGAGTTGTTTTGATCTGCAGATAAAGAGGAAGAAATGGTGTATGATGATGTTGGTGCTAAAGTGAAGCAGAAGAATGAATGTTGGTATAGATGTATGTGTAGGATTCTTAACAGGTATGAAGCAGAAAGGCCTGAAATTGGCCTGAGAATCAGCCTGAAAACAGAGGAAACTCTGTCAAATTTTATGCTCCGACGATTCAACTCAGTACCGACAACCGATCCAACTCAACTGAGTAAGATCCAGTAAGACCGAGTAAGATGCTGACTCGTCTAACTGACCCTCCTTCACCTTGACCCATTGACTGACAGCTTTACCCATTTGACCGTTACTTTGGACGGTGCCGTGACGGAATATTCTGTCGACGGAAAAGATTATAACAGTCGCCGGCTGTGTCTTTTCCGGTCGAATTCCGGTGATCCCGAGAACTCTTCAGGCGACCAAAATTGCAGAATTATGTGTGAGTCTCTTTCATGGTGTGAAGACTTAGATTTGGGAATTGGATGAAAATTTGGAGGCTTTGGAGAATTGAACTTGAAATTGGAATTAGGCTCAAATTGGGAAAATGGTGTTGTTATGGAATGAGGATTCTATTCCTTGGAAGATTTGGAGAGCATTGAAGCCTATAAATAGAGAAGTTCTCTACACACCTTTTACACACCTTTTACACACACAACACTTCTCTTTTCTTTATTCTTTGTGTGAACTCCTTAACATGAGTAGCTAATTTTATTATTGATTGAGGATGAATTCCTAGTTCTTAACATATGATTTGAGTTTTGTTTTCAATTCTATCTTGAAGTTTTTCACATGATTATCGTTTGTTTTTACTAATAGGAATGTTTATACATTCATGGTTGATTGATAGATTGTTTAGAGTGCACGCTAAATTGATTTGTTAATTTGATCTAAATCTAGTGAAAGTTAGGGAATAAGTAATCGTTTCTTGACTCTTTACACAAGTAGCAAACACGAGACCTTGCGGAGGGATTCCATTGAGCAATTGTGTGTGAAACAACGTTAGCAAGTAGACCTTGATCTAAGAGTCTAACTACTAATATCAACCTAATAAGTTCATAAATCTTAATGCGTTTATTTAAATTACATCTTGAGTGATATACTACTAGGTGGTTTGGTAAATAGAATCCGGTAGTCGAGAACTTCTGTATCCGGTGATACAAGGGATTTAGGGGTTTAGCACTGATCTAGCTGCTTTACCTACGGTTGGTGATAATCTGTGACCAATAAAAGGTGGAAAAGAACATAACTTGAATCATTGTTTTGCAACGAAGAAGGATTCCTTGATCTTGTCTCTCTTATTGATTTCAACTTTATCTTTGAATTGCTTTGTTTATTTTCTTTTGCTTTATAAAACAAACCCCCCTTTTTGTGACAATTAAACAACTAAAAACTCTTGCTCCTTGTGGGAACGAACTTAACTACCACCATATTACTTGTTAATTGAGTGGAAAAATATTCACTAATTTGTTGTGGTTACGACACGCATCAATATAGCTAGTGAACTTAAGAGACATTTTTGGAATATGAGTAGAAGTACTAAACCTCCTGATCCTGAATCTTATTTGAATAATGTACATGCTTGTATTACTGAAGATGATAATATTTTTCTTACTGCTTTGCCGACTGCGGAGGAAGTTAAAAGTGTGGTCTTTGACATGAAACCATGGACTACTCCAGGTCCATATGGTTTCCCACCTGGTTTCTACCAGTTGATGTGGGAAACGGTTGGATCCGATGTAGTAAAAATGGTGCAGTCTTTTTATCACTCTCATCATATGCTAAAACAGATTAACTACAATTTTACTGCTCTTATTCCTAAGCATAATTATCCTAAGGCTGCTGTAGATTTTAGGCCAATCAGTTTATGTAACGTCAGTTATAAGATCATTTCAAAACCATTAGCAACTAGGCTAAAAACTGTTTTGCAAAAGATTATTTCTCCTGCTCAAACTGCATTCATAGCGGGTAGACAGATACATGATAATATTTTGATAGCTCATGAGGTTTTGCATTCAATGAAAAAGACAAAATCTAAGGATGGTGGGGTGGCAATAAAACTAGATATTTCAAAAGCATTTGATAGAGTAGAATGGTATTTCCTCATCAAAAATCTTTAGAAACTAGGATTTTCTGATACTTGGTGTAAGATGATAGAATAATGCATTTCGATTGTTTCTACTTCTATTTTATTAAATGGTGCTCTAGGTGAAATTTATCTACCTCAAAGAGGTCTGAGGCAAGGTGACCCCTTGTCCCCATATTTGTTTATTTTGGTCATGGAATATTTCTCAAGATCTCTGAATCAAGCTGAACAGGTTGGTCTTCTTCATGGCTTTAGATGTAATAAAAATTGTCCCTCCATTTCACATATATTTGTTGCCGATGACTGTTTAATTTTTATAAAAGCTAGGAACAAGGATGCTAGGAATTTAGCTTCTATAATTGAGCAGTTTAGCAAATATTCAGGGCAGGCTGTAAACTTTGAAAAATCTGCAATTGCTTTCAGTTCTAAAATGCCTAATAACATTAAAACTGATATTGCTAACATCTTGCAAATTAGAAGGATGGATTTGCAGGAAAAGTACCTTGGAGTTCCATTGCTTTTGCAAAAGAGTAAAGCGAACTCTTTTAATCATCTTGTGGATAAATGTAAAGGTAGACTTGCTCCTTGGAAATCTAAATACATTGCTCAACCAGGTAAAGTTGTACTTAACCAAACTATTATAGGAAGCATGGCCAACCACCACCTTGCTGTTTTCCAAATGCCACAAAGTATATTTTCTGATATTGACTCCATTCAAAGGGACTTTTGGTGGGGAAAACAACAAAGTGGTAAAGGCGTCTACATGAAAGGTTGGTCTGATGTAGCATTACCTAGAGAGTTAGGTGGTCTCAACATTAGGAGGACTGAAATTATAAATCAAGCACTCCTTGCAAAACTTGCATGGAGAATGATTGAGCAACATGATGCTCCCTGGGCTAAAATCCTTAGTGGTAAATATTTTGATGGAAAAAATCCTTTGATTGATGTTTTGCCAGAAAATGGCTCTTGGATATGGTCTGGAATTTGCACAGGTCTAGAAATTATTAGGAGAAATTATGTTATAGAAGTTGGTACTGGTGAGAGTGTTCACATATGGAAACATAAGTGGATACCAAACCTACCTGGTCCTCCTAGCTCCCGCTTATCTTCTTCTAACATGATTTTTGTTTGTAAATTAATTGACCAGAATACAAACAATTGGAATTTTGAAACTCTGCATGCTTTGTTTGACCAACAAACTGTGAATGCTATAAGTAACATTAGAATTCCAGTGTATGGGAATGATAAAATAAGATGGAAAACTTTGATTGATGTTTTGCAAGTAGAGGAAAAGAATTAGAAAAGAAAATGGCTCTTGGGTGTCTTTGCACAGTCTAGAAATTATTAGGAGAAATTATGTTATAGAAGTTATAGAGTCATGGAAACATAAGTGGATACAAATGAACAACTATGAGAAATAATCAAACTGGAACTAAGAACAATTTGAATACAAATTCCAGTGTATGGGAATGATAAAATCCTAATGGTTCTTTTTGGAAAAAAAGACCTATAGAGTCATACTATGAACAACTAAGAAATAATCCTACTAAGAACAATTTGAATATAAACTGGAAAGGATACATACATCATTTTTTATGGAAATGTCTTCATAATTGTGTGCCTGTGAAGGAGAGATTAGCCAAGTTCTGTAGACATCGAGATATAAATTTTGTTATGTGTGGTAATGGTGTTGAATCTTTACACCATCTGTTTGTTGATTGTGTTGTAACAAGAAGAATTTGGGCAGGTATTAATAATCAAATTCATACAGATTTTGGAGCTCAAAATTTTCATGACTGGTTATGAGGTGCATTTAGTATACACAGTTCTAACTTGCAGGTGGACAGTAAAAAAGTTGAAATAATAGGCTGTACTATTTGGCATATATGGAAATCCAGATGTTCTAAACTTTTTGATAACGTGCAGGTCAAAGAAGATTCCATTATATGGAATATTAAAACTGAATTAAGTGATACCATATCCTTAAATGTTAGACCTTCTTATACTGTTAGTACCAGTACTGAAACAGTGCCAAGATGGAAATGCTCAGAACACTTAATAGATAAGATCAATTTTGATGCATCTCATATTATAGATACTAGATGTTCTGGAATTGGACTAATATGTAGAACAAATGCAGGTGAGTGCAATGGAATACGTGGACAGCCAACAAATGCTCTAGACCCAGAACAAGCTGAATCAAAGGCGTTGTTGGAAGCTGTAATGTGGGCAAAAGAGATGGGGAAAAGAAGGATTTATTTGGAAGGAGACTGTGTTAACGTAATAAATGCTTTGAATGGAAATAGTTTAGCAGTCAGATGGACTACTTTTAATTTGATTTATGATGCACTGGTTATTTTAGGAGAATTTGATTTCTGGTGTTGCTCTCATGTTCATAGAGATGCAAACCATATTGCAGACTCAATTGCAAAGTACAAGGTCTGAAATAAGTAACTTTACTTAGGTAGAGAATAGTCCTAGTTGGGTTCTGAATCTAATCCAACATGATAAAAACTATGTGTAATTTTCAATTTTATTCAATTTTATTCAATATATTTCCTTTCTTATTAAAAAAAAAGAAAAAAAAGATCATCATATATACATCTAGATGTAACTGGCCATGTAATGAGCGATTATTTTTCTTTACTTTTTGTATGGCACGTTTTGAATACTCATGTGTGCGTACTTACTGAAATGAACTGTACTGCACAGGAGTAGTCATACTACAACCATTTTTCTTTTATTAAAACGACTCCTACATGACCAAAGCTTAGATAAGTATTTTTTTAAAATAACAAAAAATTTATTAAACTAAGATTTTCTAAATAAATTTAAAAAATCAACTTACTTCTTATTAATCAAAATCATCAACAACAAGAGACGGCTGAATAAAACTAGTTGGAATCCTAACAACAAGCTGGGCTCCAACCCCTTTCTGAATCACAATCCCTAGCATATGAAAAAAGATAAATTACATTTCCTTGCATTTACATCGAATCTAGACAGGTGATTGTGCAGTCTCTTCAAAAATACAACCGTGTCTTCCCCAAGTTCACCAAACGTGGAAAAGGCCAAAGCACCAAACCCATAACCTTGGGCAACACACTTATCAAGATATTTTTTATTTTTACACATAATGGCATTACTTAAGGCAAGACCAGTCTGGAACGCACGAACCCCGCCACCGG
The DNA here is from genome assembly GCA_023531295.1 of Papaver armeniacum. NCBI lineage: Eukaryota > Viridiplantae > Streptophyta > Magnoliopsida > Ranunculales > Papaveraceae > Papaver > Papaver armeniacum. The sequence goes on from JAJJWW010012516.1 coordinate 216,755, forward strand.
TAAAAGGGTAGACCCCAATTACATCAAAACACATGTCACGACCATTATCCCAATTATAAACAAAAATATCAGCAGGCCGCAAGCGCAACACCCTCATTAGACATGAGACCTAAGGAAACTTCTTTTCTGGCAGGAACCCCAGCATGAAAACACATGTCAGCAATGGTATCTCGAACAAGGTCATGCCGAAATTTAAGTTCCACCTCATGGGCACAATGCATGGCATGGTCTCCAAAACAATCCATGTCACGACTGCAGAATGCACACAAACTGCCTTCAGAAAAAAAGTGGGATACCCAAACGGTAGCATGGTACAACGCTAAATTGGCGCGTACCCACTCTCTGAGTGAGGCCCTCGATAGGAAGAGCTTTAAGAAAGTTTTGAGCATGACTAGATTTATTGCATTGCCAAAGAGCATAATCACGTTGAGACATTGAAAATTTCATCGGCATGTCCTTCATAACAACCTCAAAAATATATAACTTCCAGTAACTTCATGGGATGGGGGGCAGTAAAATCAATGCTGGTATTAGGACATACACTGTAAAACAAATCAATAACCCGTTGCAAACCGAGGCCAGGGCCTTGCAGACAAGAGTTTCGCAAGATAATGGACTGGAGAGGCTGAGTTTGAATAACAGACGCCAAATAACAATAATGCATGGCATCATTCATAAAATACAGGCCCAACCCACCATATCTGAGAGGAAGCGAGGCCAAACGAAGCTGCAACGGTCTCATGCCTGGCCCATCATTTGCCACAATGTGAAGCAGATGCAGAGCTAGATGGGAGTAAAAAAAAACTTGCGCCTCCTTCAAAAACTCAGGTGAAGTAGTTCTCATAGAAAAATAAAGCTTATAAACCCCTGCACAACTCCTCAACAAGGGAAGCTCACATTGAGGATCTTCAAGCTTTTTCACCGCATCCATGAGAACAATAGTCTTACGAACTCTTGACTGAATTATATTGCTACAGAACTCATGATCTAGACTCACAGGACCACCCTACAATTTAACACCTTTGCAAGGTCTACTAACCTAAGGAGGAAAAGCGTGATCACACCGAAAATCTGCAGATGGCCAAAAAACCTCGGTCTTTGGGATGTTAAGATGAAGACCAAGCTTACTCCCTCAGTACGGATGATGTTAAAAGCCTTGGAGACCATAAGAGTATCACCAATAACTGTCCCGTCATCTAAATACCAATCCTGCAAATCAAGTTGGCACTGATCGGCAGTCCTCTTGGCCAAGGGATGTAACGTGAGTGCAAATAAGAGGGGTCAGAGTGGGTCGCCTTGCTGAACACCTTCGGCCGACGACAAGGTAAACTCATTGTACTATAATCTAGGCGGCTTAGAATAACAGTACTCCACCCATTTTAAAATGGAAGGGCAATGGATTCTGACTTCCTGAAGCATAGCCGACCTATCGACTAGATTGAAGGCATTCTTCAAATCCACAAGCAATATAATCATAGTTTGAGATTTACCTTTGTCCCTGATGAGTCTATTAACAACATGCAAGATTGCTTCCCCACCACACAGAACATCAACACTGAATTGAAAGTCTTCGAGGTATGTGCGCATTTCCCTGCCCATCGAAAGAGCAACAACCTTAGAAACAAGACGTCGCCACACCGTGCCAACAACATTGGGGCGTATCCCACCGCCTGGTTTAAGGACCGGAGTTAGTGGTGCGCTTTCCACATACTCATCCATTTGAGCAGGACAAAAACCATCAAAACGTAGGTTAACAACTCCACTGATAGACACAAGAAGATCGTCTGCAACCGCAACAGCCGGACCATTAAGCGTGTCAAGTAGATGTTGTACTCTCAACCCGTCTTTACCACACGAAGTGTCCTTCGTGAAGCTCTTCAATCTCCCTAAGATAATTTCAGAAGATGAAATTATGTGGTTTGTGTAGTTCGGAGTGGAAGGAATGGTCGGGGGGGGGGGGGGGGGGGGTTAAGCACCAGGGTGTTTGTCCAATAGGCTTTTGAAAGTATCCTCACCATATGGAGCTAAACCATCAGATGCGAGCACTTTTATAGTAGCAAAAAAGAGACCATTGCGTATCTTTTTTATACAAACATTCACGTTCAGGGACTCCCGGTCTTTAACCTTGCTATGCTTTTGACTAGTTGGTTGTTGACAATCCTGCAGTAAATCATGTGCTAGTCTGATACAACAATCAGGTTCATACCAGCATGCAATATATTGGTTGATAGAAGAAAACTGAAGTTTCTTTATATTCCATGACTTCTCCTCAACACTGCTATTAGGAACATAAGTCTGTAGAACGCACAACGGCAATAGTAAAAGCTGCACCCAAACAGAAACATCGCGAGGGCAAGCAATGACTACATCTAACGTAAACTTCAGTGCCCTCGAGAACTGCAACTTGCACTTAGGTGGAATGTTTTTGAAAATACGCAATTGCTTCTATAAAAACCTTGTTGAGAAGATCCAAATTAAGACAAGGAGATTGGGCTGCAGAGTTACAAGAGTCGACTGTATCGGCCACAACTTCAGGCAATGAAGGACAAGCAATTCTGTGAATGAGGAAGTCAACACCATCTCCATTAAAAGGGCCTGGCAGGATATCCTCGGCATGTCTGCATGGCCTCTTCCAAGAACGCAGCACCATATAATCAGTGCATAATCAGATCTAAAGTTGTCTCAGAACCACTTCCCATGCTTTATACACCTCAGGAACGGTAACCAATCTGTTTCTGCAACGATCATTTTCGTTACCATTGACGAAATGTTTATCCTTTAGGTGTGTAAGCAAATAGTTCTTCACATGACCTCGACCCCAACCCCATCTTTACAACCATCGAACCCTTTGAAAGGGCAGTGGAAGAAAGCCTCAGACAGAGAATCAAAAATCAACTCAGGTTCATGCGAATTGATTGTTCTGGACATCAAAACCCTAGGAAAATTATTGTGCAGACCGTGTAAGCAATAAGGTTAGGGTTAGGATAAAAAAAAAAAGAGAGAAGAAAGAAAGAAAGAAAGAACGACCAACGAAAACAAGAAGAATTGGGTTGATCAAAGAAACCCCAAAAATCCTTCAAATCAAATGCCTGAGTTCATCACCTGAGCGTCTCTCTTTCTCGATAAAAATATTATTTTTTAAGGGATTTTTTAAATTCCTAAAAAAAAAAATCAATGAAGAATTGGGCTAATCAACGAAACCCCAAAAATACTTTTCAAATTTTTTAGATATTTTTTATTTTACATTTAAGGAATTTTCCCTAAATATATAGAGTTTTTAAGAAAAAACAAAACTCATATTTAAAAAATAAAAATAAATGGTGTATTCAAATAAATGTCAATATTGTTATTAATATGGGGCATAATAATTAGTTTTAAGCCATTTGAGTTATGACGTGATGTCAAAGTACATAAATACCATACATTTGATATGTCGAGGAAATCAATCACAACATGTTAGTCAATACTTATATATATATATATATATATATATATATTTAAATATTTATATATTTTTAGATAGAGACTACAATGGAAAAATCAAATAATTAGATAATTAAAGTAATGATCATGTATTATTTATGATCTAATTATGAGGGAAGCCAATCAGTGCAAATTCATAATGAAAAGAGGTTATAACTCTTACATCCATCAGATGTCTTTGGCTGGGATGAAACTGGGATGGTCGGATGCAACGTCTGTCTCTCAAAATGTTACTCGACCGTCTGAGGCTCAAAAACCCCTTCTATTTTGTATTATAGATATTGAAGACTGTTTGAAGAAACCCTCGACAACAATAAGGAGAAAATTATCTCAGCTAATTGTTGAGATTGATTGAAATGCTATGGAAGCAAAACCAACATTTAGGCAGATTAGCAGTGGCAATTCCAGTAAATCTCATTAGCAAAAAAGAGAATGATTGATCCTCCTCTATTTATCTAACCTCATTCAAAAACCAGGATCAATACGCGTGACTAATAAGAATCATTACTAAGTGATGCCTGATGCATCACTATAGCTGGTTAATTAGGTAGTGATTTTGATTTAATATAAGATGTCATGCATTTATGTTGATGGTGAGAGATTAGGGTTGGAAGATGCATACGAGAGATGTCGAATGTGTTATATTGGCTTAGTTTTAAGGCTGGAACGTGGTTCTTTTGGCTTATGAAGAAAGAGGCAAATAGTGGTGATGGAAAGTGTTTGAACTGGAAATACGGGGAAGGAGAGGAATGGATGTTGGCAACTCGAAAAAGGAATGAAAATGGGGAGTTTATTTGCTTACAAGTATCTCATAACGGGGAGTATCCATCTACTCTTTATTTTCCTGCCGGAATTAATGGAGCTAGATGGTGAGATTCAGGGGTGTTTTTAGCAGATTTGATGCTTGGAACTTCGAATACAAATGCAAAGAAGGAGAATGAGATATCATGGGTTAAACCGGACACTAATGCTTGGTCAGTTACTAATCAAAAAGAGCAATTACCTCTTGGTAAGCATCAACAACTCTTAACTCCGATCAAGTCAATTCTTAATCACGACTTGAACTCCCTCTGGCAAAGAACAATAGTTGTTGAAATGGTATCTAAAGATTTTGATTGGAAAGAAGTTGGAATCTGGATGATGGATAAGTTTGGATGGAGTTATGGTTTTGATTTACAACCAATTGATGAATTTAAAGCCGTGTTTACTATAAAACTAATGATGATTTACAATCCAAAACTGGAAATTTGAAGATATAGAAATTAATTTATACCCTTGGTATGCAGGCATTAATCCAGTTCCCAGACCTAAACCAAAGGAAATTAACAAAGTATGGATCCGTGTAGGTGGAATTCCATTTAATTTATGAGACTACTCCACATTTAAAGTCATAGGAGATAAATTTGGGGGTTTGGTGGATGTCTGTCCGGAAACGTCAATGGCAACTGATTTATCAGAGGTTAGAGTGAAAGTGAATGGCCTGGTAAGCAATGGAGTTTGGTGTAAGGATGTGGGTCTGGCGAATACTTAAATTTGGGTAGAGATACAGATGATCGGTGAGGTTTTAGAGACTTCAAAAGCTGAATATAAACCTATTTTTGTCAAAATCAAAACAAATTTTGGCACCAGAGAAGGCTACTTAGTACCGGAGCTGGGGAAGAAGATACATCGGTACGTGGCGAAATGACTTTGATGGGACCTAATGAACGGTCTACACCCGACAAGTACGGCAAAGAAATAATTGCGGTCAACGTCGTACAGCCTATATCGGTACATAATGAATTTATTTCAAAATTTGAAACGGTTGAAAATGAAAATGATGTGGCAAACAAAGTTACAGCTCGGAGTAAATCTGTGAACAAGGAAAATGTGCCTTCTCTCTTGGGCCAGAAACAATTAGCTATTTTGAAAGAAAACATAGAAGACAATATTTCCACTACAGTTACAGCTGAGTATGGGACATGGGGTCATGCTTCTAGTTTTGTTTCCTTGGATCATTCCTCGTTAAGAAGTCTAAAGAAGAAATTAAAGACCAAACTGTCTCAAGAAGTCTCTCTTAGCTCTGGTTTCTCAGAATCAGTAAATGAGGACGTATCAAGCAAGGAGGATGGTGGTGGAGAGATGGTGAATAAGACTAGTCCCACAAGCAACAAAGAGGGTAACCGAAATTTGGTGAGTGAGACTAGTGCCGCATTGGACAGCTGTGAAAAGAATGAAAACATATGCATCGAGGGTGCTAATGACAGTGATGATGTGGCATCACAAACAAGTAATGGTAAGAAACGAACAAGGCTTGATAGTAGTGACGATATGGAGATGAAAAAAGGTGTACATGAAAAATTCAAGGCTCTTTTCAACAAACTTAAAGAGTCTGGAAGTTACTCTGGATTGAGTTCTCACACAAGGAGATTAATTTTGCGTCAAATACGATTCTTTCTCATGCGAAAGCCTTTAGAGATGAACTTGTCAAGGGGGATAGTGTTGAAAATTAAGGGTTGGCATTTTGGTAGTTGCTCTCTTCGGGTTGTTATAGTCTTTAATGTTTAATATAGTATCTTGGAATGTTAATGGTCTTGGAGACCCGGATAAGCGCTCCAAGTTAAAAAATCTTGTGAGACGGTGTAAGCCAACCATTCTTATGATTCAAGATACGAAGCTTAGTATTTGTACCGACGATATTGTGCATCAATGTTGGGGTGAAACACCTTGTAGGTGGATTGCTTTGAACTCTTATGGAAAGTCGGGTGGAATTTTGTTGAAATGGAACTCGGATATGGTTGAAGTTGATGACTTTCTTGAAGGTACTTTTACTATAAGTATTTCTTGTCGTAATTTGGAGGATAACTTTCGTTGGGCTTTGATCGGTGTCTATGGTCCTTGCATTGTGAATGAAAAGAAAAGATTTCGGGAGTTAGCTACCTTGCATGGGTATTTGGATGGAATGCCTTTATGTTTCGGTGGAGATTTTAATGAGATAAGAGATATGGTGGAGAGAAGATGTTGCCGTAGAGCTTCGAATTCAATGAAACTCTTTGATAAATTATGTAATGACCTTGATCTTATGGATTTACCTCTTTCCGGTGCGAAGTATACTTGGAGTAGACAGCCTAACAAGAAGAACAAGATTGGCGTTTTCTTTCTCGCCGGATTGGGAAGATCATTTTCCAAATACCATCTTAAAGCTCCTTGCTAGACCTTTTTCGAATCATTTCCCTATTGAGTTATGCTCGTTAGATTCGGATTGAGGTGCTTGCCCTTTTCGATTAAAATTAGCTTGGATTGAAGGTACTAACATAATCCCTTAAATGAAAGAATAGTGGGAGTCTTTTTCTTTTGTAGACACGACGGGTGAATGTTTTGCAAAGAAGTTAAACGCTTTAAAGGAGAAATTGAAGGTGTGGAATAGAGATGTCTTTGGTAGCATTGATAGGGCTTTAGACACGGCTCTAGCCAAGTTGAAAGAATTGGACGATCTAGATGATGATAGGGGTCTTATCGAAGTTTAAGAAGACATGCTTGTGACGGCTAAAGTGGATTTTGAGGTGGCTCATCGTCGTCAAAACATAATGTTGAGACAAAAGTCAAAAATTAGATATTTTAGAGATGGCGATCGTAACATCAAACATTTTCATCGAGTGGTGAAAGGTCATAGATCTTTTAACAACATCAATAAATTTTGTATCAATGGACGTTGGACCGGAAACAAAAAAGAAATCAAGATGGGTATTGCAAATCATTTTGAGTTAGCGTTTAAAGAAATTTCAAACAATCGTCCAAGAATCAAAAATATGTGTCTAAAACGTATTGATGAGAATGCAAGTATTTGGTTGGAGAGACCTTTTAGTGAAAAAGTAGTTAAGAGTGCAATTAAAGATTTGGGAATTGATCGTGCTCCGTGTCCGAATGGTTTCCCATGAAGTTCTTTAATGTTTGTTGGGATTTCCTAAAAGAAGATTTAATAAAGTGTTGATGGTGGATTTTCGATTAAGGCTAAATTTGTAAGTAACCAGAAAATCATGCGCTGACATCTTGTAAAAGATAAAGCCGTTTATAAGTGACGGATACTCCTCACTTAATTCACCAAGAATGGAGCATGCAAAGAACAATCCCATTCTCGTGAATACATGAAATTCCTCCAGTGTTGGAGCATGCAAAGAACAATCCCTTCCCGTGAATTTCATATCAGCCTTGTATTTCCCTGTACCCATTATCAAGTGTGGCATGACGACCGAGTGTTACTCTTACAGAGTAACACGAACCTCCAAGCACTATAATGAATCCATGTACGAAATACCCGTATGTGTTGATTCTCGGTGTGTTATACTAGCCCGAGCCCTCTCGGTGTGTTATACTAGCCCGATTGAGCCCTCTCGGTGTGTGTTATACTAGCTCGATTGAGCATCCGGACTTGACTCATCAGTCTCCGGATATGATTCGATCGCAGATCATCCAACTCCACAAGCATGATTGGATGACCACAGATCAATTCCATCACCCCAAGCAGGTATGGAATACACACGGCCTTAGCCTGCCAGATATGATCTGATCGCAGTCATCCAACTCCGCAAGCATGATTGGATGACCACAGATCAATTCCATCACCCCCAAGCAGGTATGGAATACACACAGCCGACCCGCATGGTCGACCATTGGCCTTTGCTTGCCAAAAGAAAACCGTTCATACCAAGCATTATGACGGAAAATCCTAAATTAGGGATTGCGGCATATTACATGTGCCGCAAAACGGTCTCGACCATCCATCTTCGCAGGCATAGATGGAGGGTGTAGATGTAGACTCAAAAGGCCCGGAGCATGTCGACACAACCACCATGTGACCGCCTACACAATTGACCAATCGGTCAAAACCAACAATGTTTGGCCGTGACAAAATCGTCACCCAAACGGAGGAGGCGCACGGCTTTGAAAACCAAAGCTAGGGTTTTGAGCATCACGAGCGTCCATCTTCTCCGGCACTAACGGAGGGTCCCAGATTAGATTAAGCAGGTCCGGTCATACCAGCATGACCACCGCGGGCCCATCTATCTCCTCATACGGTCGGCCAAGGCACATCATTCCCGGCCAACCCAAAACGTCCACTCAAACTCTCGCGGTTACACCTCCCAAATCCTAAATTGATCTCGACCGCTCAACTTCACCGGACGAAGTGGGTGGCTTAGATCGCGTTTTCATGAGACGGTGAGACATGGGCGTGAACATCAGCCCGCCACTTTCACGCCAAGCCAACCGGCCAAGACCGACCAAGCTAGGTCGTCTTGGAAAACGCGCCGAAGAGAGCATGGCGCGGCTTCCTTGCGGCATCAAACTCCTATCGCAAATCGATCTCAACCACTCAACTTTACCGGTCGAATTGAGTGGCTTAGATCGCGCCTTCTTGGGAAAGTGAAGTATGGACGTGCTCACCGGTGTGTTGTCTACACACATGCCCGGTCGGTCCTCTTCAAAACCTTTCCCATGCTTGGTTTCTACCAAGCTAAAGAGTGATGCTTGCGCACCTCTTTAAAAAACCTAATTTCATCAACGGTCGCAGATGAGTGTCTCAAACATCATCTCATCCGTCCGACTTCACCAGCTTGGTTATACAACCCTGGTCAGGAGTTATTTGGTTAGTGAGGAGTCATTACCCATCACTTTACCACACCGTAATGCAAGACTGCATAAAATACACACGATACTCCACAAGTATCGACTTTCGAATAACGCAGTTATTCAATTCAAGATTACATGCTATCTTCCGTGGATCCACGATCCACATTCCGACATCAATCATGTCACAAATCGGGGATACTTATCGGGGTATTGGTCTGGCGGTTTACTGGCGTGCGGCGTGCAACGCGCCATTACAAGAACGTGTTAGGAAGTCATGGACGGTTAGAGATGAACTGGAGAAGTGGGCAAGACCGGTCGTATGCTACCGACACACAACTCCACCACTCCATCATTCCATTACCTCCACTTCCCACGAGAAACGTGAATGAGGCTCAATGACTTGTATAAATAGGTTCTCCGCCCTATTTCCAACAAGAAATACAAGAAAACGACAGAACAACACAAGTTCAGTCGACAGAAATCAAGTGTTGATACCGTCATATTCAACCATTTTCTGTTACAAGTCATAAGCAAGCCAACATCTTCACAATCTCAACATCTTCTTCGCTTCCCTCCCTAAGATCAACCCCATCTCCTTCACTTTGTGACCGAAACAAGTCCTGGAACGGCCATTTCTTGGTTTAGGGCCGGACTTGCGATTGATCTCTCGAATCTACAAGCACTCACCGCGCAAAGGCATTTGTTGTAGGTTTAAATTCATTCCTCATCCACACCACAAATTACCAAATTCGGCAGGAGTAGTTTTCACCCATCAACAATTGGCGACCACGGTGGGAGATTAATCTCTCGTTGTAAAGTCAATTTCTTCGAAATTCAATTCAATTTCATCAATCTCAAAAGGGTAGATCTTAGAATCGATTCAATCAAAAAATCATTATGGTGGAATTAAGGTCCGGGTCAAAGAATCAATTCCGATGGAGCCGTTGTGGATAACAATCCTGGTGTTGAAGTACTGTCGCTGGAACTACCGTGGTCAACATATCTCGTGGAGCCGTCACTTCTACCACCAAACACCAGTGAAGAACGGATATCCCAAGAGGAATAACTCCTCCCATCACGAGCCGAGCAGCCGCAAATCCCGGCATCTCTTCGAGCGTAACGCCTCCAAGTGGTTACAGTAACAACAACTTTCACTCCTCCATCGGGACGAGGAGCCGGAGACACAAGAGGAAGACCGCCGTCTAGTACCATTGCAGACTTGATGGAGAAACAGAAATTCTTGCTAAAACTCAAAAACAGATATGGCCGCAACTCGTAAAGAGGTACTCACTTTCCTTAAAACTTTGATCGAACGATTGCCGCAAGATTCACGGCAACCCTTGGAGTCGGCGAGAGATGCATTCAATACACCTGGAGCAGGCATTTCCACTCTGACTCACATGAATGAAGAAACTCGTGTTGCTCCTGAGCGCCAAGGGGAGAGAGGCCAGTCTTCCAACTTCATTACGCGTGAAGATCTAGAGCGACTTCTCCAAAATCGAGGAAAAGGGGACCGAACAGGACGTACACCAACATCGGCCGCCGTACCCTCAAGATGTGCAACGGATTCCTCTACCAAGAGGTTACACCTCTCCCCGATTCTCCCTCTACGACAGCACGTAATGCTCGTGAACACATTTCTCGATTCTTGAAGCCTTGGGGAACATGAATACAATCATGTTTTACGCCTAAAAGAATTCTCAAAATCACTCACGGGGAGAGCATACACGGTACAACAACATTGCGCCTAACAAAGATATCCAATTGGAGCGAGATGGTCGGTGCTTTCTACAGAAGTATTTCTTCGTGTTCGAACAAATCACGTTTTCGCACCGGGAAGAATTCTCCACGGAACAATGAACATCCTAACGACTTCGTTAAAAGATTCGTAACTCAAGCACTTCGGATTGTCACGACCCGAATGTCACCGAACGGCAATTGGTGGAATCATGCATCAATGGGATGATACCCATATACCGCGCCCGTTAGAGAATCGGGATTTCAAACATTCTCTCGAACTCCACGAAGCCGCAAAGCGTTCAAAGAACAATCGCACCAAAGACTACTAGAAAGAACCAGAGTTGTTCGAAATGAAGATTTGCGTGAAAGTCGAGGAAGCAGGCGTCTCACAAACAAACAATACAACACCGGCCCTTCTGTGAGTGTGGTAAGCGGAGGAGAAAAGAGGAAAGCTTCGATGACGGAACAACAAACTAAGCGAACATCCGCAACACACAAGACTCCGTCTCGAAAAGGAACAGACAAGACTCCTGCACAAAACGCCAAAGACACGGGTTTTCCTTTTCCCATGAATGAAGTGATAGAGCTCTTGGAAGCGTGGATCCAAGATGATGCCGTAAAACTACCCCCTATCAGGCGTCCTCCGACCGAGGAAGAAATAGCAGATCCAGAGATCATCGTTGCTACCACAGGTTCGTCCATCATCCAACCAAAGATTGCAACAAAGTTGAAACAAATATTCAGGGAAAAGGTAGAGACGGGAGCTCCGGCTTGGAAATGAAGGTGTTCATAGAGATCCTCTACCTATCCAGAAACCGTATGATTTCTCGGGGACTCTGTTCGCAAGACCGTACAATCTATGATGGAGCGCATATGTGAAATCTTGTATTTCTCCAAGGGACAGCGTCAAGACATATTTGCGGCCCTCAATCACGTTGTGTCAGGCAGGCGTTTGCATCCCGGAGCAGTTCAAGAACCTCAGACTCTCCCCGCAAGACGCGAACAAGGGAAACCGGGGACTCCTAACCGTCACTTGTTTAAGGGGCGTTAAGTTCGATAGCGTGTTAATTGACACGGTTTCCGAATTTAACATCATTATGTCAAGACCTTGAAAGCGGCAAAGATTTCAAGCAAGAAGCTACCCGTCATCCAACTATGGTCGTGGATTCAGACGGAGAGCTTAGAGATGCATATGGATACATTGATCTTGAAGTCAAATTGGGAGATGCCTCAACACAAGCAAAGTTCTACATAGTCAAAGAACATCCCAACTACGACATGATCCTAGGGCGCTCTTGGACGCATGACAACAAAGCCATACGGAAGTCTGTCCTCTACCGGTTTCGATACTCCGAAAGAGTCTCCAACACGCCCGCTGGACTACCCGATGACCTGTCTCGCTGCCGCACCAACAACTTGCCAATATGACACAACTTCTGGGAGAGAGCCTGTCGGCATACACCGAAAGGTTAGGTCTCAAGTAAGTCTCATCACACAACCCTCCTTGCAAACTACCGCCCCTCATTCCGACAAGTCCTGGGACTGGCTCCAACCAACAAGCCCACCGCGGCTAGGAGATGCGAATGGGAAGCCGGCCCTTTCAAGCGTTTCATCAAGAGCATAGAAGCCGTCTTGGTCAAAAACGATAAGGCCAAGACACAAGTATCTACACGACCAAACCCATTTGGAATTGGAGACTTGGTGACGAAGGCGACTACATTCAATATTGGGAGCATGACGGTGAAGATGACTACTCCACCCGACTCACCCACCGAAAGAGAAGATGAACCTGCACTGGCAGAGATGTTATCCTAGGCGGCTACCGCAAGCTCATCAACGCCGATAACCCGGAGGGCATAACAATTCACTCACGATGGCTCAAACCTTACCGAGCTTAAGATACCGTGCTACCACTTTCCATCATTCTCCACACTTTAAAACGCTGTGCTATTTTTTTTCCAGCGTGTTTCCTTTTGCGATTTCATGTCATGCTTGTAATTCCTCCAAAAATGATTGCAATACTTGCATTCATAGTTAGGGTTCCAATTTTTAATCCTCAATTTAATTGAAGTACTATTTCCATCTGAGAACCTCTCTACCCCTAAATCAACACATTAAAGCAGAGCAAGAAGGGAAACCCTAAGCAAGTATCTCATGGGAAGAAGGAAACAGAACGTGTGTACAGAAAGGAAAACGATTGCTATCTGCCCCAGCAAAGCCAGGAAGATCTTGCATCACAGGTCCGTAAATGTTCCATCATGATAAATACTTCTTTTATCACAAAGAATCACGTGTGAAGGCGCACCCTTGCGCCTGAGAAGGTTCGGTTACAGTCTTGGCAAAGGATTGTAAAGGAAAGCTTTATTCAAATAATCAAAAGAAAAACCTTGAACTCAGCCGCCACTGAGTACAAGGAAGATGTTCGAGCATGCAGAATATACTTGGAAAGAAAAACAAAACAAAAGAAATTTCAATCATCAAGAGGGTCGGTCTCGCCCACAACACCGTCTACTCCGTCAATTGTCGATGCACCTCCCTCCGGATCTTCCTCAACTTCGCAGACGGGCATCTCCGCCGCAGCAAAGCAGCAGCGCACTCCGTCCCAACATCAGCAGCTGGGAGCATCAAATGGCGCAGAACATCGGGGGGCGCGCAAATTGCTTTCACATGTCCGAGACCTCTCGTATCGTAATCAAGAATTATCACGCCGTCCGAACGGGTAATCACACTTGCCTTCATTCGGAGGTCGTTCGTGCTCAACTCTCCGCCTCTTCAACCGCGCCGCAAATCTCTCTCGCCTTGCGCTTACTAGTGTCCGCAGCGTTTCCTCGCGCCTCCGCCGCTCCTCCATGTCAATTGCAGTGAAAGTGCACAGATACGTCCTCGACAATACGAAGGTGGGAGATAGACATCCCTCAGATAGCACGGCCGACTTCGCGAAGTGGAAGATCAACCCTAGCCATTACTTCTCCATGCGCATGGTCTTTGTGCTTGTCAACTTCAAAACTTCTTTCTGGGGAAGTAACAGAATGAGCGTCTACCGCTTCCATGATAATCTGCAGAGAAGAAGAGGTTATGAGCACATACAAAAAAAAAAGAAAGGATCATCAAATCCATTGATCAATTAATCAGAAAATCAGAGCAGTACCTGAGATACCTGGGATAAAGAATAAACGACCACGTTGAGATGATTCTTTATAATCTCACAAGTCTCCATTGTAATCCCGGTAAGGAAGAGAAGTCTCTACTTACCACCTATGAAGGCTACTAGTTCGGGATAACAATCAACAAGGCTTATCAAATTCACCTGAGGAAGGCCGTGTATAACTAAGGAAGTACACCTGAAGGAGCGGCCGGACTCATACATGTACGAAAGGAACCAAAGCGACTCACCGGATCAAGTCCTGCTTCCTCCGCATCCTTAATCAAGACCGACCAGTTCCAGGGAAACGCCTGACAATGTGAAACTATCCGGTAAATATGTATTCACTCCCGGCTTGGTCATTTCGTATGTCACCATCTCATGCCTACCACACAATAGTGTAACCATTATGTGCTAGGCAGGGGACTTAATGTTGATGGTGGATTTTCGATTAAGGCTAAATTTGTAAGTAACCAGAAAATCATGCGCTGACATCTTGTAAAAGATAAAGCCGTTTATAAGTGACGGATACTCCTCACTTAATTCACCAAGAATGGAGCATGCAAAGAACAATCCCATTCTCGTGAATACATGAAATTCCTCCAGGTTGGAGCATGCAAAGAACAATCCCTTCCCGTGAATTTCATATCAGCCTTGTATTTCCTGTACCCATTATCGGTGTGGCATGACGACCGCGTGTTACTCTGTAAGAGTAACACGAACCTCCAAGCACTATAATGAATCCATGTACGAAATACCCGTACAGGCTGATTCTCGGTGTGTTATACTAGCCCGAGCCCTCTCGGTGTGTTATACTAGCCCGAGCCCTCTCGGTGTGTTATACTAGCCCGATTGAGCATCCGGACTTGACTGTATCAGTCTCCGGATATGATCTGATCGCAGTCATCCAACTCCACAAGCATGATTGGATGACCACAGATCAATTCCATCACCCCCAAGCAGGTATGGAATACACACGGCCTTAGCTGGCCAGATATGATCTGATCGCAGTCATCCAACTCCACAAGCATGATTGGATGACCACAGATCAATTCCATCACCCCCAAGCAGGTATGGAATACACACGGCCGACCGCATGGTCGACCATTGGCCTTTGCTTGCCAAAAGAAAACCGTTCATACCAAGCATTATGACGGAAAATCCTAAATTAGGGATTGCGGCATATTACATGTGCCTTAAAACGGTCTCGACCATCCATCTTCGCAGGCATAGATGGAGGGTGTAGATGTAGACTCAAAAGGCCCGAGCATGTCGACACAACCACCATGTGACCGCCACACAATTGACCAATCGGTCAAAACCAACAATGTTTGGCCGTGACAAAATCGTCACCCAAACAGAGGAGGCGCACGGCTTTGAAAACCAAAGCTAGGGTTTTGAGCATCACGAGCGTCCATCTTCTCCCGGCACTAACGGAGGGTCCCAGATTAGATTAAGCAGTCCGGTCATACCAAAGATGACCACCGCGGCCCATCTATCTCCTCATACGGTCGGCCAAGGCACATCATTCCTGGCCGACCCAAAACGTCCACTCAAACTCTCGCGGTTACACCTCCCAAATCCTAAATTGATCTCGACCGCTCAACTTCACCGGACGAATTGGGTGGCTTAGATCGCGTTTTCATGAGACGGTGAGACATGGGCGTGAACATCAGCCCGCCACTTTCACGCCAAGCCAACCGACCAAGACCGACCAAGCTAGGTCGTCTTGGAAAACGCGCCGGAAGAGAGCATGGCGCGCGGCTTCCTTGCGGCATCAAACTCCTATCGCAAATCGATCTCAACCACTCAACTTTACCGGTCGAATTGAGTGGCTTAGATCGCGCCTTCTTGGGAAAGTGAAGTATGGACGTGCTCACCGGTGTGTTGTCTACACACATGCCCGGTCGGTCCTCTTCAAAACCTTTCCCATGCTTGGTTTCTACCAAGCTAAAGAGTGATGCTTGCGCACCTCTTTAAAAAACCTAATTTCATCAACGGTCGCAGATGAGTGTCTCAAACATCATCTCATCCGTCCGACTTCACCAGCTTGGTTATACAACCCTGGTCAGGAGTTATTTGGTTAGTGAGGAGTCATTACCCATCACTTTACCACACCGTAATGCAGGACCTGCATAAAATACACACGATACTCCACAAGTATCGACTTTCTGAATAACGCAGTTATTCAATTCAGCATTACATGCTATCTTCCGTGGATCCACGATCCACATTCCAGACATCAATCATGTCACAAACTGGGGGATACTTACTGGGGTATTGGTCTGGCGGTTTACAGCGTGCAGCGTGCAACGCGCCATTACAAGAACGTGTTAGGAAGTCATGGACGGTTAGAGATGAACTGGAGAAGTGGGCAAGACCGGTCGTATGCTACCGACACACAACTCCACCACTCCATCATTCCATTACCTCCACTTCCCACGAGAAACGTGAATGAGGCTCAATGACTTGTATAAATAGGTTCTCCGCCCTATTTCCAACAAGAAATACAAGAAAACGACAGAACAACACAAGTTCAGTCGACAGAAATCAAGTGTTGATACCGTCATATTCAACCATTTTCTGTTACAAGTCATAAGCAAGCCAACATCTTCACAATCTCAACATCTTCTTCGCTTCCCTCCCTAAGATCAACCCCATCTCCTTCACTTTGTGACCGAAACAAGTCTGGAACGGCCATTTCTTGGTTTAGGCCGGACTTGCAATGCATTGATCTCTCGAATCTACAAGCACTCACCGCGCAAGTGCATTTGTTGTAGGTTTAAATTCATTCCTCATCCACACCACAAATTACCAAATTCGGCAGGAGTAGTTTTCACCCATCAACATAAAGGTTTTCGAATAATTTCATGATCACAATGTTCTTCATTCGTCATTGAAAAACAATTTCATTGTACTTATCCCCAAGAAGGCGGGTATAGAGGAAGTAAAAGATTTTCGTCCAATTAGCCTTATTGGAAGTGTGTACAAAATCATTTCAAAGGTTTTGGCGGAGCGTTTAGAGATATACCTTCCTACTCTAATCTCAACAACTCAATCTAGTCTTATTAAAGGAAGACAAATTCTTGATGGAGTATTGATAGCAAACGAATGTGTGGATTCTAGACTTCGTCAAAAATTACCGTGGTTGGTTTGCAAGCTTGATTTTGAAAAGGCATTTGATAATGTGAATTGGAACTTTTTAAATGAATTCTTATTCAAAATGGGTTTGGTGGTGTTTGGAGGGCTTGGATTAGAAATTGTTTAACATTATCAAAATTTTTGGTTCTTGTTAATGGATCGTCTTTCGGTTACTTTGGTAGTGAAAAAGGACTTTGTCAAGGAGACCCTCTTTCTCCTTTTCTCTTTACTATTGTTGGTGAAGTCTTAAGTTGTATGTTGAGCAAAGCACAAGAACATGATCAAATCTCGGGTTTTTCGGTCAAGAGGGGGAAAAATAAATAAATCACTTGCAATTCGCCGATGACACTATCATTTTTCTTGATGCTAAGAGAGAACAGGTTGATGCCCTTCGTTACCTTCTTCTTTGTTTCGAGTTAACTTCGGGTTTGAAGATAAATTTCTCTAAAATTTGGGGTAGTGGACGAGGATGAAGTTGAAAATTATGCTAACATGTTAGGATGCAAGTATGCGAGCTTTCCTAGCATATATCTTGGGCTCCCTTTGGGAGACAAGGTAGGAGGCACTCAAAAATGGGAAAAAAAACTTGAAATTTGTGGGAAAAGAGTTACTTCATGGAATGGGAAAACATTAGCAAGATGAGGTAAGTTAACTCTCATCAAAAGCGTTCTAGCTAGTCTTCCCATTTATTATCTCTCTAATTTTCTTGCTCCTTGCTCCATAACTAAGAAAATTGATAGAGTTGTGAGAAATTTCTTATGGGATGATCAAAATAAGAAATTTCTTATGGGATTATCAAAATAAGAAAATAATTCACAATATTGGTTGGAAATTGTCTTCAAAACCAAAGGTGGTCTTGGTATAAGAAGAACTAAGCAAGTGAACTCGGCTTTGATAAAAAAATGGTGGTGATGCTTTGGCGTAGAGAAATATGCGTTGTGGAGGAAGATCATAGTTGAAAAATTTGACGAAACATTTACCGATTGGGAAACTATCCAACCCAAAGGATCGAAAGGTGGTAGTTTGTGGTTTAATATCTATAAAGAGCTTGAAGATTTCAATAAAAGTATTAGATTCAAGATTTGGGTGGGTGAGGAAATTATATTTTGGAAGATTCTTGGCTTGGTGAAGAAAGATTATGTGATATGTTTCCTTTGGCTTATGAAGCTTCAAGGACCAAGGAGTTTGTGGTGGCTAGTATGTATAAAGTTAGGGAAGGTGGTGTAAGGTGGGCGTTTATGTCTAGACAAAGATACCCTAAACCATTTCAAGTGAAGTGTTATCTATATCAAATCTTCTTTCTTCCATCTCTATTCAAGAAGGGGTTATGGATACCCGAATTTGGGTTGGTAGTGATCATGGTCAATATACAATTAAAGATGGAATTAAAGACAACAACGATCAAGGTGAGCCGGATTATACAATCAATGTTCTCTGGAGTAATGAATACCCTCACAAAATCAATTTCTTTCTTTGGCTTCTTTCTCATGATCGAGTAATGACGGCGGATAAACTTTTAAGAATAGGTATGGATGTCTCTAGTGTATGTCATTTTTGTGAGGAAGACGATGAATCAAGTGCGCATTTGTATTATGGTTGTTGGAGAATTCGGAGAATATGGGATTACTTTGTTGAAGGGTGCCAATTTGGATGGTCATACGACCCTAATGTCATTATATTTATGAAGACTTGGAAGTTGAATTGGGGAGATGAAAGACTTTAGTCAAATATGGAATAACATCCCGGTTGCTATATGGTGGTGCATATGGAAAGAGCGAAATGCAAGAACCTACGATAACAAAAAAAAAAAAACTTTAACAAGCCTCATTACAGATATCAAATTACAAGCGTTTTTTTGGGCCGAATCAAATGCAAGAATGTTGGGGCTTACGGTAAATATGGTGATTTCTCTATAAGATTCATTATACGGGCCTCCGTAATTTTTTGTGGTTCTTTATTTGGGTAGCCGAATTCCCATTCGGTTCCCCTTTTTTTTTGTTCGATTGTAATCATTGGGTTAAGGTACACCTCTTAAGTGCCTTTTTTTCAATGGAATTTCTTTTTAACCGATCAAAAAAGAAATGTTAGAATGTGTGATTAACCTGCGTGGTCATTAAGAGTAGTTTTGTCCGATTTACATAGTGTATCAAATCGTTGTTAATAATGGTAATATTTTTTTTAGTTAAGCTAATTGTTTCGGCAATTTACCCATAAGGGCCATAACCATTTAAAAGTTATTGTAGCCATCACCGCTTATTTTTCCTCAAGTAAGCATATACCGGATTATTCCTGCAGCTAACATTTTTTTTTTTGATGGAAAAGATCATATATTAAAGCTAGCAAATGTAATACAACAGATTTACAAAATCATCTTTATCAAACAAATTATAGTCTATGCTAGATTTATGAACTCGTTGATGTAGGCTTTCCGACATGTGTTGTAACCTTTTTAGTCTAGCCTCCTTAGCTATGTAGTCTGCTGCCTTGTTGTTTTTTCTCCTTATGAATTTCACTTTAGCTTGGGGTAGCTCGTCCAGAATTATTCTTATTTCCTGCAAAGTATTTTCTGCCGGCCACGGATATTCTGAAGTCACCCTGTTTAATTTGTCTGCTAAAGCTTTACAGTCAATTGCAATGACCACACTTGATAGTATGTTATCCTTTAGCCACGTAATTGCTTTTAACAAGGCTTTTGCTTCCGCATGAAAGCTGACGTAGCCCACTCCGAACCCGCCGAGAGATGCATGAAACTCTCTTCATCTACAGAATACAAGATGAAATCATATCCCATCGAAGTGTCTTCTTTGTAAGATGCATCAATGAATATTATCCCGTCGGAATTCAGGTTGGACCAAGAATTGTTGACTGATATTTTCTTTTGATTCTCCTTATTACTTTGAATGGTATTTGACGGGGTGGAGTTTAAGAAACCATTTATTTGTCCTAATAAATTGACTGGATCTGGATGAATTTCTTCAAAAACAACCGAACATCTGTATTTCCAAATGAACCAAAGTGTTGTGGATATTTTTACTTGAAGATGTTTTAGATCCGCTTCCGTAACCCACCATTTAACCCGATCAATAGCCGAGCTGTGAGAATAAGCGATGATTATATTATGTAGAGATAGACCAAACCAAACTGCTCTTGCAAAAGGGCACTCGCAGAAAAGATGAGTCTCCGTTTCTTGCACTTGATTATTACATAACCGGCAAATCGGGTCAATTTTCTTATTGTGAGCACCTAATCTAGCCGACGTCGGAAGGACTCTTTGCAGTATTTTCCAGATGAGAAGCCGAATTCTAGGGATAGTTTGGATTTCCCAGATCTTGCTCCACGGGAAATCTGGGTTATCATAATTTTCGGGATCCTGATTGACTAGAAATGTATAGACATTTTTAGCCGAGAATTTTCCCGATTGATGGTGTCTCCATCGAATAATATCTTGTTCATGATTCCTGGGGTTTAAAGCTTGGATTTTTTCCTTATCCTATGGGTAGAAAAATTGGTTTAGCTTTTCGTGGTCCCATCTATTCTGATCTGTAATTATTTCTTGAACTCTTGTTGGAGCCTGTTCTTGACTGTTGGTTTAATTTTTTGGATTATATCAGTATTGGGTATCCATCTGTCTTCCCATATTTTCACCGAAGCTCCGTTTTTGACTTGCCATATAAAATTACCTTTTATCAGCTCTAGCCCTTTTTGAATGCTAGTCCAAATCCACAAAAGATTCGAAATTTTGGATTTTTCTAGGGGGTGGGAACTCGGAAAGTATTTTGCTTTTAACAATTTGACCCATAGTTGGTCTTGTTCTGTGACCAGTCTACTAGCAAGTTTGGTAAGGAGGGCTAAGTTAAAGTGATGTGGGTTTTTAATTCCTAAGCCGCCTTGGGATATGGGTTTGCATATACTTTTCCAGGCCCTTATAAATCCTCCTTGTCTTTTTTGCCCATCTTTTTTCCACCAAAAGTTTCTCTGAATACGGTCAAGCTGATCGAGAGTTGTTTTCGGCAGGGCGAGGACTTGCATTTGATACGTCGGATAAGATTGAAGAACCGATTTAATCAAAACAGTCCTCCCAGCTTGAGATAACAGTTTCGATTTCCAACCTTGTAACGTAGAGTAATAACGTTGTAAAAGCGGTTCAAAGTTGGCTTTTCTGTTTTTGTCAAAGAAAAGCGGTGTACCCAGGTATCTATCATTTTTGGTCATCAGTTGGACTTTTAAAATTCCTGCAATTATTTTTCCATGTCTTGGGTGTATTTTTGGGCTGAAGTAGACACTGGATTTTTGTAGGTTCACCATTTGCCCTGCGATATTCCCAAATAACTGTAAAATTTCTAATAAACTTTTCGCTTCCCCTAGGTCTGCTTTTGTGAATAAAAAGCAGTCGTCCTCAAATAAAAGGTGGGAGATATTTGGAGCATCTTTGTTTATCTGGAATCCCGATATTCTCTTGTCTTCAATTGCCTTTTCGAGAAGCCTAAAGAGGATTTCCATGCAAACTAGGAAGAGATATGGTGATAAGGGGTCCCCCTGTCTTACCCCCCTAGAAGTAATAAAAGTTGGCCCCGGAGATCCATTTAGAAGGATTGAGAATGAGGTTGTAGATATGCATTGTAGAACGAACTTTGTCCAGAATTCCGAAAAGCCAAGAGCTAATAGGACTTTCTCGATAAAATTCCATTCGACCCTATCAAAAGCTTTTGATGGATCTAGTTTTAACGCTAGAAAGCCCTTTTTTTTTTCTTGGAGGTTTTCATCGAATGGATAAGTTCATGGGCAATTATGATGTTGTCGGTGATTTGCCGACTAGGGAGAAATGCCGATTGATTAGGGGAGATTATTTTATCTAGAAGGGGTTTTAGTATGTTAGCTAATATCTTGGATATGATTTTGTAAATAGTATTACTCAGGCTAATAGGTCTGAAATCTCCCGGGGTTTGTGGTGTGGAAATTTTTGGGATGAGGGTTATGAAAGAATGATTTAGATCTTTGTCGAGAGAGGCCGAACGAAAGAACTCTTGGACAGTATCGATGATATCATTTCTCAGAATGTCCCAATTAGCTTTAAAGAAGCCTGGCTGGAAACCATCTGGGCCAGGGGCTCCCCATTGATTCATATTGGAAAGAGTGAGCCAAATTTTTTCTTTAGTGGGGATTGCAGACATGACGACATTATCTTCTAAACTGATGCAAGGATTTATGATTGTAGCTAGATCAAAGTCGAAGTTGCTATTTTGGGACGATCCTATCTGAGATCCATAGCCCAGAGGGTTCTCTAAGAAAGTTTTTTCAACTGCAGCTAACAGTTAAAAAAACTGCCTCACTAAATTTAAAACCCAATAATTACTGGAATTAAGAATCTAAAATTTTGGAAATTTACTGTTGATCAAGAAATTAAATACACTAATTTTCTTGAGCCACACTCTCGCGCACTACAGCAGTACAGCTCTTTCACTATCTCAGTGCACACGTGACGTGATACGGTTGCACAAAGGCGGATATTCCAAGAATTGTCCTACTTCCAATAAAACAGTAGTCCCAAGCCAATAGAATTTGTCTCCCCAAAAAGATATAAAATCATACACGACATATCTTTGCCACGTAGTCAAATTTGGATTTTTCTACTCGTCAGATTAAAAGACGTACAAACTCTAATACACCAGAAACACAGCTTATCAGTATATCAGAAATATCGCGATCTTAAATATATTTTTATTGGACGGCTTATGTTGTTAATTAGAATTAGGCGTGGTATAGTCCGTCAGATTATTAGTTTATGCTAAGGTAAGCCGTAGTTAGGTATAGTTTTAACCTGCGCACGGTAGGGTAACCGAACTGCGAAGAAATAATTAAATAAGGAAAAACTCGCGTGCTCTCTCGATCACTCGAAACAACGGCAAGCATCACGCAAAATACTGCCCTTCCCCGATCGAACTACTTGTTTATAAATACAAGAAATCTGTGGTTGGTGGTTTTTGTCTCTTAAATTTTCTCTCTGACTCAACGAAAACACGAACACCAACAAACAAAGGTGAAACTAGATCTCTGATCTTATCTTTTGATTTCTTTTTAAGATTTAGGTTTTAGTTGTATTAATGTTATCAACAGAATCCATGTTTTTATTTTATCTGAATTCTGATTTGAGATCTTGTTTTTTTTTTAAGATGGGAAGTGCTGAAGTTTCATTCAAATTGTCGGATCATCCAAAGCTTCCTAAAGGGAAGGTAGTAGCTCAGATTGTTTTGGATGGATGGGGAGAAGCTAATCCTGACCAGTTTAACTGTATCCATGTTGCTCAAACACCAACCATGGATTCTCTAAAACAGGTAAAAATCTTATTGAATCTCCATTGAATTCCTCTTTTATTTCCGATGATCTGATGAAAATTTATTGGCTAATTAAAAGTTAATCTCCAGAAGCTCTATTTTTCGATGATTTTGATGTTATCTTATTCATAGATCTTGTTCTGTTCCATTTCCGCTGATTTTTATTTTTGTCTTTATCTAGATTTGGTGGTAGTCATTGGGCCATTTCTATTCTTATTTGTGTTTCACTTATTCAGACAGTTTCTATCAGATTTGATGTCTTTTTTTTTTCTTTTTTTCTTTTCTTCTTTTCTTTCTCTATTTATATTATATAAGCTAAATTCATAGTTCACTTCATTGCATGCATGTATGTAATCATGTGAATGTGTGTTAAACCCAATCATTGTTCATCATTAGAATCTTTAATCTTGTTCATCATTAGAATCTTTACTCTTAATCGCTTTGTTCAATTTAATTATTTTTGTGAGAATAAACAAATATACAGGTAGTTGAATCTAATTTTTCATATAAGATAAGCTGTCTTCTGAATGTTTGTTGAAACTAATTAAACCTTGCTTGACTTGGGGTACTTTGAAAGTCCCATACTCCTAAATCCCCGTGGGTTTTGAGAAAATACCTCTTATAATTTTGTTGTTGTTAGACTTGCTTAGGTATGCCTTTTATCTCTCGTCCTTCCAAAACTCCTTCCAAAACTTGTCAGGTATCCACTGTAAACCTCTGATGAGAATACTAAAATAAGGCTAGTAGCATACTAAAATTTTCGCCATATATCCAATCTGATTCAGAGCTTGCCGAAATATTACACTGATTATCTTTACCCTGCTCACTAATATTATGTTTTCTTTTGAATATCAGTCAGATGCTTATGCTTCAAAATAAAAGTCAGATGCTTATGCTTGGCATTGATTTTTTTATATTTTTTTATGGCCTAATATTGGTACAACCTTTGATATTAGAGAAACACGATCTATCTGATGGATTTTCTTGTACTCTCACTTTCATCTTGATTGGTCTTAAGTAAATATTGTTCCTCAATTCCAATATGTTTATTAATGTGAGTAATATGTTTGCTTAGCTGACATTTACTCTTTGTCTGGCGTGAAGGGTGCACCTGAGAAGTGGAGATTGGTAAGAGCTCATGGTAAGGCAGTTGGTCTCCCAACTGAAGATGACATGGGTAACAGTGAAGTTGGACATAATGCCCTTGGTGCTGGAAGAATTTTTGCTCAAGGGTAAGCCTTTCAATTTGATAATTTCGTTTCGTTCTTTTGTCTTTTCCTCTTTTCCCTCTTTCTTAAGTAATCAAAATACTGAGCATTATTATTTTATTTTATTTTTACTCTAGGATGAAATCTTGCCTAGTCATGAAGTTTGTTTTCATTTCCTTGAAAAAATGTAAATTGTTGTATCACATGTATTGTTTCGTCCTATTTTGTTTGCCACTCTGTTCACGTAATATGCTGTGTAACTTTGTGTTGGTGAGTATATTTTCTAAAGATCTATATGGTTCTGAATGCAGTGCCAAGCTTGTTGACATTGCACTTGCCTCGGGAAAGATCTTCGATGGAGAAGGCTTTCAGTACATCAAGGAATCCTTTAAGGATGGCACCCTCCACCTAATTGGGTTATTGAGTGATGGAGGTGTCCACTCTCGAATTGATCAAGTGCAGGTACGGTTACATTTGATGAATGTACCCTTCTTTCTTCATTAACCAAGGAAAACGACATTGTTTTGCTCCATTTGTGCTTTGGTTCGTCTTTGGTACTTGAGGCACTATATTTATTTGTTCGTTTCTCTGTGCAGTTGCTATTAAAAGGAGCCAGCGAGAGGGGTGCCAAAAGAATCCGCCTTCATATTCTCACCGATGGTCGTGATGTTTTGGATGGTTCAAGTGTAGGGTTTGTTGAAACTATTGAGAATGACCTTGCACAACTGCGAGCAAATGGTGTTGATGCACAAATTGCATCTGGTGGGGGTCGCATGTATGTCACAATGGACCGTTATGAGGTATTAGAAACTCTCTTGAGCAGTCAATTGTAGCTTTAAGGTTTTATTTGCAGAAATACACCAAATCTGGTTGAAGTAGACCATTTGTGCTGGTATATATCCACGAAAAAGTAATGCCTCTCAAAGTTAGATATCCTTTCTTATAGGACCATGTGCAATTAGGGCTATCACCGACCTTGTAGATTGCCGAACTCGTAGGTGAAGTATTTGTTAAATACCATGATTCCATCTGCTTGATTATCGAATGATATTATTGTATATATTTTTGTTGATTATGACTTCAGCTGGGTAACTGACATTTTTCTTTATTATTAGAACGACTGGGGTGTTGTGAAAAGAGGATGGGATGCTCAAGTTCTTGGTGAAGCACCATACAAATTTAAGAGTGCTTTAGAAGCAGTTAAGACACTGAGGGCAGAACCAAAGGCCAATGACCAATACTTGCCTCCATTTGTTATAGTTGATGATAGTGGCAAGGCTGTTGGCCCAGTTTTGGACGGTGATGCTGTTGTGACTTTCAACTTCCGTGCAGATCGTATGACTATGCTTGCTAAGGCCCTTGAATACGATGACTTCAAGGATTTTGACCGCGTTAGATTCCCAAAGATCCGTTATGCTGGTATGCTCCAGTATGATGGTGAGTTGAAGCTTCCAAACAAATACCTAGTTTCACCACCAGAGATTGATAGAACATCTGGTGAATACTTGGTGCACAATGGTGTCCGTACTTTTGCCTGCAGGTACGGGATATTGTTATTTCTTAATTTTTGTTGTTGAGTAGAGCTGTATATATTTTGTAGCTGATTTTTAATATAATTCTCTTGTTCATTCAACAGTGAGACTGTTAAGTTTGGTCATGTTACCTTCTTCTGGAACGGGAACAGATCTGGATACTTTAAAGAAGATATGGAGGAATACGTTGAAATTCCAAGTGATAGCGGAATTACATTCAATGCCCAGCCGCTAATGAAGGCCTTGGAAATTGGTGAGAAGGCAAGGGATGCTATTCTTAGTGGCAAATTCGACCAGGTACTGCAAATGATTTGATAATTAAAATGCTACTAACATTTTGGATGGGCTTTCGAGTTGATTAACGTGTATATCTTTGTTTTCCAGGTACGTGTCAACATTCCAAACAGTGACATGGTTGGACACACTGGTGACATTGAGGCAACTGTTGTCGCTTGCAAGGCTGCTGATCAAGCTGTTAAGGTAATATTTCTTGATTAATTGTTTTTCATCATCCACTTATGTGCATCTCTGTAATATCAAATCTGACGGTTTAAAGGTGCTTGCTCATTGCGTGATAGCACTAGCCTTGAATATGGCAAACATCATTTCTCTACTTCTCATTGTACTTGTGTATATCAGCTGGAATCAATAACTTGAATGTGCTTTTAGATATTTTGTTTCCATTCACAGTTGGGTGTTCTTGATGTTTCAAGTTCCATAGTTAGGATTAATTTGTAAAGTTTTTATTTTGTGTGCTGTTTAATCAATATACATTTTGCTCTTCCAGATGATTATTGATGCGATCGAGCAAGTTGGTGGAATTTATCTTGTTACTGCCGATCATGGTAATGCTGAAGATATGGTGAAGAGGAACAAAAAAGGAGAACCCCTGCTAGATAAAAATGGGAACATTCAGATCCTCACTTCCCACACTCTTCAACCAGTAAGTGAACGGTTCAGTAATAAATTTTATTAGGCAATACTCCCAAACATGAAAGATCTTGTTAGAACCCCCAAGTTAGGAAAGAAAATTTCTCATGGTGATTTTGTGTGTTATTCTCAGGTCCCAGTTGCCATTGGTGGGCCTGGTTTAGCTCCAGGAGTTAGATTCCGCAGTGATGTTCCTGAGGGTGGTCTCGCCAATGTTGCCGCAACAATGATGAACCTCCATGGATTTGTGGCTCCAGATGACTACGAGACAACTCTAATTGAGGTTGTCTAGAAAACTGTTAATTTGAAAAATCACTCCCAGGGTCTGCAGAGGAAGAGATAAATTAGAGTCAGAATACAAGAACTTGCTTATCGGGAGTGTTTATGTATTTTTTTTTACTCAATATTGAGCGCTCAACTAGTCACGCTGTTCTTAGTGCGTGTGAAGCGGTATTTTACATCATAATGTGCAAAACAGTTTTTTGTTTTTGTTTTATTTTGAGAGACTCCTGCGAAGAGGAGATAATGTCATAATTTAATCTCAGAAGAATAGAGTTTTATAAATGATATTCTTTCTTGATAGAATCAAAATCAGTTTTTATGCATTCTTGAAGTGTGTTCTCTAAGTAGTTTTAGTCCAGCAATAGCAAATCCCTGAGGTCCTGAGCCTTGTAATTTCACAGATGGATGCAGTCTAGCTGTAGCATATCAACTAGTATATAACATATCCTTGAGCCTTGGATTGTTTCAGTTGCCTAGAGAGGTGCAAAATTTCGAAATGCCTCGGCACGAATTTGGCCGATAATCTCTCCATTTTTCAGTGGTTGTTATAATGGTGCTGTAATTACTCAACCACATCCACGCCCTACTCAATAATTCTCCCCTTAACGTTACCCATATTCCACGTACATATATTCAAATCTATGAGAGAGAAACAAGCGCAATTTTGAAATTTGAAAAAAGAAAATGTAACGGCCACATTATTTTTGTATCCACATCAATAGCTTTGAAGATTTATCACTCCTCAAATATCTAACTTTACTTTCCCCATCCCCTCCTCTCTCTTTCTCTCCTCTCCATCTCTCTGAGAAACTTGATCAAATGGCGTCTCTAACACCAGGAATCCTACTAAAACTTCTACAATCAATGAATTCAGACACTAAAGTAGCAGGAGAACACAGATCAGTTCTATTACAAGTCATAGGAATAGTTCCAGCTTTAGCAGGTCAAGATCTCTGGCCAAACAATGGTTTCTTTGTTCAACTTTCTGATTCTACAAACTCAACTTATGTATCTTTATCAGAGCGTGATAATGAATTGATTCTTACGAATCGGTTACAACTAGGTCAATTTGTTTATGTAGAAAGATTACAGTTCGATTCTCCTGTTCCTCGTGTTTCTGGTCTTCGTCCTATTCATGGTCGTCATTCATTTGTTGGAACTCCTGAACCACTTATAGCTAAAATTTCACCTTCTAAACGTGGATTTGTTATTCAACCTGTTTCTGATTCTGATCCATCAGTGCATCCGATATCTGCTTATGTTTCTAATAAGAAACGTGAGGAACCGTCGAAATCTGAGAAAGATACATCAACACCTTCAAGGCCTGCTCTTGCTTCTCGTGATAATGTTCCATCTTCAAATTCAGGTAATCTCAACAAGCGGTGAAGCTTTTTTTTTTTTTTTTAATTTTGATTTCAGTTTAGTGCCCTAATTCTATTAGTATCCCTCTTTAAATGGAAATTGCAATCAATCTATAAAGAATGCCCTAGATTTGCCTAGATATTAAGATGAATCCTAGTTTTTCCTGTGGTATGTTTTCTTGAATGGTTGATTTTAGTACTGTTGAGCTAAACTTATGACATCTTAGTGCCACAATTTACTAGCTTCATATACTTTGTACCATATATTTCATCTGTTTATTGGAATTTTTGGGATTAGAGTGTTGCTATAGACCTAATTTTTGAATGAATACATATTGGTATTTAGGTAACAGTGTTGAGGGATCTAAGCAGCCCGAGAAGCCGCGAAGATTCTCATCTCCAGCGTCAGCCAAGCAGAGATCTAATTCAGTTGGAAGGAAAAATGGAGTATCCATTGTGGAAAGACAACCTTCGCCAGCTAGTAAGGCTGGATCAAGGTCGGCATCTCCAGTGCCGTCTAAGTGTGTAGTACCGAGCTTGATGCAAGCTCGGGATGACAACCAGAAGACTTCAAGAGAGCCTGCAATTGTGGTACCTTCTAGATATCGCCAACCTTCTCCTAGTCGAAAGCAACCATCACCAAATTCAAGAAGGATTTCAGCTTCTCCTGGAAGAAGACTTTCAATTTCTGGAGGAGTGAAGGTTTCTCCTGCTATTGGTGATTCTGCTAGTAAGAAGAAAATGGCAAGTATTGTTGCTGGCATATCGAAGGTGTCAGAGGCATTGGGATCCGGGAAATCGATGAGAAAGAGTTGGGATGAACAACCAGAATTTGCAGACTTGGTGGAGCAGAAAGAAAAGGTTGCTGTTAAGAGTAAACCTGATATGCGAGCTATATTGCGAACTCAGGTATTTTATTCTGGTTGAGTTTTTATCTTTCTGCCATAGCATGTGTTTGCTTTAGTTTTGTTGTTTGAAATTTCGTAAATTACTAGTTAACGAACTATTTCATCATCACATAAAAGAACTCCTTTGATCCATAAGCTGTCAGATGGTTGTATTACTAAATGATGGCATACTATAAGTGGCAACATATCCTACATAGGCTTTCTCTTGTACTAGCAGGTTTTAAGTTTTCCCCGTGGCTTGTTAATCATGATCCCCCCTAGCCATACAGTTTGTTGAATAATTTGAAATGATAATGGAGATGAGCAAGATTGTAATATAGCAGCATAAATGTTTATGTGTCACTGTTTTATACTTTTACCCGCCTAGTAAAAGCAATTGGCTTAGTTGAGAAAACTTGATGTGGAGATGTAAATAAAGAATGCCTCTCTTCAGAGAAGAGGAAAATGTGAATTTTTGTAAAACAAGAACCACACCACTTCAGAGAAGAGGAAAATATGATTTTTTGTAAAACAATTACCACACCACTTATATCTATCTTGTAATATGTAATGTTCCAGGTTGCAATGTCTAGGCGTTTAAGTGATGCCAATGCTGGGCAGATTAATCAGGAGGATCCTCCATCAAACGAAAAACCCAAGGCTAGTCGCAAAGCTGAGAGTTTATCAGTTATTGATAAGCCAATTCAAACAACTCCAAAAATCACTATCCATGAACGAAAGTGGACTGATGGTAGCATTCCATTAGATGCTGTCCCTGCAAACCTTGCAAAGCTTGGGAAGGTACGCATATTGCAACCGTGGAAATCAAATATATGACATGTCAGAAGATGTTTTAGTGCTGTATTCCTTTTAATTTCAGATTCTTTCTTTTGAAATCAGTCTAGGCAACTTACTTTGGTTCTACTAATTTTATAGGAAGCACTGCAAAGGAGAACTGTAGCGTCTACAGCTGCTATGGAAGCTCTAGAAGAAGCATCTATCACCGAGTCCATCATCAGAAGTTTGAGGTAAACAACTAAAGATACATTACTATATGAATGCTTAGTGTTAATCTAACTATATTTTTCCATACAACTGGTTCTATCATAGCTGTCCTTGTAAAATTAATTCTTTTTACTTCTTTTTTCATCCGCAACTAATTGTGTGGTTATATTTCTTTTCTTTTTTTGTCACAGCATGTTTTCGGACCTCTGTTCCTCATCCAAGGTTGCATATCCAATTCCAACCATAGACCGTTTCCTGTCAATTTATGAATCCGTCGTCAAGTCAACCATGCTCGCGGATTCTCTTGCTGCTAGCCGAAGCAATGACAAAAGTGATGAATTTGTGTCGACTGAACGTGCAAAACCCATTAATCTTTGGATTGAAGCTGCCTTAGCTACTGATCTTGAAGTTGTCAGTCTCTTGAGCAACCAAACAGGGACACCACCAAAAATCCCATGCTTATCTGCAACGGATACAAGGCCTCTTCCATCACCTCCAAAGATGACTTCATCTAAAAGGACTTCAAGGATTCCATTACCCGACCAAGTTAATGCGTCATCATGGTCAAGAGGATGTGGAGTTAAAGAGACAGCAGAACTTGCACTGAATCTGAGGAAGGAGATGCAAGTGTGGTTTTTGAAGTTTGTGGAGGAGGCTCTGGATGCTGGCTTCAAAATCTTTGAGCAAAATTCGGTTGGTGGAGGGCTAGCAGTACGTAAAGATAACAGTGGTCCAGTTGCTGCAGTTCTGTCACAGTTAAAGAGAGTGAACGACTGGTTAGATAGTGTTGGAGCAAAACGTGAGGAGTTGGTTACAGAGAAGATTGAACGACTCAAGCGAAAGATCTATGGGTTTGTCATTCATCATGTTGGAACAGCCCTTGATAACTCATCAGCTTTATTATCATCTGCGTAACTCTTTTTTACATTCGTATGTCAGACTTCAATGTATTCGAAACAAGAGTTTTTGTTTCATGGAATGTGAGTTGATCTGATCATTTATTCTACATTTGAAAACGCAAGTGGTTGTTCATACCAATTTGTCATCTCACCAGTACCAGAATGTGAGATTGCTCATATAAATCTTGGAAACTTTTACAGAAGTCGGTTAATTAGAGGTTCATAAAAGGAAATTAAATCTATGGGTTTTATCTATAAAAGGAGACGACTATCTTCAAAACTTTAGAAGTTAGGTTAGAACTCAAGCAACTATCTTTGTGAAGACGGATTTAAAGGTGCTGGTCTGGTGAGTTTTAAAAGATAATTTTGATCTTTACAGTTTTTAAATATTAGTTGTTAGCACTTCACTTTTTGCATCTTAGGATATTCGTTCTGTTTCAATTTTTCTTTTTAATGGAAAAACTTAGGCCAAGTGGGCACCTAAGACCGATACAAAATGTTGGCAGTGGTTGAACCACTCGCCCTGCCAATATGGTTCTTACAAGATAAAGCAATATTAAAAGTATCAATATATTGGAATCTATGGATGATTTTTAGGCTTGGCAAAATAAAAGTTACTAGGTTAATGCCAGTGTCATTGTCCTTCTCTTTACTGTTTGTTCTTTCATGGTACCTTAGATGAAATCTTCCTTTAACAGCTTTATGACGTGGCAACTTGAAACGGATTAGAACTTCCATGGACTCAGCTTGTATTTCTATGTTAGTGTGTTGCATTCCTTTCGCCCATGCAAAAGCTAAGTCTGCACCTCCTGTTGCTCCCCAAGCTCCAGAGTGTCCAGGATGTCCTCTGGTACCAATAGTGTTTCCTGCAAAATGCATAATAGTTAGTGCAAAATAGTATATCAAACTTTCAGGATCCTGCATAGTGCATATTTTGATGATTATTCCATGAGCCATTGTAGGGCACTGATTCAGATTGTATGATATAATGTTGTTTTCCATAGTTGATTCAGTTTCTTCAGTAGATAGGGAGAAAGTATTCATAATATGCTCTGGCATATGATGAATTCTGTTGTGGTTGCATAGTGTTGTTTTATGCAGTTTGAAGTTTGTTTTGCATTTGGCTGAATCTGTCTGAAAACTAGATCACACCTAGCTTTCCAGATGAACCAGCGTGTAGTAGCATAAATATTACAGTTCTTGCTGGCCATCCCAGTTTGAAACCAGGAGTTCAACCAGTCCATGGAGATTGTAGTGTTATTAAACTGAGTATGATGAGAGCCAATGATTTCCTGCCAAAGAAAAGAGGCAGCAGGACCGTTTAGGAACATGTGTGTCATTGTTTCCTCCTCACTTTTGCATAGGTGCATATAGGATCAATGTAATGCAGAATGCTAGCTGTTTTAGCATTTGTGGGGAGGATGGGCACATTTCCAGATAAAGATCTTAATAACTAGAGCAACATTCATATTCCAGATTGCCTCCCAATTTCCTGTTATTGTATCATTTCTGTATAGATTGTCCATCTTTGCTTTGTATAGAGATTTGACAGAGAATTTTCATGTGTCATTAAGATTCCATTGAATCTTGTCTTCTTCTTCTGGATGAGTATTCAGAGCAAGAATGACCTGAGCAGTATTGGTACTGAAATAAGTTTGAACTAGATTCTCAACCCAGTTCCATTAAGGAGAAGAAGATTTTCAACCGTTTCAATGTGATGAGGACAATTGGTAGGTTTATTGAGTCTAGTAGTGATGTTTGGGATCCAGAGATCATCCCAAATTTTGATTCTTGTCCCATTGCCAATTATCCAGGCACAATGTTGTTGAATGTTACTAATGCCTTCTAGAATTTCTTTCTATATCCATGAGTCACCATCCTTTGGCTTGATCTCCATGTTGAGGACATTTCTGCCAATTATATACTTTTTGTACCAGAAAGAATCTTTATCATGTTCCATTCTCCAGCCATAAGTTTTTTTTTAATATAATTTCAACAATCTGTTTGATATCTTTGAGACAATTATACATGGTATGGGTGTCAGCAGAGGTAATAGAAGTAGAGCCCAGTTGATGGCAGTGAGGAACGTTAAGGCCTTTGTTAAATTTCAATAAACTTTTTGGCATAGAAAAAGAAAAGGTTAGAGAACAAAACCATCATATGCTAAGAGGTAATTATTTTTAGCATAGAAAAGTGATGATCGATTTTGAACTTAGGATCGATTTCAGTTTTTGAATACTTTTTTTTCGATCGGTTGTTATTGAATATCAATGGTCATCTCTCTTTCTCGTATAAATTTTATTATGTTCAGCCAGAACTTTTATCAACCCATTTGATCTCTTTGATTCGTTATCCGATAGCATGGGTGGTGGCAGAGGTACCAGAAGAAGAGCGCAGTGGATAGGTAGGAGAACTAGAAAAAGATGTTAGAAAACGAGGCCACTTCGAGGGTAGGACTTTTCTTTTTTAACAAAATAGGAAAAACCTCAAACTTACAAAGAAAACAAACGTCTTCTTAAGAAGTCGTTTGTGTTCATGACTTGAACATTCCAATTCTGAATATCTAGATAGTTCATAATGGCTATAAGATTTTCACCCTTCCAGTTATTTTGGATAATGAATCTATTACAAAAGACTGACAGGTTTGCTGCCCAAATGATATTGTATCTACTTGTTAGAATAAAATCCATAACTTTAAAATTTATATCAAATTATGAATTGTTTCCAAAGTCCGAGCTCTGTGTGAATCTTCTTTCTCTAGCTTCAGCATACATTTGTATTAACAACTTGAGAGTAGGTTGAGAATCACTTTGAAAAATGATATGATAGCCACTCATTTCAACTGCCCATTGAAAAGCTGCCTCAGCTCCTGCCACTTCTAACTGTTCTACGGTAGTACAATTTCTCCATCTACCTCTAGCTTCAACGATTCTTCCTGAAAAATCAATCATTGTTAGACCAACTCCTGAACTAGTTATAGGTTCATGCATGGATAAGGATATATTTATTTTTATTGCCATGTATCATGAGTCATCGTTAAGAGGGTTGTAGTATAATGTTTGCATTATATTGTAGTCTTCTCTATTCACCCACATGAAACTATTTATGAATTTGACAATCTTCATTGTTGTTACAACACTATTTTGATTTTTCTTTTTAAACACTCTATTACATCTTGCCTTCCAAACATTCCATGTTACAATGCCACAGAAAACCTTCCATCCCGTTGCACTATTTCCTCTATCTCTTTGGAGTAAACCAATCATGAAAAATGTTAGCATTTTGCATTACATTATCGATACTTGTTTTGTGAAATCACATTTCATAAATAAGTGAGTAAAAGATTCTTCATGTACATTACAAAGTTTGCATGATACATCTATTTCTGGTATTATGGCAGAAACTCTCACACTATTTGGAAGTATAGAGTTTGCTACCTTCCAGATAAAGTTCTTGATTGAAGGGGTTATTTTCATTTCCCATATTTTATTCCACTGCATGTTAGTTCCTTCAGTACAATTAATGTTTTTGTATAAAGATTTAACTGTAAATATACCTGAGTTGTTAGAAGTCCAGTGAGGGACATCTGCTAGACCATTTAAGGAATTTGTATCCTCCTTATCTTGTCTACGGTGATTCTGTCGAAGCAACCTGCTAGTTTTGTTAAATCCCATGTTTTATTAGCTGTGATCAAATGACAAACTTTAGTGATACCTGCATCTCTTGTCCTAGTAATTTTTTCAGTTGGTTTAACATCTGGGATCCAGTAATCGTCCCATATATCTATGTTTTCTCCATTTCCCAACTCCTCAAAGCAATATTTCTTTAAATAAGCTATTCCTAGAAGTATACCTTTCCAAATCCAACTATCACTTTGTTTTGGTACAATGTTTCTATGAAGAATATCACAATTAGGATAATAATTAGCTTTAAGACTTTTCGCCATTAGAGAATGAGGATTTTTGTATAGTCTCCATCCCGTCTTAGCCAACATAACTATATTAAAGTTTTTCATATTTTGGAAACCTAAATTTCCTTCCTCCAAAAATTTGCACATGTTATCCCAAGCCATAAGACAAATACCTTTTTTACCTTTCTTATTCAATCCATTTTCATCTCCCCCCCACCAAAAGTTTCTTTGCAATTTAGTTATATCATTACAAATCTTAACAAGAATTCTAAAGCAATTCATTTGGTAAACACAAATAGACGAAGAAACGTTTCTAATCATTACAGCTCTTCCTTCAGGGTTTAAGAGCTCACCTTTCCATCTTATCAATATATTTTTCATTTTTTCTACCAGTAAAACCTCTATATAAGAATACTCTATAAAGGAATAAAATCAATATATGAATAAAAAGTTTTGGTCCCAATTTGGCTTCATCTTTGTGTAAAAATTACCTATATATAAGAATAAACTTCTTTTTTTTATCGATAAAGAATTTGGTGTTGGTGAGTTCCGAACTCAGGTCACCGGTATCATCAACCAGTGACTTTACCACTGTACTACAGTGACACCGGCATAAAAATAAACTCTATATAAAAATAATTTTATAAGCCCCCTGTAGTATTATGAAACAAAGGTTTTAATGTACTACTATTAGGTAAGTTAACTGATATTGGATTTGAATATCGGGAAATTATGGTTTGGTCCTACTTTAAATGGTCCCAAATCAATTTAGTCCACCTACATTTAAGGGTAATATGTTTGGTCTTTTTATTTTATTTATAATACAAAACTGTCCCACCTCTCGTTCACTTATTCACGTTACTTTTTTTTTTCCTCTTCTTTTTGATATTTCCACTCTTCTTTAAATAAAAAAAGAAGAAGACACAAAAATTAAATATCTCTCAAACTTGAAGTCGAATTATATATATATATATATATATATATATATACACATACTTAAATTCGAATTATATATATATATATATATATGTATGGAAAGCTTGACGAGATCTATGCAACGAGTACCCATTATGCTATATTTCGAAGGTATAATCTTCGCGTGTATTGGTAATGGTAGTTGTAGTTTATCATTTATAAAGTATCATATGATAGTTTATTTTTTAACAATTCATTTTGTGGAATGAACTCTTAAGGTATTGAAAAAGCGGGGGTCTAACAACCACACCCAATATTCGCTTAGCAATCTGTATGGACTAACTCTAATATAATTTTAAGAGAATCAACTAGATAGTCAGACTCAATCTTAATAAAAGTATATCAAAGAGTTATATCTCACTTTCTCGATTCAATACTTACTCAAGCAAATAGAAATATGCGAGTCTAATTGAATACAAGAGAAATCACTTGAACAGTACCAAAGACCAATGTTCAAGGATCAATCAATTTCAATCAACAACCAAAGGTTGGATTTCCCAATTGATCGATTCAACGCACAACCTGTGATATTTCAATTATATAACAAAATATTATGCGGAAAAGAAATAACACAGACACAAGAAGTTTTGTTAACGAGTAAACCGCAAATGCAGAAAAACCCCGGTATCTAGTCTAGATTGAACACACACTGTATTAAGCTGCTACAAACACTAGCCTACTACAAACTAACTTCGGTATGGACAGTAGTTGAACCCCAATCAATATCACACTGATCCAAGGTACAGTTGCGCTCCTTACGTCTCTGATCCCAGCAGGATACTACGCACTTGATTCCCTTAGCTGATCTCACCCACAACTAAGAGTTGCTACGACCCAAAGTCGAAGACTTTAATAAACAAATCTGTATCACATAGAAAAGTCTACGGTAATAGATAAATCTGTCTCCCACAAAAATACCTACGAGTTTTTGTTCCATCTTTTGATAAATCAAGGTGAACATGAACCAATTAATAACCCAGACTTATATTCCCGAAGAACATCCTAGAATTATCAATCGCCTCACAATAATCTTAATCGACTAGCGAAATAAGATATTGCGGAATCACAAACGATGAGACGAAGGTGTTTGTGACTTCTTTTATATCTTGCCTATCGGAGAAATCAATCTCAAGCCAATCTTACGATTGTACTCAAACACGATAGAAACAACAAGATCAAATCACGCAACTACAAAGAAAATAGTTGGGTCTGGCTTCACAATCCCAATGAAGTCTTCAAGTCGTCAACCTAAAGGTCTCGGTAGAAACCTAAGGTTAAAGGCGAATCGACTCTAGCAAATACAACTAGTATCACACAGAAGGTGTGGGGATTAGGTTTCCCAGTTGCTAGAGTTCTCCTTTATATATACTTTCAAATCATGGTTTGCAATCTAAGTTACCTTGGTATCAAAGCATTCAATATTCACCGTTAGATGAAAACATGATTATATTCAAGCTAATATCTTTCAACCATTAGATAGAAACTTAGATTGTTACACACAAATGAAATGCACATTTATTTAGGTTTGTGTAAACGTACCCAAACATGTACACTTAGTTGGTTCAACAGTAGTTAACCAAATGGTTAGCCATATGAGCACTTTCATATCAACCATATTCTTCTTTACCACAACTAGTTCAAATGACTCAAATGAACTAGTTAGAGAGTTGTTCAATTGCTTAGATCTTATAGAAGTATACAAGACATAATTGAAGCAAAAACGATTTGATTCACTCGAATCAATTCATGAACTTTATAGCCACGGTTTGCAAGTATGCATTCCTTAGTTTATACAAGTTTAAGTTCACAAATAACCATTTTTAGAACCTAACCCACTTAAGTACGCATACTGATACGCGGACTTAAGTACCCGGAATAAGTTTGTTTTCAGTTCACAAACTCCAGCAGAAATTCAAGAGACGTGAACTTCCGACAGTACGCGTACTGGTACGCGGACTTTAGTTCCGGTTTTCCTGAGCAGCAAACTACGCATACTTTGGTTCAAGGAATAAGGACTTACACACGTATGAGTTACCACACAATGTTTATATCCTTCCAAGGTTATATATTCTAAACTCTCATTTCAATCATTGAAACATTCTTAGAGGACGTTATATAGTTGTTGTTCACAAACCATTTTTCGTCAAAGCAATTTTCAAGTGATTGAAACTTAATATGACTTTCGTCATTAGTAAAGATGAACTTGGCCAAATCGAAAGCTTACCAACACATATTTCGATAAATAGATAAGGGAGATAAACTCAGCTCGAAATAGCAAATTTGTATAATCAAATTCTATATAGCAATACGACTTTTGTCTCAAGATAGGAGATAGAGTAGATAGACTTTTGAGTGATTGATAAGTTCAAGTCTCTACATACCTTTTAGTCGATGAAGTTCCACCAGTTCCTTGAGTAGTTCTTCGTCTTTGTATGATGATCGCCATGGAGTCTTGAGCTTAACTACACTTTCTATCCTAGTCCGGGACTTAGCTATAAGTAGACTAGAAATCAAGACTTATAGTTTTGATCACTAACATTGAAAAACATGCTTGAGGTAGCAACACATGCGAGTTCGACCGGGCAGTGCTCTAACATGTATTTTATTTTGTAGAATGAACTCGTGTCTATGTTCATTCTAGTAGTCATTTTGTAAAAAAAAAAACTCGTAATAGTTCATTTCATGTAGTTCATTATGTAGAATGAAATTGTATGCTAGTTTATATGTACCCATATGGTAGTTCATTTTGTAAAATTAACTCGTATGTTTGTTCATTCCAGAAGTTCATTTTGTATAATGAACCCCTATGGTAGTTCATTCCAAATATTCATTTTTCAAATGAACTACCATATATACTGGTTCATTCTAGCAGTTCAATTCGTAAAATGAACTCGTATGATAGTTTATTCCGTAGTTGCTTTTCAGCTCAAAAATAACATAAAAAATTGATGTTTCAGAATTTATTCAAAGTGACACTCGTTGGATGGGTCTCGTCGATAGATTTCTGAACGTATAAAATTTATTATTTTTTGACTTATGGTTCAAATGATATTTAATTTTTATTATTTTTTTTATATAAAGAGGATGACATATTGTGCCTTTTTGAGCAAAATAAAAAAAAAAATACAGGAGAATGACATCATCCCACGTGGTAGCATGCATCCTAGGATCAAACAATAATTTAGACCAAACTAACAATATATTTTAAAGAAAGGACCTTATAAGAACCGGACCAAGTCAATACGACCAAACTGACACACTATATTTTATACTATAATTAATTGATACTCCCTCCGCCCCACAATGGGTGACATAGTTAAAGTTTGTACAATTCTTAAGGAGAGGAGGAAAGATAAGTATTTTTAAGTATTTCTTCACAACTACACCCTTATGGATAATAATTAGTAAAATTAGAAATGATTTATCTCTCAAAGATATTCTAAACTTTATACCATTGAAAAGTATTTTAAAATACCTACTTGACGAATATATACATGACTATCAAATTATACATGTTTCTTATACTAACAATAATTAATTAAAAGAATAGCCTTAGAAATATCCTTTTGTTTAATGATATTATACATGTCATCTATTAGTAGGACAAAAAAAATGAATAAGTAATTTATTGAGGGATGGATGGAGTAGTTCTACTTTGAATATTTAGTTATCTAATAGTAATTGTATCCATAAGCTTTATAATTTCCTTCAGAAACATACTGCCTATAATTCCTTAATTTTTGTAAATCAATTTAACCAAAGCCATGAATACAAAACATACACAAACTTCGGTTAACGCCGAATTTTAGATACAGGGTTTAAGGTTTATGGATTTCAGTAAGATTGATTTAAAAGTTAAAACACTCGAACTCAAAGTACTCCCGTGCAGTACATTTGTTTAAAGGTTTAGGCGATTTTCTACTTCGAGCATTTGCTTCATCTAGCACTTGCCTCATCCACCAATTTTTACCAGAAAACCAGCGAGTCGTTTTTGCCCGTAAACAGATATGTACACGAGTTAGAATGAGAATGTTCATAAACTCTAATATCTTATTGTTCATGTACATTCCTTTGATACTCAACGCAATGTCCTGAAAATTGATTTTTCGATATCAATCTTGGTATCGAATAATATGCTTACAAATCCCAGAAGTTTGCATATCTCTAGTTGCTATATTAGTAAAGTACATGGATGGGTGCTAGTTAATTTTAGTTGTCATACTATGAGAGAAATCGGTTATGAGTTGGAATATAATTTGTATTTGCGAATTTCAATATATATATATATATATATATATATATATTACAATTTCGAAATTGGTAGAGCTTGGTCATATTGGTCTTGGTCATAACTCTATAAACATGGATCTTACAAACTCATCCGTTAAACAAGCTTATGTAGTGTGAGAAAGCTGACTTGAAAGAGATACGAGTGATTTAATTAGGTAAAACATCTTGAATTACCTTTCGCTTAAAGTTTTATTTGGAATCAAGAAGCCTCTAGTCTTACCATTGGTGGAATCTAGATTGTTCTTTAGTTTTTAATGTTTATTACTTTTTATGAACTAACGATATAATTATCTTAAATAGATCAAATATTAGGTCACTTTCTTATGATATAATGTCACTCAAGTTTGTTAGAAGATTTAATCGATACATATTTAAGTTTTCAAGATCTGTGAGATAAAACTGTTAATTATTCAACGTTAAGACACTCCATTCTGTGTGCTTGATCAATAGTGGAATCAAGTTTTTTGTAGTGGTCACTTGAAGAATCAAGGCTTGAAGACTTTTCTTTGCGTTTTCGATATTTCGACTACTTGTTGCCAACTTTATTCTCTGGGATCCA
Organism: Papaver armeniacum; assembly: GCA_023531295.1. NCBI lineage: Eukaryota > Viridiplantae > Streptophyta > Magnoliopsida > Ranunculales > Papaveraceae > Papaver > Papaver armeniacum. Next base: position 258,038 of record JAJJWW010012516.1, read on the forward strand.
ATAGTAGTTTATCTTGATGAACTTAAGACTTGTAGAATATAGAACAAACATTGCATTAATTTTATTCGATAGATTTGGTCATCAAGATTGATTATTTCGATTATCATTGTCTTGGTATGATTTTTTGACCAAAGAAGTTTATTGATACAAACATAAGATCTTTTACTCTACTTTATCACTGATTTGGGTAGTGAGTTGGTTACTGGAACATACTTAGGTTTGCTTTTTCGGGTTACAATCCAAAGAAGTTGACTGCAGAAGTCTTCGCCGCGGTGAAGCATCTCAAGATATCAGACTCTTTTTTGGGATTCATGTGTGTGTGACAGATTGCATGCAGGTGCAGGGTACTAAAGGAACTGGATAACGAATGAGAGTTTACTTGGTTTCAACTATATGAAGTTCCGGTAGTCAATTTGTATAACGAGTTAATTCTGAGAGTATCCAAAACTATACTAGGTCCGAGGGCTTTTCCGCTAAGCAGTATTTCTCGTTACCAAAATCTGGTGTATGGTAGTTTTTATTTAGTTTTCGTATTATGATTATTGTATTATTAGTTATAATAAACTAAATACACATAAATGTTAATAATCTTGATAAGATCCCAATAGTTAATTCATATTACCAAGATCAGCTTGTTGGAATAAGTCTTTTGGTTCGTATGGATTTGATATACAAGGTGAAGTTTTTGTACGTTGATACCGAAAAGATTGTGGTGTACTTGGTACCCTTGATTTCAAATCATTCTAACATATATTCCCTCCATTCCACTTTAGATGATGTTTCTGGAGTTTTCACGCAAGTGTAGAAATGGAGAGTGATATAAAAAAATTATTTATGTGCGCTTGAGAAAAGCCTTCAAACATTATTTTTATTGGTGTATTTTAAAAATAAACTTTTGTTCCAAGATAAAATATTAGGGTATTATTGGTAGTTTTGTGGAAAAAATATGAAAATTATCAAGCAACGTGGAACAAAAAAATAACCCTAGACGCTCATCTAAAGCGGAACGGAGAGAGTATATACTTACATATTCAACTGAACCAAAAACTCATACTATGAAGCAAACAAATCCCATTATAGTTTACATAGTTGAAGTTAGAAACAAAAAACATCCTTACACTAAACATATTCAATCAAAAATCAATACTTTATAGTAGATGAATAAAGCGAGAAATATATACTAGGTAGTCAAGACTCACATGATTCCAAAAATATATATAATCTCGCAGGTAGAAATTCCAATAAATTTCTAGAGTTGCACCCGCACCCAATCCAACACTTACTAGATTTCTAGACTTGCACCCTTGTCCAATGACTCAAATTCACCCATGAGCGGGTTGGGTGTCCACCCGCCAAATTATGGATGGATTGGGTCAGGTTAGTAGGTTGGACCGTCCATGCTCACCAAGTAATACATGACGAACCCCCTCGGAGGCTCAAACTCATTAACCAGAAACAATTATCCAAGGGTGAGCAGAGGTTGTCCAACCACCAATCCGACCCAATCCCCGTAATTTGGCGGTTGGACACCCAATCCGATAATGTGAGTATTGGACATGGATCCGCTCTTCAAAATCCATTAAGATTAGATCAAGTACGTGTGAATATCTAGAAATTTGTTGACGCTGCACCATTTGTGTGTTTCTTTTCGTTTTAATCATGCAAGATATAAAGGTTAATTTAGTAATTTATACTTTTTTTTTTTTTTAAAGCATGAAATTTATTAAACTACTAAAGGGCTATTACATGGGGGTATATAATACCCTAAGATTCATCAAATACAATTGGATTTGTATGCCATGAATCCACGATAAGATGATGTTGGAGCAGAATAGCAATCTTCGATTCAGAGTTACACCGGGGGCGAATATTGGTTTCGAAGGTCGAAAGGCCTTCGGTCAATGCTTTCCACAAGAAAAGCTGTATTTTTGATGGGCACTGCAGTGTCCATAGGAACTCAGATGGAAGTAGAGGTGTCCGATGCAGTTGATCGAGGTTGCTAGTCATGCCTTTGTATCTTGATCTTTGCGAAGAGCTGCCCGAGTGAAATCCGTTTGCTCCTCTGCTGTTCCGCTTGATCCATAACTTCAATTTAATACTTTAGCTTTGATTGAGCCTTGAAGTAGAATCTAATCTCTGCCCTTGAGGATTTAGTTCTAAAATCTAAAAGTGTTATTACAAAGTTACTTTAAAATAAAAACGAAATACAAAGTTACTTTAACTAAAAACTACTAAACTGATAAGCAACAAAAATAAATTACAGATTCAATAATACTAAAACTTTGCTGAAATTGGTAAAGAACAGTAACTGGCATAATATATCAGGTAGAGGTGACGGATTCACCGGCCATTCGCGAATCAAATAGGTTTTGCACTTGCTGTTGAGAGACAAAGAAACTATGAAGTTGCGACACAATCCTGAATTTCACCTTGGAGACGCATATTATGCTAGAGTGACAAAATTCACCTTGGTCAAAATTCACAGAAGATCAAAAGCCCAACAGAGGACCAAGGTGATGGAGTCACTGATCTTGGCTTCTTATATAAATCCATGATGTTATTTTCTTTGTTTTCCTAGGTTAAAGCTCTCAACATTGTTATCCCAGAGACTAAAATAGATAAACCCAATTGAAATTTAATTTCCAAAAAGACCTAAATCAAATCATAAAACCAACAACAAGGAAGGCTACAATTCCTTGGTAGAAAAACTTATATACTTAGGGGATTCATTAAACCTTAGCAAACAAACTAGAATTTCAGATATACATTGAACAAAACATCTTCAAGAAAAAAATACAAGGCAGTGAGGAGAGCAACAAAAAGAGAGGACACCACCAACACAACTAAACTAATAGTCAAAACTAAAACTAATCTGGTGGTTAGAGCTACCTGCCTTACAACATTCAAAACACAATGAATTGAAAAACATTCAGCAAACAACCGAGGGCTTCATTAGCCAAGTAATTTATACTTAATAGTATATCTGCTTCGTATTCTCCATCTATGAAAATTTTATTTTTACATAATGCCAGTAGATCGCGAAGAGGGTTTAGTCATGTAAAAATATTTATCTAAGGATGATATAGGATGTTATAAATTATTAATTAAATAAAAAAAAATTTAACTTTGGTTTTATCTTACTTAAATAAAAAAATTCAATACAAATCCGTGGATCCACTCGCATCCATCCACCGCATATGTTAGACCCACGGGTAATGGATCAGACGTGGATGAAAATCTATCACCCGCCATTTAGATGGACTGGGTGTGAACGACACCAAATCCACCGAGTTTACCGGTTGTTTACCTCTATAATTATCCCCGTCATATAAAGCACCCTAGCAGCCTAGCCTACCTCAGCACCCTTCCTGTTTTTTTCTTTCTTTTCCCAATCTTTCTTGTCCCAAAATTTTCTTACCATGGGATGTTATTTGTGCAAAATCGAACACCAAGAACCGAAGTTTTTTCCACAAAGTAACGAGTTATCTAGGGGTCCATCTAATAGGGATAAAGTTTTTCCCTTCCCTTCTTCTCCATTACCTTCTCCCGGAGGAAAATTAGAAAAATTACTAAAGAAGTTTGAGGTCGATGGTAAAATAAATTGGGAAAAATTATAATTTGTACTAAAATCTCTAGGTTTGGAAGCAGTTCTCAGGAAATACCAATTTGATGGAAGAGTGCCCTGGTTCAAAGAGTTTGAAAACTTGATGGAAAATTTACATGAAGGGTGGATTGAATCCAAAAGGGTTCTGGAATTTTTATTGAATACTTATCAATAATGTGTTATTTGGAGTAATTTATCTTTTAGGGTTTTAGTTAGGGTTTTTTATTTAAGTTAGGATGGGCTTTGTCCAAGATTCTCAGGTTAGTCTCTCTGGTGACTTCTATAATAATTTGATAATTGTTGTTAAAGTTTATGTTTTATTCTTGCTGATTTCTGTAAGTTTTGAAACAAATATGTATGGAAACAAAAACAGAAGATACATAAAGATATTACTAACTCGGGTAAGTTTTTCATTCACTGATAAAAGCCTTAACTAGGCATTACAAGCACACGTTTCTCTAACCCACGAGTCGACTAACATAATTCCTACATTTAAGGATCTAGTGATCCACTTCTCACGTTTGGAATACTAAATCAAAAACAAATAAAGCCTAAATAATAGGACTACTTCCACCTAAATCTAAAGAACAGATCAATCAAACGACTAACAAAATATTCGCTAAATTATTTGAACGTGATGACACATTAAAATTAACAATTTCCTATAATATTTTGTTGGATAATATGAAGATCAGTAGAGGTTGGGGTTATCAATAAAAGAAGATCATCATCGTCATGAGGATTTGAGCAAAGTTTTAAATTTGCAAAAAAGGGTAATCTTATTCTTCTCTTCTTTTTTTATTTTGTTTGTTAGAACTTGTTGCATCTTTATAGGCATAAACTATATTAGATCAATAATGGGGATGTACTTTTAAAGAGTTGGTTCAAAATCACATACTATTCATGTATGGGTTGGGAGCCTATATTAGATCCTTGAACATTCTTGTAAGCACATCAAATCTTCCATCTTAGTTCCGTTTTCACTATATTAAGTTGATTTCTTTTTGGTACATAAAATATCTATAATGCCCCATCGATTCATCCAACCAAATACTTTCATTACATTGCAGCAAGTACTCAAATGTTTAACATACAAAGTTGTAAGAACTGTTCAACTTCGTGAGATGAATCCAACTCAATATCGATTGTTTTAAGAGTGAGTTATTCCTCCTATCTTTTGTGCAAAACAATTTTTCGCCTAAAAAAGTGTTATAATCTATGATTACCTATTAATACATTAGCATGATTATCAGTTTAACAATCAATGTTTCAATAGTTATACAGTTAACAACAAACCTGGAGTCCGAAAGCGTTTCCTTCATATCCTACCAAGGTAACTAAGGAAATACCAATGTGATGGAAGAGTGTCCTGGTTCAAAGAGTTTGAAAACTTTGATGGAAAATTTACATGAAGGGTGGATTGAATCCAAAAGGGTTCTGGAATTTTTATTGAATACTTATCAATAATGTGTTCTTTGGAGTAATTTATCTTTTAGGGCTTTAGAATTAGGGTTTTTCGTTTAAGTTAGGAAGGGTTTTGTGCAAGATTCTCAGGTTAGCCTCTCTGGTGATTTCTATAATAGTTTGATAATCGCTATTAAAGTTTATGTTTTATTCTTGCTGATTTCTGTAAGTTTTGAAACAAATATGTATGGAAACAAAAACAGAAAATACAGAAAGACATTTTACTAACTCGGGTAAGTTTTTCATTCACTGATAAAAGCCTTAAATAGGCATTACAGGCACACGTTTCTCTAACCCACGAGTCGATTAACATAATTCCTACATTTTAGGATCTAGTGATCCACTTCTCACGTTTGGAATACTGAATCAAAAACACATTAATAAGGCCTAAATAATAGGGCTACTTCCACCTAAATCTAAAGAACATATCACTCTAACGACTAACAAAATATTCGCTAACTTATTTAAACGTGATGACACATTTAAATTCCAACACCCTCCATGAATGTGTCAACCGTTGAGTCTCCATCATCATCATAATACCATCATCTTCATATCATCATCATCACTTCATTACATCATTCATCATCTTCTCATCATCATCATCATCATTATTTTTCATTCATCATCATACATCATAATTCATAATCATCATAATTTTATCTTTACAATAAAATTACCTCTTCTTCATCATCAATGGTACCCATACAGAAATTTGCATTCTCCTCCTTTGGTTTATCACGACAATATTTTTCGATGTGGCCGAATCTCTTACAGTGATAATATTGCACTGCTTTTTTCTTGCTGTCTTTGAAATAACATTTTTCAGTAGTATGGTTAGTTCTTTTACAAATTGAACATAACTCACCCTTCTTTGCCCAAAGTGCATTTTCTTCAAATTCTCCATCCTCCAACCTTTTTAATCTTTGTTCATGTGCTTGAAGAGAACCCATAAGATCATTAAAAGTATATTTGGATAAATCTTTTGATTCTTCAATAGTAGCAACAACGTGATCATATTTGTGAGGAAGAGAACGTAATACCTTTTCCACAATTTTCCGGTCAGATATTTATTCACCATAAGCCCTCATTGCATTAACAGTCTTGATAACATTGTCAAGAAAACCTTGAACTGAATCAAAATTTCCCATAAAGAAAGTTTCGAATTGACGACAAGAGTTCGCAACTTTACCATAATCGTTTTATCCGTACCTTCTAATTGTTCTTTCAAAAGATACCATGTCTCTTTTGTTGTTTTGCATAAAGAAATCTTTGGAAAAATTGCGTCATCCACACCTTCTTGCATAACAGACAATGCTTTAGCATCCTTTCTCACCTTCTCTTTGTACTTTTTTTTTTTGCTCTTGGGTTGCCTTTTCGGGATCGATTTCATCATAACTAGTTGCTACCAAATCCCACAAATCATATGCACTAAAAATTATTTTTAACTTAATTGACCAGCAATTGAAAATATCACCTTTGAATATAAGAGCGTTTATTTGTAGCGCAACTCCTTTAGTCGTCATTACTTCCCGAGGATCTCCTGGCTCTTGATGCCAAGTATAAGTTTTGAAACAAATATGTACGGAAACAAAAATAGAAGATACAAAAAGATATTTTACTAACTCGGGTAAGTTTTTCATTCACCGATAAAAGCCTTAAATAGGCATTACAAGCACAAGTTTCTCTAACCCACGAGTCGACTAACATAATTCCTACATTTAAGGATCTAGTGATCCACTTCTCACGTTTGGAATACTAAATCAAAAACAAATAAAGCCTAAATAATAGGACTACTTCCACCTAAATCTAAAGAACAGATCAATCAAACGACTAACAAAATATTTGCTAACTTATTTGAACGTGATGACACATTCAAATAAATAATTTCCCCATAATCTTTTGTTGGATAATATGAAGATCAGTAGAGGTTTGGGTCATCAATAAAATAAGTTCATCATCGTCAGGAGGATTTTAGCAAAGTTTTAAAGATGCAAAAAGGGTAATCTTATTCTTCTCTTCTTTTTTTGTTTTGTTTGTTAGAACTTGTTGCATCTTTATAGGAATAACCTATATTTAGATCAATAAAGGGGATGCACTTTTAAAGAGTTTGTTCAAAATCACATACTTACTATTCATGTATGGGTTGGGAGCCTATATTAGATCCTTGAACATTCTTGTAATCACATCAAATCTTCCATCTTAGTTCCGTTTTCACTATATTAAGTTGATTTCGTTTTGGTACATACAATATCTATAATGCCCCATCGATTCATCCAACCAAATACTTTCATTACATTGCAGCAAGTACTCAAATGTTTAACATACAAAGCTTTAAGAACTGTTCAACTTCGTGATATGAATCCAACTCAATATCGGTGGTTTTATGAGTGAGTTAATCCTCAGCTCTTCCGTGTAAAGAAATTTTCCGACTGAAAAAGTGTTGTAATCTATGATCACCTATTCATACATTAACATGATTATCAGTTTAACAACAGTGTTTCAACAGTTATATAGTTAACAACAAACCTGGAGTCCGGAAGAGTTTTCTTCATATCCTGCCAAGGTAACTAAGGTTATTGTGTTATTTTTCATGAAGTTTCATTATTCTTGTACTTGGATAACACTCTTAAATACCATACCGTACACCTCATATGCGTTTACACAAAAGGATAAAAATCCATAGTATTTGTATTCTCCTTTGCATTAGAAGTTAGAGTTAGCTGAAATAACGATGGTTAATTAGATGACTTAACCTTTATGGAAAATGGATTAAGGTATGTGTATCGTTAAACTAAAAATATTATAAATTTTCACCTGCTTAAAGATTTTTCACACTTGAGAAAGGGTCTTAAACTCTTGAGTTATAAATAGTTTCCTTGTTTGTTTTGAATTTGATGTACCAGAAATGTGATCATGCTAGAGTGTACGAAGAAATCTCTGATGAGCATTCGGAGGTAATGCGTGAAGGACTTACGGAGACTGTGTGATTTGGCCATCTGGCGACACAAACACAAAGATGACAAAATAGAAGGGTTTAAACTCGACTTCTTCCGGATTACATGAGTTTCTTGTCTTTCATTTCACCAGAACCCATGTAATAGACCAAAATTATTTTTGTATTACGCTAAATATATCTAGGCTTGGTAAAGTTTTATTTTATTTCGTAAATAAGAATGCTTATGTTTCGTGTGAGTGTGAGTTGTTCTGATCATTTATTCCACATTTTTTAACTTCAATGTAGTAGAATTACCAATTGTCATCTCTCATTATAACCAGTTCCGATCATTTATTCCACATTTTTTGACTTCCTGCATCACGAAGGTATAACCTATTATCTCCCTCCCATCACAACAGAACCGAAAATCATCAGCGGAAATGAAGACCTTCTTGTCTAGCGAAACGATGGATATACCAGGTGGAGTAAAAATCAAAGTGAAAGCGAAGATGATTGAGGTTGAATGACCAAGAGGGAATTTGATCGGAAACTTTAAGCACCTTAACTTAGATTTTCAACTAATCAAGAATGCTGAAACTGGGAAGAAATAACTTAAAGTTGATGCCTGATTTGGATCGAAAAAGACTCATGCTTCAATTATAACTGTATTTTCTCATGTTTGTTGGGAAACCGAGGTTACGTTCATCTCAAACCGACATGTTTCTAATAGAAGTCAATTCCATGAAACATCCTACGTTACATAACTTAGTTCGAATCCGTCTTTACATCTTAATATTAGCATGATTGATAATCAATACGATAATAGACAATCACACACGACACAAATATTATGTGGTTCACCTACCCTTTGTAGGCTACATCCACGACCAAAACCACCCCGAGAATCTTCATATTATCATACGCTATTTCATCTACATCGAAACACATCATATAATCAACTAGTTATATAACCCACTAGTGCTAATCGTTGAAAACAAAAATACATATTACGAAGAGTTCAATCGATGAACGCCGTGAAGTCTCAAGCTTGATTTCTTGTCTACTTATAGATAAGTCTCGGATTAGGATAGAAAGTATATTTGAGCATTAGACTTCATGGCGTTCATTGATTGAAGACGAAGAACTACTAAGGGGAGCTTGTGGGACTTCATCAACAAAAGGTATGTGGAGACTTGAACTCATCTATCACTCAAAAGTATATTTACTCTATCTCCTATTTGAGACAAAAGTCGTATAGTTATACAGACTTCGATTATACACCTTTGATATTTCCAGCTGAGTTTAACTCGCTTACATATTTCTCGAAATATGTGTTGGTAAGCTTTCGCTTTAACCAAGTTCATCTTATATTCTTTACGAAAGTCAAAAGATGATCATGTGAAAATGTTGGTAACATCTTACATGATTTGTGTGAGACAGTTATTTGATGTAGACTCAGAATGTTTCGTATTGATCATTCGATCACTTGAAAATTGCTTCGAAGCTAATAGTTTGTGTGAGACAGCTATTGTCGTCTTCTAAAAATATTTCAGTGATTGAAATGGCAGTTTAGAACAAATAACCATGATTGGAAATAACACAGTATGCATACTTGTATGCTAACTGTTGCAAGTTATTCCAAGTCCGGGAACCATAATATGCATACCCATATGCGTACTGGTTGGTTTAATGGAAGTTCGGGAACTTAGTATGCATACCGTACACGTACTGGCGTAAGCTCAAAGTTCCAGAATTTCAACTGAGTTTGGAAGGTATGCGTACACGTTCGCATACTGGCGAATCCAAACTTAGTCCGGCCACTTAGGTATGCGTACACGTTTGCATACTTGAGTAGGTTATGTTCTAAAATCGGGTTGTTCTTGAACTAATACATTTACATATTAAGGAAAGCAATCTTTTGCAAACCGTGGTTATAATGTTCATGAATTGATCCGAATGAATCAAAGTCGATTTTGCTTCAATTGTGTCTTATATACTTGTATGAGAATATAAACAATTGAACAACTCTAGAACTAGTTTCATTGGAGTCATTTGAACTAGTTATGGTTAAGATGAATAAGGTTGATATGAAAGTGTTCATATGGCTAACTTCGGTTAACTATTGTTGAGCCAACAAGGTGTACATGTTTAGGTACGATTACTCATATCTAAATGAAGTCACTTTTCATTTGTGTGTAACAAGCTAAGTTTGATCTAACGGTTGAAAGATATTAGCTTGAGTCTAATCAGGTTTTCATCTAACGATGAATATTGAATGATTTGTTACCAAGGTAACATTGATTGCAAACCCTGATTTGAAGATTATATAAGGGAGAACTCTAGCAACTTGGAAACCTAATCCCCACACCTCCTGTGTGATACTAGTTGCGACTAGAGTCGATTCTCTTTAACCTAGGTTTTTCCTAAAATCATTATAGGTTAACGACTTAAAGACTTCATTGGGATTGTGAAGCCAGACCTAACTATTTTCTCTGTAATTGCATGTTCTGATCTTGCTTTGTTCTATCGTATTGAGTACTATATTCTCTAAGATTTTCTCGAGATTTAATCTCCGATAGGCAAGATGAAAAGTAGTCACAAACATCTTCGTCTCATCATTTGTGATTCCAAAATATCTTGTTTCGCTACCATACGATTAAGATTATTGTGAGGTGATTGATATTACTAGGTTGTTCATCGGGAATATAAGTACGGTGTATCAATTGGTTCACGTTCACCTTGATTTATCAAAAGACAGAACAAAACTCTTAAGTATTTCTGTGCGAGACAGATTTATCTATTCAATAGACTTTTCTGTGTGAGACAGATTGGTTTATCAAGTCTTCGACTTTGGGTCGTAGCAACTCTTAGTTGTGGGTGAGATCATCTAAGGAAATTAAGTGCGCAGAGTCCTACCTTGATCAGTGTGAGATTGGTTAGGGCTCAACTACATTCCAGTGTGAAGTTAACTTGGAGTAGGCTAGTGTATGTAGCGGCTTAATACAGTGTGGTGTTCAAATCTGGACTAGGTCCCGGGGTTTTTCTGCATTTGCGGTTTCCTCGTTAATAAAATTTCTGGTGTCTGTGTTATTTCTTTTCGGCATTATATTTGTTTATATATGTGTAGTTCAATCAATTAGATAATCCAACCTTTGGTTGTTGATATAAATTGATTGACACTTGAACATTGGTCTTTGGTACCGTTCAAGTTGTTTCACATAATAATCAGGCTCGCGGATTTCCATCTGTTTGATTTACTGATTATATTGTGAAACAGAGATACAACTCTTGGATATATTTCCATTGATTGAGTCTGACTGTCTAATTGATTCTCTAAGAATTATATTGGAGTTTGTCCATACAGATTTCCTAAAAGAAATATTGGGTGAGGTTGTTAGACCCCAGTTTTTTTCACACATAGATTTTTCCCCGTCACCAATCATTGTAGGTGTTGATGGTGGTTTTTAGCCTAGGGTTGAAATCGTAAAACTATGCATCTGGCATGACGTCACCATGACCTCTAACGCATTTATTGACCATTAACACATTTATCGGATCAACCAGCATGCTTACGTAAGAATTACCAAGGTACCTTTTTCTTTCTATGTATCATGTTCCACGGCGGAACCCCTAACATTGATTGACATCAATTGTACAAAACCCTAAAATTCTCATGCAACCGCGCCAAGGCATGCCAGCCATGCCAGCCGCACCTACGTGCCCAGCAGCACCACCGCGCCAAGGCATGCCAACCATGCCAGCCACACCTCCGTGCCCAGCAGCACCACCGCGCCAAGGCATGCCAGCCGCACCTCCGTGCCCAACAGCACCACCGCGCCAAGGCATGCCAGCCATGCCAGCCGCACCATGTGCCAAACGGAATGCCTAGCCATTGGCCCCACATACCAAGCCAACCGCACCTTGCCTTAGCCCTAGCCATGCTAGCCGCACCATGTGCCAAACGGCATGCCTAGCCATTGGCCCCACATACCAAGCCAAGTCGTACCTTGCCTTGGCCCTAACCACGCTGGCCTTCCCTGTGCGGTCACTAAATCGAAGGCGTGCAACAATCAACGACAACCCTTCCACCTTAGATGCAAATCTTAGCCGTCCAAGGTCGCCAGCCAACGCATGGTAACGTTTGGCCCAATGCCAAAACCTAATTTTGGCCGCGCCTAAACTATGCCTCCTCTGGCCCGCAACATCCGTCCTGAATTCTTCATGAGTTTTACTGTCGAGATGTTTTGACCTCCCGAACGAGTTCAAAACCTAAATGTTCTCGCGAAAGGAGATAGGAAATTCTTTTCCGGTCAATTTGAGGGGCGGACCGTCAAAATCCGAGTCCGTACGAGAATTCTACAACGATTCTAGTAAAGGGCGCTAATTAGGGTTTCTAAAACGAAGGTGTGCGGCCATCAACGGTCGCCCTTCAATCTCAGGAGCAAATCCTAGCCGTCCAAGGTTACCAGACAACGCATGGTAACCTTTGACCCAAAACCCTAGTTTGGCCAAGCCAAACCGCGCCAAGGCATGCCATGCCCACGGCATGCCAACCTAGCCGCGCCACCTTACAGCCTTCCCTATGCGGTTACTAAAACGAAGGCGTGCGACAATCAACGGCCCCCTTCAATCCCGTGAGCAAATCCTAGCCGTCCAAGGTTACCAGACAACGCATGGTAACCTTTGACCCAAAACCCTAGTTTGGCCACGCCAAACCGCGCCAAGGCATGCCATGCCCACGGCATGCCAACCTAGCCGCGCCACCATGCTGGCATTCCCTATGCGGCTACTAAAACAAAGGCGTGCGACAATCAACGGCCCCCCTTCAATCCCCAGGATCAAATCCTATCCATCCAAGGTTACCAGACAACGCATGGTAACCTTTGGCCCGAAATCCTAAGTTTGGCCACGCCCAAACCGCGCCAAGGCATGCCATGCGCACGGCAAGCCAACCTAGCCACGCCACCTTACTGGCCTTCCCTATGCGGCTACTAAAACGAAGGCGTGCGACAATCAACGGTCCCTCTTCAATCCCAGGATCAAATCCTAGCCATCCAAGGTTACCAGAAAATGCATGATAACCTTTGTCCCGAAATCCTAAGTTTGGCCACGCCCAAACCGCGCCAAGGCATGCCAACCTAGCCGCGCCACCATGATGGCTTTCCCTATGCGGCTACTAAAACGAAGGCGTGTGACAATCAACGGTCCCCCTTCAATCCCAGGATCAAATCCTAGACGTCCAAGGTTACCAGACAACACATGGTAACCTTTGACCCAAAGTCTAGTCTGGCCACGCCCAAACCACGCCAAGGCATGCCAACCTTGTCGTGCCGTTATACTAGCCTTCCCTATGCAACCAACGGAAGCGTGCGACAATCAACGACCACCTCTTCTCTTAAGATGCAAAATCTCAACCGTCGAAGGTCACCAAGCCAGCAAGTCTTTCAAGCTCGACTAGCCAGATGAACAACAACATGCTACATGTTTTCCACAAAAACATCCAAGACATCAACACATATCACAAACCTGGGGATCCACTTTGGGTATTGGTTTTGCGGTTTGGCGTGCGGCGTACACTACGCCCGTCATAAGGATGACGCGGTTAGTAAATACAGGGAATAATGGTGAAATGCTCTTTTTTATGGAACATCAATTCCATGCGTTAACGGTTACAACCTCCTCCCATTTACTCACCCATTATTCCATTCCTTAATGAGACCGTAGTCACGTTTCACTTCGACTTGTATAAATAGGTCTTACCTATTTCCACTAAACAACAAGTTCAGTCAGGAGCATACAACACTCAGAAAACATTTGCTAGCTTTCCATATGTTAGCTTCCCACTTTCTGATACAAGTCGTAGAAAACAACTACTCTTCCAGAAATCAACTATTCTGGTCACATCACTTTCCTTGCTTCCCACCCCAAAACCAACCCATTCTCCTTCACTATGTGACCTAAGCAAGTCTGGAACGGCCATTTCTTGGTTTAGGCCGGATTTTTACAGATTGATCTCTCGAATCTAAAGTACTCACGTGCAGTACATTGTTTAGGGTTTAAATTCGTTTCTCACCCACACACCCGAAATTACCGAAATCAGCAGAAACCATTTTCACCCTCAAACAATTGGCGACCACAGTGGGAGATTGATCTTTCGGTTACAATGTCAAATTTTCAATCCTCGATCTCATACTTCGACGTTGACATCAGGACGGTAGAGGAAAACAATCCGCTCATGGGTCGACTCAGCTACCATACGACCCTATACGATCCGCTCCGGGATCGACGACTCAATTACCAGACGACCCGATTACCAGTCATGATACCGCAAGGGGCGACTGGGGACTTCCCAGAGGTTAAAAGCAAACGATCCACCCAGGGATCGACGACTCGATTATCAAGTGACTCAGAGACGACTGGGGACTTTCCACATCACGGCGGTGCTTCCCACAAAACTCGGACTTACACCCGGAAGATTCATTTTTCGTCAGGAGATACAGAAAACCAAGTAAGTCTTCCCTAGAAAAAATACATGGTCTATTACTTCAAATCTTTACAAAGATAATAAAAACCGATAGCCATATTGTTCCCATGCTTTCCATTATCATGCAATATTCAAGGTTTCACAACTTTCCCAGATGATTTGTTATTTACACTTCCAATTCAGACTTTAGCATATCAAAAAAAAAAAAAAAATCATTATTCCAAAATAATCCAAAACTCTTATAAAAAGCAATCATCTATCAATCCAAAAACCAGAAGAAAAAAAACCGAACCATGAACCAGGCGCTTTGTTTGCCTTTCAAAAAAAAAAACAGTCACCTACCCGTACGCGCCTACTTTGCATAATAATGATTACCTGTTACTATTCATGAGGTAGCCGACGTTACTATAGTGGTATTCGAAGAGGAATTGTTTATGATGAAGCATTTCCACAAGTTTATGAAAGGCATACTCATGGCTAGGGTTTACATCCGTTCAGAAGAAAAATATTTCTACAGATTTATGGAAGGCATACATATGGCTAGGGTTTGCACCAACTTGAAAACAAATTGAAAGAGAAACGCTGGAGTACATAGCTGGAATATGCTTGCCCACTTTATTGCTACCACGTTACCGCTAACACCAACATTCCGTGATCCACCCTGCAAGCCTTTCAAGTACCGTTTCCACCGTCCCACGGACTGAAGCCACTAGCGCTATCATCACCGCTTGGTAGCCAAAGTTCCATCGCCAACAGTCCGCATCCAAGATAATACCAGACGCGCATGCCAGACGTGCTTACCAGACACGCATGCCAGACGCACATGCCAGCCACAATGCCACACCCTGGTCAGCACCAACAGCTTGCATCCCTCCAGTGCTAGCTTATCTGCTCGATGGCCAGCACCAACAACTTGCATCCTTTCCGGCGCTAACAGCTTGCGCCCTTCCAGCGCCATCTCTCCCGCTCCACAACCAGCCAAAGCAGCGCCATTCTCACCCTTCGAAGCAGCGCCATGGCTCCAGCACTCCGTGATCAAAACCGTGCCATCTCTGCACGATACACACACCAGAACCAGAGCCGCTTCCGCCACCCCAACGTTTCTTCAAGCATGATAGCTCCAACCGTCACTAGAGGCGCTGCTACCCGACTATCAGGGCAAGATACTGGAAGAGCCGGAAAAAGCCGTCCTCCTTTACCACTATTGATTTAATGAAAAGAAAAAAGATACTTCAGCAGGACGTGCGTTTATAGATCAAGAGGCTCGCGTTGCTCTTGAACGCCTGATAGGTGTTGTAAATACCTTGATATTTATCTATTGTTTATGCTTTCTTTGCGAGTTGTAAATTATGTATCTTATGTTTGATTTTGAGTTATTAGGTGCAATGGAGTCCTTGGGAGCAAAAGAAGGAGAAAAGTCCATTTGGAACGAAAAGGAGGAAAACACTATTGGGAGCCGAGCCATAAGGTTAAGGGGCAACTCTCTTTTGAAAGAATACTAGAGACTGACTAGCTAAGGTTAAGGGATAACCATGTGTTAAAAACACCCAATCCGGGGTGGCTCTTAGGAGTGGGGTGTCATTATCCAATCCAACCTATTTATCCCTAAAATCGTGAGAGTTTTCTCTCATTATTACACACCGAAGTTGAGAAAGAGAAGCAATTTGATCTTATTTTGTTGAGCTCGAGAGAAATTGGGATCTGTTCTTTGCTCTGGATTAGTGAAGAATTAATAAAGTATTGAGATGATATGGAAGAATCATTGAAGCTCGGTGAGAGGAGATCAAGAACTGGAGCTCGAGTTCGATTGAGTTAGGGTTTCCGCGGATTTTATTGTCGCTTGCTCTCGATTGAAGATGATGGAGGAGAAATTGAAGCTCGTAATGAAGCGATTAAGAGTTGTGTTGATGAATAGAGTTGGGTTGAGTTCAATTGTGGGTTTGATTCAAAGTTTAGAAGATAAATGAGTATAATTGATGATGAAGTTGCTACGAGACATCGCTGATGAACGAGGATGAGAAATTAGTTGCTTTTGTTTGTATATATCTC
The DNA here is from genome assembly GCA_023531295.1 of Papaver armeniacum. Taxonomy (NCBI): domain Eukaryota; kingdom Viridiplantae; phylum Streptophyta; class Magnoliopsida; order Ranunculales; family Papaveraceae; genus Papaver; species Papaver armeniacum. The sequence goes on from JAJJWW010012516.1 coordinate 274,577, forward strand.
GGATTGCGAGAGATGGGTATAACTCGGATTCGATCCTGTAAATGGGTTTGAGCTCATGGTGGCTCAGGGTGTTGAATGGATGTTTTTGATCAAGCTAATGGGTCCAGATGGTGTTGATTGGCCCGAGTTGCAACGGGTTTTGAGCGGTGATGGCCTTGAAGAAGTGCAGCTGCAACGGGAAAAGATATAGCCCGATACTACCGAAATAGATGTATGTGTAGGATGGGATGGATGATCGTTTTGTGCATTGCGGGGTTATAGCCGAAGTTGAAGTCAGCAGAGATGATGTAGAGAATCAATGGAGGAATTTAGTATTCCCGAAATTTGAGGTTAGGGTTTGGCAGATTATGACTTGTTACAATTTGTGAAAAGGAGGAGGTTGCAGTTGGTTTGTTGCTTAACTGAATGGCAGCTGAAGTGAAGGCACTGGGGATTACAAATGGAGCTCAGTGTAGGGGAGTGGTTACAACCTTGATTTGGTGGTAAATATAATGGGTTTCTTCTCGGGTTCGATTTGGCAGTGGATGATATTTATGAAATGGGTTCTTTGAATTTGTATTTGGGTTGAGAATGGGATTCAAGGTTTGCTTTGAAGCTGCTGTTATTATTAAAGGTGCAATCTGGTATTGGTTAAGAAGATGGAGCTGGGAATTGTGTGTGTTCTGAGATACTAGAGTTGCAGAATGGCGATGAACTGAAGCGGATACGGAAGTGAAGTTGCAGTGAGGCCATGGAAGATTGCAAGTCTGAATTGGCAAGGTCTATTGAGCAGTGATGCAGGAAACCAAGAATGCAGATGTTTTGTTGCCTGAAACTCAAAAATCTGAAGTTGAAGAGAATGGTCAATGGCTGGTACTGAGAAGATTTGGATTGCAGTCATTTGGTGTTGCTGAAGGTTATTGAAGTTTGGTGCTCGGGATTAGTGATGGAGTGGTGGATTGAACTCGCAAGTGAGGCAACTTAGATGGTGTATCATAAGGTGGCACCGAGATTTGCGTTGGACATTTGGTGTTGGTTGTGAAGATGCAATGGCTAGATGAATGTTAGGATATGCATATTACATGAATGAAATTGCAGTGCGGTTGGAATGGAGAATCATTGCTTTATGTTGCAGTGGTTGAAGTGGTGAAGCTGAGATGAATTTGTGAAATGGCAGGATGAATAGCCATCATGGGTGTATATGCATTAATGAAGTGCAATGATGGTGCAACACAAGTTCAAGCTGTGCAAAGGCTTTGGCCAGAACCAACTCAGCTCAGTCAGGCTTGTTAGACTCTGACTCAGGTCTGACTAGACCACCTGACTCATATGACCTGGTTTGACTCAGTGATTTTGACTGAGTTGAATCGATTGACTGAGTTGACCCGACCTAGCCGACTCATTGACCATGGACCAGGCGGACTTTGCCTGGGTCACCCGAGCTACTTTTGGCCACTTCTCCAGCCAATTTCCTGGTCATAATACCAGATTTTCCGGCGACGATTTTTGGGGCATATTTTCTACATGGGTTTTTCTCACATATGGGCTTGATGGACTTCTATCTATTGGACCTTTGAGATTAGACCTAATTTTAGAAACAAGAGAGCTATTTAAAGGAAAGACTTTCACAACTTTGAGATCACGTTATTATTCTTGGAACTTGGAGAGAGCCGCTTTTGTTTACGCTAATAGGGTTTGCTTTTGTTCATCTTCTTCTATTCAATTAATATTTTAATGATGAACTCCATAGCTATGAGTAGCTAAGCACATATTATTGGTTATGGGATAAAGTTGATTTCTCAACATGTTATTTGAATCTATGAATTAGTTTTGTCTCAATACTTTATTGTTTATGATTCATTATTAATATTGTCATATGATTTGATTGTTTGTTTGGTTGAGTCCGGAATCAATCCGACTTACATTCATCTCTATTGCTAGATTAGGGTTTTCAATACGAAATAGTTGTTTATCCCTGATTCTAAGTAGCATAGTGTGGTTATTACTTGTAGTGATACATCTTTATAATTGCATATGAATCATAACCTTGGTTAAATTGAATTAGTGCTTTTACACGTTTGATTGCCTTGATTAGTCTTATTCCATAGAACTTAGTGCTTTGAGGGAGTTAAACTTAATTGTGCTTTTACACTTTAGGTTGCTTTCTACGAAGAATTCACATATGCATCTTTTAATGTGGTTGTGATGAAATCAGGGAATTAGCGGGATATACTTACGATCAAGGTATCCTAGGACTTTTAGTAAATGAGAGATTAAATTATCAATTCTAATCATTGATAAAAATACATGTTTGTGAATGATACTATCCCATGACCAATATCTTCTCCTTATTGATTATTCAAATTATTTTATTGCTTTCAATTATTTTTATTGCTTAGATAAAACAAAAATCCCCCCTTGGTTACTTTAGAAACTGAAATTCTATAACAACAATTGCCTCTCTGTGGATACGAACTCTTTCTTACCACGTACTTCATTTATATTTAGTAGAGTGAGAAAGTGAAATTATTTTTGCTCTACCGACAACCGGTCAAATTTTAAGGCGCCGCTGCCGGGGGAGGCATAGGGTTTGTTATTAAGTTTTTAGTTTCTTTTTATAATTCTCTTTTATATTTGCTTTTTGTTTCTTGTCTTGTTTCTCACTTGTTTGCGAGAATTGTTTTCGTGTACCTAATCTCTGGCTTCTAAAGATTGGAACTACCCTAGGTGCGTGGATAGTTACTCGAAGAGGCACAATACTCCAACCAAGTCAAGACACAACAGAAGATCAAGAGTTAGAAGTGGAAGTAGAGTTACAAATTGAAGGAGAACAAGAAGCTCCATTCGTAGACGAACCACAAGTTGAAGAAGAAGAAACAATGGGTGATGCGAATCATACACTCAAGGACTTGGGTTCTCATAGGCTTGATACACAACATGGGTGTATTCAAACAAACTCTATTTTGAGACCAAGCCTGGGTTGCTTAGAGAATTACCAAAGTTCCATGGCATGGTGAATGAAGACCCAAACAAGCATCTTATGGACTTCCACACCATTGTCATGGCCATGCTTCCAATGCGGATGTTGAGGCGGATGGTGCAATGTTGAAAGTTTTTCGTTTCTCTTTGATGGATAGTGCTAAGGATTGGTTGTACTATTTACCTTCCGGAAGTGTCACGACATGGAATGGGCTGAAGAAACTCTTTTTAGAGAGATATTTTCCTGCATCAAAGGCTACTCAAATTCGCAAGGAGATTTGTGGGATGGAGCAAAATATGGGAGAATCCTTATATGAATGTTGGGAACGATACAAGAGATTGGTGGCAAGCTTCCCTCACCACCAATTCAGTGACGCTATGATCATCCAATACTTTTATGAAGGACTCCAATCAAGTGATAGGAATCTTCTTGACGCTGCGGGTGGTGGTGCACTAGTGAGCAAGACGGTGGGACAAGCTAGAGAGTTGATTGAAAACATGGCAGCAAACTCCCAACAATTTTTAGTCGTGGTTCGGATGTACTTCTTAGGAAAGTAAATGAAGTGAGTGAGGTTGAGGAACTTCGTCAACAAATGGGTAACATGACAGCAATGATGCAACAAGTTGCAGCCGCGGTGATACCAAGTTCCTCTCAAGCTTATAAAGACGAGCAAGCTAATGCGGTCTTTCCAAATCAACAAAGACGGTATGATCCCTACTCCAACACTTACAATCCAGGATGGAGAGATCATCCCAATTTTAGCTATGCCAACAAGCAAGGTGCAATCCAACAACCTACTTTCAACCGTTCGAGTGGATTTCAACCACAACAACAACAATTACAAAGAACCACAAGCACAACAATCAATGCAAAATCAAGGTTCCAATATTGATTCAAAGCTTCAAGCAATGATGCAAGGCATTTCCACCATGTTTAAAGAAAGTCAGCAGGAAACTAAGAGTGCTATCAAGGAGTTGCAGACACAACTGGGCTCCATGGCTATCGAGTTGAACCAATTGAAGGCACAAAATAGTGGGAAACTCCCTTCTCAACCTATTAACCCAAAAGAGGGTGTCAATGCTATTACGTTGAGAAGTGGTACAAAACTTGTGCAACCCGGTTACTGATTTGGGCAAGGTGGAAACACCAAAGGAACTGTTTTGGAGGAGAAGAATGAGGATCTCCCCAAACTTCGAGGTACCTATTCTTAACTCTAAAACTCCGGTTTCTACTTATGTTCCTCCTTTACCTTTTCCTCGCAGATTTGCAAGTTTTAAGAAGGCGGAACTAGAAAAGGAGATTTTAGACGTTCTTAAAAAGATCCATGTGAACATACCACTCATTGATGCTATTAAGCAAGTTCCAAAGTATGCAAAGGTGTTGAAGGACTTGTGTACCAATAAGCAAAGGCTCAAAGGTAATGAAGTGCTTAGTGTGGGGAGAATGCTTCGGCAATCTTACAACACAAACTCCCACTTAAGTGCAAGGATCCTGGTAGTTTTGACATTCCGTCACAATTGGTAACACTACATTTAACAAAGCTATGTTGGATTTAGGTGCATCCGTTAATGTTATGCCTACATCAATGTATAATTCACTTGATCTTGGTCCTCTTAAAAAGGCTGAAATTGTATTGGAATTAGCCGATCGCTCTAATGTCTACCCAATGGGTATTGTTAAGTATGTTCTTGTGCAGGTTAATCAACTTGTATTTCAGCTGACTTTTGTGTGTTAGAGATGAATGAAGGTTTACCGGACTCGTCTCTTCCATTGCTACTTAGGCGTCCCTTTATGAAAACGAAAACCATTATTGATGTGGACAAGGGAACACTAACTATGTAGTTTGATGGAGAAACAATACGTTTCAACATTTTCGAGACGATGAGATATCCTAGTGATGTCCACTCTTGTTTCTCCATTGATGTTATGGATACATTGGCACAACAAGTTTTTGAATTGAATGGTGAAGATGCTTTGGAAACCGTGTTAACTACATCCATGGATAATGGTGTAGAGTGTGGTAATGAAGTCAAGGGAAGCCCTCGGTGATCTTAATTCATTACAAGGATGCTCGAAACTCATAATATATATTTTATTGCTTTACCATGCAGTGATGAAAAGCTTGTACCTTCAATTGTTAAATCTCCAAAGTTAGAATTGAAACCTCTTCCGATCACCTAAAGTACTTGTACTTGGGTGATAATGAAGAGTTTGTGGATACCGTCGAAATCGGTTAGGATCTCTAAATATCCAAAATGGGAATCACGTGGAAATTATTATTAGGGGAGTCGCCACCCAACTTAGGAGTTGGGACCCAAAATAGCAATGGTCCAAAACAGAAATAGTCCAGGAATCAAGATACGGGTTAGGAAGGTGTGAGGCACCTAACCCAGTCAATCCAAGATCGGCCTCTACTTTATAATTGGGATACTAGGTTTGATCGTAAAAATAAAAATTATAAAACTTAATAAAAGTATACACCTGCAAAAATAGCAAATTATTAGATATCCGAACAAGATTGAGATCCGACTCTAAAGCAAAATAATTATTTTCCTAAGTAAAATTACTATTATTATTAAAATCTAAACCCTTTGAAAATAGCAAATCAAATTATTATTATTAGTATTACTATCACCGATCAAAACTAATGCTAAAACAAGATGCGCATAAACCAAAGATGATACCAACGTTTTGAACTAAACAAATCTAACCTAATTAAAGATTATTTTTATCAAATGCAAGTGTCGTATTCTATTAACCACCAAACCTAGCAGATGGCATGCGACCGAACCCCACATCAGGAGCAATAACCCATGGTATTGAACTTGAATCTATTGCACTGCATGTATATGTGCGTGTCTAAACAAAGCAACCAGCACCCAATGATGAGATTAAACAATATAATATCTAAACCAATTAAGTAGCACAATGATTTGGTTAAACTATATAAGAAATAAACAAAAGAAGAAAACGAATGAATTACCTTTGAGCATCCAAACACGAAAACAGAGTTGCACAGTAAACGAATATTGTTACCTATGGTGAGTATCTGTATCGCCACTCACAAAACGGAACCAATGCAGTATTTGTGACCTCGCCACGAACTTGTTTTCGATGCAAATATGTTTGTAATGTTACTTAGATTAATAAGAGGAACCAGTGATGCCGCCGCCTTGCAAAATCGCATCCAGACACAACTACTCCACGTGATTAACCTATATTCTCTTAGCAATTTTCTCCACTATTTTTCTCATAGGTTTCTATCGGAACCTCCTCTCGACACTAAAGAATGGTTCCCTATTTATAGTCTCACTCCCTTAACTATGACCTTAGGATTCAACGATCCAATCCGAGGACTCAAACTAAAAACCTAAATATCATTTCCATTTTAACAAATATTAATCCCATATTATTCCATTTTATTTCCTAAATTAAAATATTTTCATTTATGCCTAAAATCTAAGCCAGGGAGGCAATTCTTGGGAACAAAGTAAAACAAGGTGTCGACATTTTGCTATTATAGGACACGTCCAACTTTGGGCATGTACTAGTCACCGACATCTTAAAATGACACGAACTTGGTGTCCCTGTGGGACTTAATTGATTGCTGGTGGACTATCATGCATGTACGTCCAGTTCAAACTTCGGATTAGTGTGTACTTAGTGGATCCAACTCATTCGGACTATTGGGCACTAGTTTAGCTCAAGTTTAACACCTAGTGGGTAGACTTTTGGTCTTTCACCTGTTTTGGTTTCTTCCTCATGACCATGATTAGAGGTCTCTATCTTGCTTAATATCTAAGACCGTTTCGGATACGACTTCGCGGCATTTGCAAAATTGGGGTGTCTACGCTTGCCCTCTTGCGTAGGTTTGCATGCAACTGAATGCCAAAGACATACACACCAATTTTGCACATTTATTTTGTTGGATTCCTCACATATAATTATCCCGGATGACTCGTAAGTTCACCCGAATTATTTCTAAGTATTTTAATTTTGCACCGGTACACATCCTCATGATAGAGATCATGAGGAAATGGTACTTTATGCCATTACCAGCTATTGCAAAAACAGGTTGCGCTTTATTACATTAATTCTTCTAACCACATGCTACGTCATCACATCGATTGCATCTTCTGAGTAGAGGTTCTTCAATCTTTACGACTTTGCTCAAATATTTTCATCATCTCTGGCCCTTTCTACGATCCATTAGAAGCTCGGGATATACGACTTGCCCCATGCATTCTTGATTGCCACAATCCTTATGAAGAAAGTACACCTTCACTTTCATTTCCTCTTTGAGCTTTGCGTCCAAAAATCTGGGGAAACCCTGTAATTGATGACCTTGCAAAAGAGCTATTAGTAGCACATGTTCCTAATAAATACTATTTTTTTTTCATATTTTTTTATATATTTTTTATTAAGAAACAAATCCAAGAAAATAATTTTCAAAAACAAAATACTCAATATATACAAAGGTTTAGGAATCCTGACCTGCCACGTGTCTGATAGATGCCACCAAAATATTACCGTCCCCAACCAAATTTTCAAATCTGTCAATCATCCCACTATCTCAAATTTATAATTAACTTCATCATTTGGGTTCAAATTGTAAAAAAAAACGATTCACGATCTTCTTTGCCTAGGAGATGACGTTCGATGCTTCAAATCTTCAACTTTCTCCACGGGACTCTTCTTTTCCTCTATCTTTTTTAAGTGCTACTCAATTTTCCCAAGTGGCTGTTTAATAACCCCCTTTTTTTTTTTTAATTTTTTTTTTTTATTATTATTAGTTTTTTTTTTTTTTCATTCTTCATTATTTTTTTTTTTTTTTTTTCCAACCTACCCTTTTGGACGTCCGTTGCTCATAGAACTTTAGGAGATGGTGTACAATAACTAATAATGACATACAAATGGACTAACATATCTCTCTCAAAGACACCAGACATTGTAATAAAAGATCGAAACACTCTAATGACATGGGCCCAGTATGATGATATTGGTTTTTTTTTTTTTTTTTTTTTTTTTGTGAAGGGCCTAATATAATAACGATTTCGCCCCCTTTTTTTGACACTATAAAACTGAAAATAATATTTTTGATTTTTTTTTTTTTTTTTTTACTGATTGACTGACTGGCTGATGGGGCCAAACATGGTGATGACTCTGCCCCTATTTTTTTTTTATTTTTTTTTGACTGACTAAATGGGCCAAACATGACGACGACTCTGCCCCCAGACTATGACACTATGAGAGAGATATTATTGGACTTCTAAAAAAAATCTCCGTAAGTTTTATGAGCGTTCGCCACCCTTAGATAGATTTGACCACTTACCAGGTATGGTATTTCTTGGATCGAGTAACACTTAATGTGGGCCTCGGATCATGTTGGTCGCCCCGATCAAATTGTTGACCAATTCTTCTATTTTGTATGATTCTTGGATCTTCTCTCAAATTTCGTTGCTTCATCTTCTTGAACTTTATCTCTCAAAATCATTCATTACCTTGATTAATCGCACTCTTAAACCTTATACTAGGAAAATCATTCATTGTCTTCTCGATGAGTTGCTTTCTTGAACCTCATGCTGGGAAAATCAATTATTGCCATGTGATTAATTGCTTTGTTGAACCTTTTGATGGGAACATCATTTGTTGTCTTCTGATTAATATCTTTCTTGAACTTTGTGCTCGGAAAATTATTCATTACCTTATGATTAATTGTTTCCTTGAACTTTATGTCTGGATTATTATTCATTATCTTCTTATTATTTTCTTGAACCTTCACCGGGAAAATCATTCACTTCCTTTTGATTAATTGCTTTCTTAAACTTTATGTTGGGAATATCATTCTTTGCCTTTTGATCATTTTCTCCATCATTCTTCAAATTTAATAATAATCCTATAAGAAACTGTTTCCTTAGATAGAGGATTCGTCGTCTTGCCTTTATTAGGTGGGAAAAATCTCATCTTCATGTGTTTTGAATTTCTCTTCCTTCATATCATTGGTCTTCAACATCCATTCCGGGGTCTTAACTGCAATGGTTTCTCTTCACCAAATTCACTATTTCTCGTCTCTACAGATGGCACATTCTTGCATTGTATCCACATTTTGGTCACATTCATCTTCTTTCTCCGAGGTGCCTTTTAAACATTGATTTTCCTTGTTTTGATTGACAAACTTTACTTCTTTAGCCGGTTCAGGTTTTTCTTTTTGGTGTTCCACAGTCCCCACGGCTTGTCGGTGGTCTCAAACACTTTATTTATACAAGTATGTTGTTTTCCAACTCGCAAAACAAAATCTTTTTGGTTTTTTAGTTTATTAAATTTTTTTGGATTTTGAAATATTTTGAAAATTGGAAATAAAAGACGACTTATTTACAAATTGTGTGATGTACCCTTTAATCGGTCTAATTGAATCCAACGGGAATGAGTTAGAGACTTACCTGACCCGCATCTATTGTTCTTACCACTTTTTGTTCATCCTCTTGTCTTACTGAGACTTCCATCTGAATGATGGTTGTGTGGGAGTGCATAATTACGTCTTTTTTAGGAGATAAGGTGGCTTGTAAATGGTCTTGTTTCTTACTACATTTTGAACCTCATCACCACCTCGATTTTAAACGAATTCCACCTTGTAGATGAAGATTGCTTTGTTGCATGTACTTGGATCAACATGCAAGATATCTGAGAGGTAACCTGGACTCATTGATGGTTGAACGGATAAGACAAGATCTCGAAATATGCACATGCCTACTGTGAGTGCCGCTTTGGTAGAAGGTCGAGATATACCATGTGCTCTGCTTGGAAATCGGTTGGAATTTGGCACGTTCCTCGGTTGCTCGACTCCATAATAATCTGTGATTAATTCGGACAAAATAACAGTGACGATTAGTTGTTGAATTAAATTAGTTCTGGTTTGTACACGATTCGTGAAGAGTTCACCGATGTGGACGGGCCAATTCATTGCGTTTCTTGCTTGTAGATTGAGTCGGCTAAATTGGTTTCATTTTTCGCCAAGACAAAATTGACCCAGGTTCCCTTTGATGATAGGGTAATGGGTGCTTTTTCCGCAAAATTCTTCTCGAGGATGTCCACATATTCCCCGATTCGAGGCCTCGCTCCGCCCGGAATGGTCTGTGGGTGAAGCAACCATCGATGCAATTGGCACAAGATTCACTTGATTTTCATCTCGTAAATGTGGACCTTCCGCAATTATTCCCATTAGAGTCCTCCGGCCTGGCCAATTGACTGGTCATTCTTCCCGTGTCCAATGTATTTTCAATTTGTGAGCCCGCCTTCCATAAAGAGTGTAATGTGGGATGGTAAGATGATATCACCTGGGTTCCAATATTCATGGTTCAAACAATTCATTATAATATCTACCATCTCTTCTTCGGACAGTTTTTCATCGAGCTCTAATGCCTTGGTCCTCCAATGTGGAAAGAATTCAGAAATGCCTCATTGACTTCTTGTTTGACCGCCTAAGTGTTTCTGGTAAACCGATTTGGGGACCAACATAAACCGATCTCACAAACATATCGACCATATCCCACAATTCAAAACTAGACTTGGTTCTCGTTTTCATCAACCACTTCAAGGTAGTTCAGTCCAAACTCCTTTGGAACAATTGGACTAACAACCCATCATTAATACCCAGTGGCTTCAAGTACCCAACATACATACGAATATGGGTTTTGGGCACCCCGGTTCCATCATATCTATCCGTATCCCAAATTTAAATCCGAGGTAAACGAATATCGGGATAAGGATATAGCCCATGTATATCTATTGTATCCTCACCCATTTTCTCGCAAGGTCCTTTCGATATTTTTGAGCCTCCTCGGGCTAATTGTCTTTCTTGTGTCAGTGGTCTCATTCTTTTTAACCTCTTCATTATGATTATTTTTGTCATTTCCCATATCAGCCCTCCCGACATGTTTTCCCGCTGGATCTCAAGAATGGCCTCAGAGTCAACTTCTTGATCTCGGCCTCCATCGTCTTCATATTCTCGAGAACTTGTATCCAACATCTCCGTTGGAATTGTTCTCCCAACCAAGACAATGCCCCAGTATCGATTTTCATTTCAGATTCTTTGCTCGTGTTCCCTGTTTTCAAGGAAACAAAAGAATATATGGTAACACAAGGGTGCTTATGTCTCGGATTTTGTGCAACAATGAATGCAATTTACAATTGATGCACGTGCATGCAGGTTTCACTAAATCTTGGGTAGGCTTGGGCTACCTTAATGTAATATACCTCGGACGAGTCAGGACTAGTCTTCTTGGTACTGGGCTAAGGCTTGTGGTGGTTCAATTTGGTAACTCCCATAAGGCCCAAGGCACGGGTTCAGCTTACTAGCCACTTGTTTTCCTAATAATCGGACGTCTGACGATGCAAAATGTAATGCAAAAGTGCAAATGGGTGCGTGCACGTGTGTGTGTGTGTGTGTGCAAATACCGAGCAGTGTAAAATAAAAACCCTAAAATCCCAATTACGTTTCCAAAGTTAGATTCCAATCCCAGTAGTCGCCACTGTGGATACGAGTCGAAATCGGTTAGGATCTCTAAATATCCAAAATGGGGATCACGTGGAAATTATTATTAGGGGAGTCACACCCAACTTAGGGAGTTGGGACACAAAAAGCAATCGGGTCCAAAACAGAGAAATGGTCCAGGGAATCAAGATACGGGTTAGGAAGGTGTGAGGCACCTAACCCGCCCAACCAAGATCGACCTCTACTTTATAATTGGGATACTACGGTTTGGATCGTAAAATAAAAATTATAAAACTTAATAAAAGTATACACCTGCAAAAATAGCAAATTATTAGATATCCAACAAGATTGAGATCCGACTCAAAGCAAAATAATTATTTTCCTAGTAAAATTACTATTATTATTAAAATCTAAACCCTTTGAAAATAGCAAATCAAATTATTATTATTAGTATTACTATCACCGATCAAAACTAATGCTAAAACAGGATGCGCATAAACCAAAGATGATACCAACGTTTTGAACTAAACAAATCTAACCTAATTAAAGACTATTTTTATCAAATGCAAGTGTCGTATTCTATTAACCACCAAACCTAGCAGATGGCATGCGACCGAACCCCACATCAGGAGCAATAACCCATGGTATTGAGCTTGAATCTATTGCACCGCATGTATATGTGCGTGTCTAAACAAAGCAACCAGCACCCAATGATGAGATTAAACAATATAATATCTAAACCAATTAAGTAGCACAATGATTTGGTTAAACTATATAAGAAATAAACAAAAGAAGAAAAGGAATGAATTACCTTTGAGCATCCAAACACGAAAACAGAGTTGCACAGTAAACGAATATTGTTACCTATGGTGAGTATCTGTATCCCCACCACAAAACGGAACCAATGCAATATTTGTGACCTCGCCACGAACTTGTTTTCGATGCAAATATGTTTGTAATGTTACTTAGATTAATAAGAGGAACCAGTGATGCCGCCGCCTTGCAAAATCGCATCCAGACACAACTACTCCACGTGATTAACCTATATTCTCTTATTAATTTTCTCCACTATTTTTCTCATAGGTTTCTATCGGAACCTCCTCTCGACACTAAAGAACGGTTCCCTATTTATAGTCTCACTCCTTAACTATGACCTTAGGATTCAAACGATCCAATCCGAGACTCAAACTAAAAACCTAAATATCATTTCCATTTTAACAAATATTAATCCCATATTATTCCATTTCATTTCCTAAATTAAAATATTTTCATTTAAGCCTAAAATCTAAGCCAGGGAGGCAAGTCTTGGAACAAAGTAAAACAAGGTGTCGACATTTTTTCTATTATAGGACACGTCCAACTTTGGGTATGTACTAGTCACCGACATCTTAAAATGACACGAACTTGGTGTCCTGTAGGACTTAATTGATTGTGTGGACTATCATGCATGTACGTCCGTTCAAACTTGGATTAGTGTGTACTTAGTGGATCCAACTCATTCGGACTATTGGGCACTAGTTTAGCTCAAGTTTAACACCTAGTGGGTAGACTTTTGGTCTTTCACCTGTTTTTGGTTTCTTCCTCATGACCATGATTAGAGGTCTCTATCTTGCTTAATATCTAAGACAGATTTCGGATACGATTTCGCGACATTTGCAAAATTGGGGTGTCTCAGAGTTTTGTGATTATTTCTAACAAGTTTAGTGGGAATTACAGGAGAAAAAACTTCTAAGGGTGTTAAGGAAGTACAAGACGGCCATAGGATGGATAATTGATATCAAGGGTATAAGCCCTATAGTTTGTATGCACAAGATACGTTTGGAGGACGATGCAAAGCCTACAAGGGAAGCGCAACGTCGTTTGAACCCTCCCATGATGGAAGTTGTGAAAAAGGAGATACTCAAGCTTTTGGAAGTGTATGTTATCTACCCCATATTCAATAGCAAGTGGGTGAGCCCGGTACAAGTAGTACCAAAGAAATCAGTGTGACGGGTGGTGGAGAACGATAAGAACTTAACTTGTTCCAACTTGTGTGCAAACCGGTTGGAGGTTTGTATTGATTATAGAAAATTGAATGCCACCACTAGGAAAGATCATTTTCCATTGCCTTTTTATTGATCAAATGCTTGAACGTTTAATAATGGACATTCTTATTATTGCTTCCTTGATGGCTATTCAAAGTTACAATCGGGATTGTGATAAATCCTGAGGATCAAGAGAAAACCACTTTCACTTGTCCTTTCGGTACTTTTGCTTATAGAAGGATGCCTTTTGGCTTGTGCAATTCTCCAGCTACCTTTCAAAGGTGTATGGTAAGTATCTTTTCATAATATGTTGAAAACATAACCGAAGGGGTTCATGGACGATTTTAGTGTCTTTGGTGATTCATTTGACCTTTGCTTGAACAATTTGTCTCTAATCCTTGAACGATGTGTTAAAACAAATCTTGTGCTGAATTGGGAGAAGTGCCATTTCATGGTAACTCATGGCATAGTTTTAGGACATATAATATCTTCTAAAGGCTTGGAAGTCGATAAATCAAGATAGACCTTATTCGTGCTTTAACCCCTCCCACTACGGTGAGGAGATACGCTTATTTTCTTGGTCATGTAGGTTTTTATCGTAGATTTATCAAGGACTTTTCCAAGATAACATCACCAATTGTTTGAAAAAGAACTTTGATTTCAGTATTTATCATTAAACCACCGGATTGTAAAGCAAGCCTTTTGAGCTCATGTGTGATGCAAGTGATTATGCGGTTGGTGCGGTGCTTGGGCAACGTGTGGGGAAGATACCTCATGCTTTATTTATTATGCTTCTAGAACGTTAAATGAGGCCCAACAAAACTACACAACCACTGAAAAAGAGTTGTTAGCCATTGTTTTGCTTTGGAAAAGTTTTGCCCTTCTCTAATAGGTACAAAGTTGTTGTCTTTTACGATCATGCAGCACTTAGCACTTGCTAATGAAGAAAGAAGCGAACTTCGAGGCTCATGCGATGGATTTTACTCTTGCAAGAGTTTGATATTGAAATCAAGTGACAATAAAGGAATTGAGAACACCGCTATGGATCACTTGAGCTAGTCTTGTGTGGACAAAGGAAGCTATCCCATTGCGTGAAAGTTTTCAGGATGAACAACTATTCTCAATTGCCTTTGGAGAACCATGGTATGCCGATATTGTTAATTACTTAGTTTCTAAACAAATCCCAAAGAACTTGTCTCGTCTTTGAGAGGGACAAACTTAAGAAGTTAGGAAACCAATACATATGGGATGATCCATACTTGTGGAAACATTGTAGCGACCAAGTAATAAGAAGGTGCTGCCTAATCAATTCAATTCTATCTTGTCTTTTTGTCACTCCCAACGCTATGAGGACACTTTGGGAGTAAGAGAACCGCTCACAAGGTACTTGAAAGCGGTTTCTATTGGCCAACCTTGTTTAAAGATGCACATATATTTTGTACAACTTGTGATAGGTGCCAAAGAACAGGTAATCTAGGTGCTCCGAAATCAAATGCCACATACTTTTATTCAATTTATCAAGTTTTTGATGTATGGGGTATTGATTTTATGGGTCCTTTGTCAACTCCATGGGAATTTTTATATATTACTTGTTGTTGATTATGTCTCGAAATGGGTGGAAGCTAAGGCCACCCCAACTAATGATTCTCAAGTGGTTTTGAGATTTTGTGCAAGCTAATATTTTTGCAAGGTTTGGAATTCCAAGATCCATAATTAGTGATGGGGTTCTCACTTCAAAACAAGATTTTTACAAAGCTTGTTGAAGAAGTACAATGTCGCACAAGATTGCAACACCTTATCATCCCCAAACAAATGGACAAGCCGAAGTTTCTAACCGAGAGGTGAAATCCATTCTAGAGAAGACTATGAACCCAACAAGGAAAGATTGGAGCATGCGACTTAACGATGCTTTTGGGCTTATAGAATCAAGATATTAAGACACCTCACTGGATGTCTCCTTTAGGGCTTGTGTGTATGGTAAGCCTTGTCACTTACCCGTTGAAATTGAGCATAAGGCGTTTTGGGCTATTAAGCAATGCAATACGGAGATGGATGGGGCTGGAAAGCAAAGGAAGTTCAACTCAAAGAGCTAGAGGAGCTTCGCAATGATGCATTTGAAAGCTCACGCATTTATAAGGAAAACACGAAAGCATTTCATGATAACATGATTTCTAGGAAACAATTTTGCATTGGGCAAAAAGTGCTTTTGTTTAATTCTCGCTTGCATTTATTTCGGGTAAATTAAGGTCACGATGGATGGACCTTTTATTGTTACTAATGTGTTTTCTCATGGTGCAAGAGAAATTCTGTAGATAGCTACCAGGAAAGAATTTAAAGATAATGGGCATAGGTTGAAACCATATTATGAGAATTTCACCTGAAGTGATGGAAGGAGTTAACTTTGTGGAAATACCCCTCTGGAGGAGTCATAGAAAGCAAGGAGATAGTCGATTTGACGATTTTAAACCAAGCGCTAAATGGGAGGCAAACCCATCGGATGAGTATTTCTTGCCTTGTATTTATTTCCTTGTCTTGTTTTTATTTTTTATTTTTTTCTGATTTTTCTTTGGTCACATATCATGTTAGAATTTCCCACCTTGACTTACTTTGGACGATTCAATTTACATTGAGGTCAATGTAAAGTTTAAGTGTGGGGGAGTGGTTAAGCATTTGCATTGTAAGTTTAAGAAATTTTCAACTTTTGTGTAAATTAGTGAATAAAACTCCAACTTGTAGTTAGTTTAGGGAGGTACATAGTATACATGCCGCTAAGATTACATCGAGATTTTCATAAG